>SJYX01011058.1:80962-94734 GCA_006410675.1 Oreotragus oreotragus | reverse complement strand
CTGAGCACCAAAGAACTGATGCTTTTGAACTGTGGTGCTGGAGAAGACTCTTGAGAGTCCCTTGGACAACAAGGAGATCAAACCATTCAATTCTAAAGGAAATTAGTCCTAAACACTCATTGGAAGGATTGATGCTGAAGCTGAAGCTCCAATACTTTGGCCACTGGTGCAAAGAACTGACTCACTGGAAAAAGACCCTGACTCTGGGAAAGATTGAAGGCAGAAGGAGAAGGGGATGAAGAGGAAGAGATGGTTGGATGGCATCACTGAGTCGATGGACATGAGCTTGAGCAAGCCCTGGGAGTTGGTGGTGCATAGGGAAGCCTGGTGTGCTGCAGTCCATGAGATCACAAAGAGTCAGACATGACTGAGGGACTGAACTGAACTGAACTGAAGATATTAATAGGAAACACTGGAGCAAGAAGAGTTTTCTCCGGTAATATCAAGAACTCAGTTTTGAGGATAGACATGTTGAGGTACTTGCATGATATCCAAGTAGAGATGCCCAATAGATAACCAAATTCAGGAGAACAAAACTAAGAAGAGTGCCTGGACTGGAGAAGAAGTTGAGCGTCTAACTCAACAGAGAAATTGGTTGCATCCCAAACATGTGAGGAGGCTATAATCAGAACAGAACTTTTTTTTTTTTCTTTCCATTTCCATGACACTTGGTGTGCCACATTTGCTAAGCATTAGCTGATGATGCTGACAACTTCCTGGTGTCAGACTAGTCTTCAAGTTGAAGCGCCAAACTGCACTGACAGGGCCTGGCCTCGTGCAATTTCCAAATTGCTTGGCAGCTGAAAGAGGTGAAAAACTCATTATCAAGCCATCTGTCCTGAGATTCTGCCCTGATTTCTAGGCCAGAAAAATCTGAATAATTTCAAGAAGTTTAAATAGCACACACAGATCAGTAAATTCCTTCCGTATCAGCTCTATACCCTAGTTTCTTGGGCATTAGCAGAAACCTCAGAAAGTTGAGCAAGGTGGCAGTATTGCCAAGTAGATTGTTGTTGTTTGGTTGCTAAGTCATGTCTGACTCTTTTGTGACCCTATGGAGTGTATCCCACCAGGCTCCTCTGTCCATAGGATTCTCCAGAAGAGAATATTGGAATGGGTTGCCATTTCCTTCTCCAGGGGATCTTTCCAATTCAGGGATCGAACCCAAGTCTCCTGCTTGTCAGGCAGATTCTTTACCACTGAGCTACCTGGGAAGTCCATATTAGCAAGCTGATACCTTAAATGCAAAACATTGTTCAATGAAAACATAATTGAACAGAGAATCAGAGGTCTTTCCATTGAGTACACTGCATTTTTGTTGCTAATGTTTTTTTCCCCTCTTTGTCTGTGATGTTTAGGCCTATATTAAGGTGGATGCGTGTGTGTGTGTTCAGTTACATCCCATTCTTTGTGACCCCATAGACTACAGCCCACCAGGCTGCTCTATCTATGGGATTCTCCAGGCAAGAATGCTGGAATGAGTTGCCATTTCCTCCTCCAGGGGGTCCTCCTGATCCAGAGATCAAACCTGCATCTCCTGCATCTTATGCATTACAGGCAGATTCTTTATTGCTGAGCCACCAGGAAGCCCAATGTTAAGGTATTCTTGCTCAGTTCACTTCAGTTCAGTTGCTCAGTCACGTCCAGCTCTTTGCTACCCCATGAACCGCGGCATGCCAGGCCTCCCCTGTACATCACCAACTCCTAGTTTACTCACCGGCCATTTCATCCTCTGTCATCCCCTTCTCCTCCCACCTTTAACCTTTCCCAGCATCAGGGTCTTTTCCAGTGAGTCAGCTCCTCACTTCAGGTGGCCAAAGTATTGGAGTTTCAGCTTCAACATCAATCCTTCCAATGAACACCCAGGACTGATCTCCTTTAGGATGGACTGGTTGGGTCTCCTTGCAGTCCAAAGGACTCTCAAGAGTCTTCTCCAACACCACAGTTCAAAAGCATCAATTATTCTGCGTTCAGCTTTCTTTATCATCCAACTCTCACATCCATACATGACTACTGGAAAAACCATAGCTTTCACTAGATGGACCTTTGTTAATAAAATTAAAACACAGTAGTAGCAATGAAACTAATGGAATGGCCACCATGAATCTCTTCCTTGTTGCAGAGAAACTTCCCTGAATTCAAAACTTTACTTCCAACTTGCCTGAAGTCCTTTTCTCCTCTTTTCTTTCCATTCCTGATTTCTCTCCCTTTTCCCTTTCTTTCTTTCCTGAGGTAATAAAAGAGCATGGCATATTGAGCCAGATAGAACTGGGTTTGGGTCAGATTTCTGCCTTATTTTTATTGAAGACTCTGGACCTGATTCTTAAGTTTTAAGTAATGATACTGATGATTTAAAATATCACAGGGTTACTATCAGGGGTAGATGAGAAAAAATATATAAAATTCAATGCATAAAGATGGCTTAAAATAGCTACTCCAAAAAGACAGTTTATATTCTATTTCATTTTCCTCCATTAGAAAGAATGTTGGGCCTTAGTATAATAAGACCCATTAAACAGGGTGACATTTGATTCAGTGAGTGATGGAAAAGAAAACTGGAGGGTTAGAGGCTCAGAAATGAATGAAAACTAATGATATATAGACAGTAAGTGATACAGCAATCACAACAAACTGTGGAAAATTCTTAAAGAGATGGAAATAACAGACCACCTTACTTGCCTCCTGAGAAATTTGTATGCAGGTCAGGAAGCAACAGTTGGAATGGAGATGGAACAACAGACTGGTTCCAAATAGGGAAAGGAGTATGTCAAGGCAGTACATTGTCACCCTGCTTATTTAACTTATATGCAGAGTACATCATGTGAAATGCCAGACTGGACGAAGCACAAGCTGGAATCAAGATTGGCAGGAGAAATATCAATAACCTCAGATATGCAGATGACACCACCAGGATGAGATGGTTGGATGGCATCACCGGCTCAATGGACATGAATTTGAGCAAGCTCCAGGAGTTGGTGAAAGACAGGGAAGCCTGGCGTGCTGGAGTCCAAGGGGTTGCAAAAAGTCAGCCATGACTGAGCAACTGAACTGACCTGGTGACACAGCTACTCTTTCAAGAAGTAAGAGGGTCAAGGGATGTAGGAACAATAGTATGAAGGAGAATCAGAGTCAAGGCAGCATGTCTGTGGGTAGTGGTTGGCTGTCTTTCTAGGGCAGAAGTTGTTTATTATTATTATTTATTTATTTTGGGCTGTCCTGGGTCTTCATTGTTGCCCAAGGGCTTTCTCGAGTTGCGGCAAGTGGGGGCTACTCTTCATTGCAGTGCATGGGTTTCTCACTGTGGTGATTTCTCTTGTTTTACAGCACAGGTTCAGTAGCTGTGTCACACAGGCTTAGTTGTCCCTTGGCATATGGGATCTTCCTGGACCAGGGATCAAACCTGTGTACCCTGCATTGGCAGATCGATTAACCACTGGACCGCTAGGGAAGTCCTAGGGTGGAGGTTTGAGTGTCATAACAACAAAAGAAAGAGACTGATGGAGAGGTAGAATATAAAAGTGAGAAGGACTAATAATAGAGAAAATACCTCCAGGAAATAGCAGCATTGGTAAAAGTTACTATAGTTATAGAAACAAATTGCCAAATGAACACAAATCCCTTATGGGCAGTTCAAGCCAGATCTTTGGAAACCTGGGCTCACTTCAACCTAGCATTTCAATAGATAGTTATTACAGGCCAGCAGTGCCAAGGATTCCATTATGCATGGCTGAGGAGTACTGCAGGAGGCTCCTACCTGCAGCTGCCTCTCCCTTCTTTCTGAAATGTCAATTACTCATCATATGTCAAGTGATGAATAGCTATATAGATTCTTAAGATACAATCTGTGGGAAGGGCAGATTTCAGTTTGAGAACTCCATCATTTACTCTTCGTATAAACTTGGGAAAGTGTTTAGATTTCTCTGAACCTGAGTTTCTTGAACCCTAAGACCAGAATAATGTAATAGAATTGAAGATAATGTACACCAAGTAATTAATGATAGCTCAGCTGGTAAAGAATCCACCTGCAATGCAGGAGACCCCATTCGATTCCTGGGTCAGGAATATTTTCTGGAGAAGGGATAGGCTACTCACTCCAGTATTCCTGGGCTTCCCTTGCGGTTCAGCTGGTAAAGAATCCACCTGCAATGTTGGAGACCTAGGTTTGATCTCTGGGTCAGGAAGATCCCCTGGAGAAGGGAAAGGCTACCCACTCCAGTATTCTGACCTGGAGAATTCCATGGACTGTATGGACATGTCCATGGATATGGGGTCTCAAAGAGTCGGACACGACTGAGCAACCTTCACTTTCACTTTCAGCATGTCTGTGTGCACACGTGNGAAGATCCCCTGGAGAAGGGAAAGGCTACCCACTCCAGTATTCTGACCTGGAGAATTCCATGGACTGTATGGACATGTCCATGGATATGGGGTCTCAAAGAGTCGGACACGACTGAGCAACCTTCACTTTCACTTTCAGCATGTCTGTGTGCACACGTGCGCGCTCGCACACACGCTCAGTCTTTGCAACCTCATGAGCTGTAGCCTGCCAGGCTTCTCTGTCCATGGGATTTTCCAGGCAAGAATACTGGACTAGGTTGCTACTTCCTCCTCCAGGGGATCTTCCTGACCCAGGGACTGAACCTGTGTCTCCTCCACTGCAGGCAGATTCTCTGCCACTGAGCCACCTGGGAAGCCCAGTAATTGGCATACTGTAAACAATTTTCATTGCAGGGTGTTATAATACTGTAATTTGCCTATTTGCTTACTTTTGAATAATTTCTTTTTCTTTTCATAAAATTTGATCACATCTAATACAATGTGCTTATGGATATTTGAGCTGAAATCACTGATATGACCCTAAAGTGGTCAAATGAAAAGACCATCACAGAATTCTGAATGACTTGAACGAGTGGAACTGTGCCATTCCCCCACCCTAGACTTTTGTGACACAGACATGTGTGACACAAAAATTATCCATGGTATCCAACTTCAAGAAGAGAACAGAAGACACATTTTCATTTAAATTTTCAGATGTTGAAGACATTAGCTTCAGGAACCTTCTCTAAGACGTTCGCATCTATTTACTTATTTTCTTCAGGTTTAAATCAGTTTGATCCTTTCCCAATGTGATGGCAATTATGATATCGACAGAAACATGAAATATGGAAATTCGGAGGCAAAAAAAAGTTTCATTCTCCTATTTTACTTATGATATTATTATTATTATTATTATTATCATTGTAGAGGTAAAGAACTCACCTGCTAAGGCAGGATCTATAAGATGTGGGTTTGATCCCTGGGTGGGGAATATCCCCTGGAGAAGGGCATGGTAACCCACTCCAGTATTTTTGCTTGGAGAATTTCATGGACAGAGAATCCTGGGGGGCTAAAGTCCAAGGGTCGCTCAGAGTCGGACATGATTGAAGCAATTTAGCACATAGCACAGTAAATATTGTATTTAGCCAGGGGTTTTGACTAGACCAATAAATGTATTGATAATATATTTTAAATTAATTTACTCATTTATTTATTTGGTTACATCAGGAATTCATTGCAGCATGGAGGATCTTTGGGGGATCTTCTCAATGGGGCGCACAGACTCTCCAGTTGTGGTGTGCAGACTTAGTTGCTTTGTGGCAACATGGGATTTTAGTTCACCAACCAGGGATCGAACCTGTGTCCCCTGTATTGCAAAGCCGACTCTTTACCACTGGGCTACCAGGGAAGTCCCAAGGATACATTTTTCATGCAACATACTCAGACTGTCTAAGATTTAGTATATAAATGTCCCAGTTTTTGTACTATAATTCCTTAATCCAGAATTCATATTCTACCAGAAAAGGTGGAACCTAATCTGTAATCCCTATCCATGGGTAATTAAATTGAATAGTGAAGAAATATGGGGTGGCTTAAAGTAACAAGGGCAAAGGGAGAGATCAGCAAAGTCCAAATAGGATGACTCTTTGATACAGTACAGAAACACTTGTCAAACTTTCATATGCCTAGAGGTCAGCTGGAGATTTTGTTCAAATACAGATTCTGATTCAGTAAACCTAAAGAAGAGATCTGAGGTTTTGCATCTCTAACAAACCTCCAGGTACAAGGATGCTACTGATTCCCACCACACTTAAGTAAGGAGGAGGAATCCAGAACTTAGTAATGAGCAGGGAGGGACCATGGCATGTACCCTCTAATTCAGCATCACAGAAAACATCTGAAAGCTCAATCACCAGCTACCTGCTGTTTAGAGTTCCTCACCTTCCAACAAAACAGCCCTTTGACATTTTGATGCTAAAAACCAACTTATACTTATCCATGAGCAGAAGGCATAAACTCTGGAAACATTTTACTCTAGAAACCTGATGGACATTGATCAAGTAGCTAGAGAAGTAACCAAAAGAAGGCAATATCGCTTGTTGAGGTGAAAGAGCAAAGACAAGATCAGGTACCTAACCAACTGTCTTTATCAGAACTTGGCCATTCCATACACATGAAACTAATACAATGTCATGTGTCAACTGCATCTCAGTAATAAACAGCTGGGCCATTCCTGCACATATGCCAGTAGTGATTCCCAAGATAGATCCTTTGGGAAAATGATAACAAATCTTTTTCTTTTGAAATTTTTTTCTGATGGGCCTATCTGTATGAGACAGTTCCTCTCCACTTTTTCTAGTATAAAACAAATTCACATTCACATTCAATTACAACAGATTTTCATTCTATAGTAAGCAATGATTTTTTTGTGTGTTTATCTGTAATGGTTTATTTGTTTAAGAAAAGATACATAGCAAACAAGGTGGCACATGTTATTACATTATTGCTTGTGATAGCAATTATTTTAGAAGGAAGCACATGAGAAAAATCTTTGACTGTATGAATACCTTAAAGAGGTGGTATGCCCTAATTATTTGTAGAATTATTGGCTACTCTGAGTGCAAGAATTACGGTGGGAAACAACACCCTGGTTTATCTCTTTTTAACAGTGTTCTTTGTTCTTAGAATTTTTTTCTAAAAGCAGTCACCCGCTTTAGGCAAGGAAGGCAGACTAGCTGTCCCCAACTGCTTTCAGTGTGGTCAGAGGGAGAACACATCCTCTGATGACCTCAGGAAGGATTATCAAAGGTGCACTGTGAATGAAGATGTTTACTCAGCAGTGAGCTAGTGCACATATTTAGGCATTTTATCTTTAACAGCTAAAGAGAATGTCAGAAGCTTCATTTCCTGGCTAGATGATAAGCATCCTGTCCTAAGCGTGGATGAATACAGAGCACATCATTTCAATTGTGGCATGAGTGACGGCTGTAAGTATGACAGCTGACACCTCCACTAAACCGGTATTCTTGGAAACAAGGCAATGTATACAACCAGAGAGGAAAATTTTGCTAGCTAGGTGTTTACATCTGTATTTGCCACCCGGAGAGAAGAGTAGATTTACTTTCAGAACCAGTATAGGTAGAGAAGTCTTTTCAATTTTACAATGGAGTGGCCGATGCTTTTTTTTTTTCAAGTCATTTGTTTTGTTTTCTGGGTATCTTAACGTAAAACGACTCTCAAAGGCTTCTGCAAATTTATCTTCTTAAACTGTAACCATCCTCTGGGCTAAAGAGTTGTTGTATTGCTCCAGAAATGGAAGTCCTGATTTATATCCATGGGAGCTGTATTTTTGAAGGCACTGCAGCACAGCGGCTTCTCCGTCTGCTTGTTCGTCCCACTGATAAGCAGCAAAGCACCCTGGGGGGAGAGGCGGGGTCAGGCTGTCCCTGAGAAGCTGGAGTTCGGGTTCCCTGTGAGAGCCATTCATCCTGTCACCAACACGATGCCTTGCCTAGACCTCCCAGACAAAAATAGATCTTTACTTGAGTTGGGAATGCAGGGAATGGAGAGGTACAGAGCGACGAGTTTCAATATTTCAGCTCTGTCTGTGAAAACGACTCGCTGTCTGCAGGTAACCTTGGTCAGGCTCAGTCACTTAAACTGCAGGGAACTGATCCACCTTCCCTGTCAATCAAGTGAACAACCGCTTTTTAAGATACTGATGAACACAGACAGACAGCAAATTAACTTGAAATGGATATATCATGTTGAACCACCACTGATGACATTTGGATAGGGAACAAAATACTGACTTATAAGCACATTCTCCTTTATATTTTTATTTAAATACTGTCCTTTTCATTTTTTAAAATTGGAGTATAATTTCTTTACAGTGTTAAGTTTCTGCAGTAAAACAGCATGGATCAGCTATATGGATATCTATGTCCCCTCCCTCTTGACCCTCCCTCCACCCCCCATCCCACCCATCTAGGTCACCACAGAACACCCAGCTGAACACCCCATGCATACGGCAGGTTCCCCTAGCTAGCTATTTCATACAGAGCAGTGTATCTATGTCCACGCTACTCTCTCAGTTGGTCTCATCCTCTCCTTCCCTCACTGTGTCCACAATATACAAGCAGCTCATGCAGTTCAACATCAAAAAACCAAACAACTCAATCGAAAAATGGATAGAAGACCTAAACAAACACTTCTCCAAAGATAATATACAGGTGACTGTCAAACACATGAAAAGATGCTGAAAACTGCTCATTATTAAAGAAATGCAAATCCATACTGNATTTCTCTGAACCTGAGTTTCTTGAACCCTAAGACCAGAATAATGTAATAGAATTGAAGATAATGTACACCAAGTAATTAATGATAGCTCAGCTGGTAAAGAATCCACCTGCAATGCAGGAGACCCCATTCGATTCCTGGGTCAGGAATATTTTCTGGAGAAGGGATAGGCTACTCACTCCAGTATTCCTGGGCTTCCCTTGCGGTTCAGCTGGTAAAGAATCCACCTGCAATGTTGGAGACCTAGGTTTGATCTCTGGGTCAGGAAGATCCCCTGGAGAAGGGAAAGGCTACCCACTCCAGTATTCTGACCTGGAGAATTCCATGGACTGTATGGACATGTCCATGGATATGGGGTCTCAAAGAGTCGGACACGACTGAGCAACCTTCACTTTCACTTTCAGCATGTCTGTGTGCACACGTGCGCGCTCGCACACACGCTCAGTCTTTGCAACCTCATGAGCTGTAGCCTGCCAGGCTTCTCTGTCCATGGGATTTTCCAGGCAAGAATACTGGACTAGGTTGCTACTTCCTCCTCCAGGGGATCTTCCTGACCCAGGGACTGAACCTGTGTCTCCTCCACTGCAGGCAGATTCTCTGCCACTGAGCCACCTGGGAAGCCCAGTAATTGGCATACTGTAAACAATTTTCATTGCAGGGTGTTATAATACTGTAATTTGCCTATTTGCTTACTTTTGAATAATTTCTTTTTCTTTTCATAAAATTTGATCACATCTAATACAATGTGCTTATGGATATTTGAGCTGAAATCACTGATATGACCCTAAAGTGGTCAAATGAAAAGACCATCACAGAATTCTGAATGACTTGAACGAGTGGAACTGTGCCATTCCCCCACCCTAGACTTTTGTGACACAGACATGTGTGACACAAAAATTATCCATGGTATCCAACTTCAAGAAGAGAACAGAAGACACATTTTCATTTAAATTTTCAGATGTTGAAGACATTAGCTTCAGGAACCTTCTCTAAGACGTTCGCATCTATTTACTTATTTTCTTCAGGTTTAAATCAGTTTGATCCTTTCCCAATGTGATGGCAATTATGATATCGACAGAAACATGAAATATGGAAATTCGGAGGCAAAAAAAAGTTTCATTCTCCTATTTTACTTATGATATTATTATTATTATTATTATTATCATTGTAGAGGTAAAGAACTCACCTGCTAAGGCAGGATCTATAAGATGTGGGTTTGATCCCTGGGTGGGGAATATCCCCTGGAGAAGGGCATGGTAACCCACTCCAGTATTTTTGCTTGGAGAATTTCATGGACAGAGAATCCTGGGGGGCTAAAGTCCAAGGGTCGCTCAGAGTCGGACATGATTGAAGCAATTTAGCACATAGCACAGTAAATATTGTATTTAGCCAGGGGTTTTGACTAGACCAATAAATGTATTGATAATATATTTTAAATTAATTTACTCATTTATTTATTTGGTTACATCAGGAATTCATTGCAGCATGGAGGATCTTTGGGGGATCTTCTCAATGGGGCGCACAGACTCTCCAGTTGTGGTGTGCAGACTTAGTTGCTTTGTGGCAACATGGGATTTTAGTTCACCAACCAGGGATCGAACCTGTGTCCCCTGTATTGCAAAGCCGACTCTTTACCACTGGGCTACCAGGGAAGTCCCAAGGATACATTTTTCATGCAACATACTCAGACTGTCTAAGATTTAGTATATAAATGTCCCAGTTTTTGTACTATAATTCCTTAATCCAGAATTCATATTCTACCAGAAAAGGTGGAACCTAATCTGTAATCCCTATCCATGGGTAATTAAATTGAATAGTGAAGAAATATGGGGTGGCTTAAAGTAACAAGGGCAAAGGGAGAGATCAGCAAAGTCCAAATAGGATGACTCTTTGATACAGTACAGAAACACTTGTCAAACTTTCATATGCCTAGAGGTCAGCTGGAGATTTTGTTCAAATACAGATTCTGATTCAGTAAACCTAAAGAAGAGATCTGAGGTTTTGCATCTCTAACAAACCTCCAGGTACAAGGATGCTACTGATTCCCACCACACTTAAGTAAGGAGGAGGAATCCAGAACTTAGTAATGAGCAGGGAGGGACCATGGCATGTACCCTCTAATTCAGCATCACAGAAAACATCTGAAAGCTCAATCACCAGCTACCTGCTGTTTAGAGTTCCTCACCTTCCAACAAAACAGCCCTTTGACATTTTGATGCTAAAAACCAACTTATACTTATCCATGAGCAGAAGGCATAAACTCTGGAAACATTTTACTCTAGAAACCTGATGGACATTGATCAAGTAGCTAGAGAAGTAACCAAAAGAAGGCAATATCGCTTGTTGAGGTGAAAGAGCAAAGACAAGATCAGGTACCTAACCAACTGTCTTTATCAGAACTTGGCCATTCCATACACATGAAACTAATACAATGTCATGTGTCAACTGCATCTCAGTAATAAACAGCTGGGCCATTCCTGCACATATGCCAGTAGTGATTCCCAAGATAGATCCTTTGGGAAAATGATAACAAATCTTTTTCTTTTGAAATTTTTTTCTGATGGGCCTATCTGTATGAGACAGTTCCTCTCCACTTTTTCTAGTATAAAACAAATTCACATTCACATTCAATTACAACAGATTTTCATTCTATAGTAAGCAATGATTTTTTTGTGTGTTTATCTGTAATGGTTTATTTGTTTAAGAAAAGATACATAGCAAACAAGGTGGCACATGTTATTACATTATTGCTTGTGATAGCAATTATTTTAGAAGGAAGCACATGAGAAAAATCTTTGACTGTATGAATACCTTAAAGAGGTGGTATGCCCTAATTATTTGTAGAATTATTGGCTACTCTGAGTGCAAGAATTACGGTGGGAAACAACACCCTGGTTTATCTCTTTTTAACAGTGTTCTTTGTTCTTAGAATTTTTTTCTAAAAGCAGTCACCCGCTTTAGGCAAGGAAGGCAGACTAGCTGTCCCCAACTGCTTTCAGTGTGGTCAGAGGGAGAACACATCCTCTGATGACCTCAGGAAGGATTATCAAAGGTGCACTGTGAATGAAGATGTTTACTCAGCAGTGAGCTAGTGCACATATTTAGGCATTTTATCTTTAACAGCTAAAGAGAATGTCAGAAGCTTCATTTCCTGGCTAGATGATAAGCATCCTGTCCTAAGCGTGGATGAATACAGAGCACATCATTTCAATTGTGGCATGAGTGACGGCTGTAAGTATGACAGCTGACACCTCCACTAAACCGGTATTCTTGGAAACAAGGCAATGTATACAACCAGAGAGGAAAATTTTGCTAGCTAGGTGTTTACATCTGTATTTGCCACCCGGAGAGAAGAGTAGATTTACTTTCAGAACCAGTATAGGTAGAGAAGTCTTTTCAATTTTACAATGGAGTGGCCGATGCTTTTTTTTTTTCAAGTCATTTGTTTTGTTTTCTGGGTATCTTAACGTAAAACGACTCTCAAAGGCTTCTGCAAATTTATCTTCTTAAACTGTAACCATCCTCTGGGCTAAAGAGTTGTTGTATTGCTCCAGAAATGGAAGTCCTGATTTATATCCATGGGAGCTGTATTTTTGAAGGCACTGCAGCACAGCGGCTTCTCCGTCTGCTTGTTCGTCCCACTGATAAGCAGCAAAGCACCCTGGGGGGAGAGGCGGGGTCAGGCTGTCCCTGAGAAGCTGGAGTTCGGGTTCCCTGTGAGAGCCATTCATCCTGTCACCAACACGATGCCTTGCCTAGACCTCCCAGACAAAAATAGATCTTTACTTGAGTTGGGAATGCAGGGAATGGAGAGGTACAGAGCGACGAGTTTCAATATTTCAGCTCTGTCTGTGAAAACGACTCGCTGTCTGCAGGTAACCTTGGTCAGGCTCAGTCACTTAAACTGCAGGGAACTGATCCACCTTCCCTGTCAATCAAGTGAACAACCGCTTTTTAAGATACTGATGAACACAGACAGACAGCAAATTAACTTGAAATGGATATATCATGTTGAACCACCACTGATGACATTTGGATAGGGAACAAAATACTGACTTATAAGCACATTCTCCTTTATATTTTTATTTAAATACTGTCCTTTTCATTTTTTAAAATTGGAGTATAATTTCTTTACAGTGTTAAGTTTCTGCAGTAAAACAGCATGGATCAGCTATATGGATATCTATGTCCCCTCCCTCTTGACCCTCCCTCCTTCCCCCATCCCACCCATCTAGGTCACCACAGAACACCCAGCTGAACACCCCATGCATACGGCAGGTTCCCCTAGCTAGCTATTTCATACAGAGCAGTGTATCTATGTCCACGCTACTCTCTCAGTTGGTCTCATCCTCTCCTTCCCTCACTGTGTCCACAATATACAAGCAGCTCATGCAGTTCAACATCAAAAAACCAAACAACTCAATCGAAAAATGGATAGAAGACCTAAACAAACACTTCTCCAAAGATAATATACAGGTGACTGTCAAACACATGAAAAGATGCTGAAAACTGCTCATTATTAAAGAAATGCAAATCCATACTGCAAGGAGGTATCACCTCACACCAGTCAGAATGGCCATCATACAAAAACCTACAAAAAAATAAATGCTGGAGAGGATGTGGAGAAAAGGGAACCCTTTTTCACTGTTGGTGGGAATGTAAATTGATACAAACACTATGGAGAATGTTATGGAGGTTCCTTAAAAAATTAAAAATAAAACTACCATATGACCCAGAAATCCTATTCCTGTGCATATATCCTGAGAAAACCATAAGACAAAAAGACACATGCATCCCAGTGTGCACTGCAGCGCTGTTTACAATAGCCAGGATATGTCAATGTCCATTGCCAGACGAATGGATAAAGAAGTTGTGGTACGTATATACAATGGAATACTAATTGACCATAAAAAAGGAATTAAATTGGGTCATTTGTAGTGATGCAGATGAAGCTAGAGTCTGTCATACAAAGTGAAGTAAGTCAGAAAGAGAAAAACAAATATTGTATACTAATGCATATATATGGAATCTAGGAAGGTGGTACTGATGAACCTATTTGCAGGGAGGAATAAAGATGCAGACGTAGAGAACATTTGTCTTTTTAAAAAAACAGAGTGGCAAGTTTTGAAACAAATAGCCAATTTTATTTTTTTTTT
>SJYX01011058.1:36918-77357 GCA_006410675.1 Oreotragus oreotragus | reverse complement strand
TTTTTTTTTTTTTTTTTTTAACCACTGAGCCACCTGGGAAGCTAATAGTGACAGTATTTAAACATTATTCTCGGAGTTTTCTATGAATGAATGTACTTAATCCTTAGAAGAGTGGATACTGTTATTCCCATGTTAAAGATGAGGAAACAGACACAGAGAGTATGATGCTTTCTTTTTTAACTAATTTTATTAATTTGGTTGCACCGGGCCTTAGTTGTGGCATGTGGGATTTAGGTCCCTGTTCAGGGATTGAATCCTTGACCCCTGTGTTGGAAGCACGGAGCCTTAGCCCCAGGCTACTAGGGAAGTTCTCAGCATGAGCTGTTTATTCTAGACCACACAGTAAGAGGCTTAACTGGGATTAGAATTTAGGTAGTTTCAAGACCCTGATGCTGGGAGATTGAGAGCAGGAGAAGAAGGGGGTGACAGAGTATGAGATGGTTGTATGACATCATCGACTCAGTGGACCTGAGTTTGAGCAAATTCCAGGAGATAATGAAGGACAGGGAAGTCTGGCATGCTGCGGCCCATGGGGTCGCAAAGAGTCGGACATGACTGAGCAACTGAACAGCAACAAGAAGTTTCAATATGCTGCTTTGTTTCTTAATGTGTTTAGTGTCACATTGAGAAGGCATGTTTGGATTTTTGTAGGGGGCCATGAGAATTTTGAGTTTTTCATGATAGCTTTTCAGCCATCTGCGGTTTTCTGCTGTTGCTGCTAAGTTGTATCCGACTCTGTGCGACCCCGTAGATGGCAGCCCACCAGGCTCCTCTGTCCCTGGGATTCTCCAGGCAAGAACACTGGAGTGGGTTGCCATTTCCTTCTCCAATGTGTGAAAGTGAAGTCTCTCAATCATGTCTGACTCTTTGTGACCCCCTGGACTGTAGCCCAGCAGGCTCCTCCGTCCATGGGATTTTCCAGGCAAGAGTACTGGAGTGAGTTGCCATTGCCTTCTCCTCATCTGCGGTTTATTTGTGTTTTATTTGAAATAATATTGTAACTCATATCTTGATTATAAAATAATGCTTGCATGTTATAGAGGATTAAGAAAATACATGAAGTATAAGGATATAGTACAGGATATAGAGATAACAATAGTAATATTTTAATGTTTTCCTGTTCTGTAGATTTATTTTTGAATTTTTACTTAAGTTTTACAAAATAGGTATGATAGGTTTTATTTTCCCGTTAAATTTTTACAGTGGAAATTTGCAAGCAGAGCCAAATGCAAAAAGAATAAAATAATGAACCCCTGGAGGACCATCACCCAAATTCAACCCTTGTTATCATTTGTCAGTCTTATATCAACACATCCTCCCTCCCAATTTTCGTTGTTGTTGTTCAGTATTTTAAAGCAAGTCTCCAACACTGAGTCAGTAAGTAGTGATCGATTTATGATTATAACTGCCCCAAACTGATTATGACACATTGTTTATATGCAAAACCAAGAAAGGGAGATGTTAGCAGCTACTTCAAGGTTTTTATTTTTGCAGCTTGGAAAATGACACTCATTTGAGAAAGCGAGGGGACATGAGAGCATTGCACTTGGGAGAGTGATGGTGATAACCTTTGTTTTCTGCTGTACAGTTTGACTTACCTATGTCTTAGGGCTCTTTTTTTTTTTTTTTTTTATATTTATTTATTTGGCTGCACTGGGTCTTAGCTGTGGCGCTCAGGATCGTCACTGCTGCACGCCGGATGTTTTGTCGTGGGGCAGAGGTTCTCTGTGGCTGTGGCACGTGGGCTACAGAATGGATAGGCTCAGTAGTTGCCCTGCAGCGTCTGGGACCTTAGTTCTTCCACCAGAGATCAAGCCTGGGTCCCTGGGCCACTCTTTGTTTCTTGTCTCTTTTTCGTACACTGAAAATTCTCCTGTTCCTGGGACCACGTCATATTTTCCTCCGTGTGCACAGCACGTGGGACAAGATTGGCAAGGGTTTGAAGTTAGAGTAGCCACTTAACAGACTGTCAGCACCAAGGGTTTGCAGTGCAAAATTCATGAAATTGGAATTAGGTAAAAACAGAAACAGAAAAGAAGTAACCCATGGGGATACTCCTTAATTGCCTTTAATATTGGCAAGTTATAGGGCCCACCATTTATTTCAGGTTATTGAAATGTTTCTGAACAATTCTTTTCATGATATAAAACAAGCTTCCTAAGAAACACATTGATAGAAATGATGATAGCAAACATTTGTATATTGTGTTTTATGACTAGGCAGTGTTTTCAGTGACTTACAGATACTACCTTATGTTTCAACAGTTACCCTCATTTTACAGAGGAGAGGCAAGTTTTTTTAAAAACAGTCATCATACAGTAAAGTTGTCTATTTTTCCCTTTCAGGGGTACAATTCTATTAATTTTGCCACAGGTATAGATTTGTATTATCACCCCCATCATCAACTACAGAGCAGTGCCATCACCCCCCAAAAATTCTTCTGTATTTCCTTTATAATCACCCCCCACTGGGTCTATATGCACTGGAAACCACTATAACCCTATAGTTTCATCTTTTTGAAAACGCCACTTAAATGAACTTGTACCATGTGTAACCCTTTAAGGTTGGTATCTTTCACTCAGATAATGCCCTTTTTTTTTTAATGGAAAATTTTATTTGGGCAAATTGAGGGTTATAACCCAGGAACAGCATCTCAGGGAGTTCTGAGAACCCTTCCCAGCATAATGCCTTTTACATTCATCCAAGTTGTTGTGTGTATCTACTTTGCTTCTGTTGCTGGTTAATACTACGTTTATGGTTATACTAGCTTATTCACCCATTGAAGAAAATTTGGAATGTTTTTGTGCTGTGTTTAGTCACTCAGTCGTGTCCGGTTCTTTGTGACCCCGTCGACTGTGGCTCGCCAGGCTCCTCCGTCCATGGGATTCTCCAGGCAAGAATACTGGAGTGGGTTGCCATGCCCTCCTCCAGGGGATCTTCCCAACCCGGGGATCAAACCCAGGTCTCCCACATTGCAGGCGGATTCTTCACCATCTGAGCCACCAGGGAAGCCCAAGAATACTGGTGTGGGTAGCCTGTCCCTTCTCCAGAGGAACTTCTGACCCAGGAATCTAACCGAGGTCTTCTGCACTGCAGGCGGATTTTTTAACCAGCTGAGCTACCCAGCTTTTGGCAGTTATGAATAAGCTGTTATAAACGCTTGTGTACAAGGTTTCGTTTTGTTCTGTTTCCTTATTTCTCTAGAGTTTATAACCAGGAATGGGATTGGTAGGTCATATAGAAAATATATGTGTAACTTTGTAAGAAGCAGCCAAACTGCTCTCCAGGGTATCTGCTGTTTTGCGTTCCCATTGATGACATGCGAGAGTTCCAGGTGCTTCGCATCCTTGTCGGCACTTTGTATTTTCTGTTGGTTTTTTAAAAAACTTTATTACGATGTACATGTGTTGTTATCTTACTGTGACTTTAATTTACATTTTTCTCATGACTAATAATGTTCAGCAGATACATCTTTTCTTCAGCTTATTTATCTTCTTTACTAAAATGTTTATATATTTTGCTAAATTTTCAATTGAGTAACTGAGTTGTATTTTCCTTACTATTGATGTTTGAGAGTTATTCATGTATTCGAAATAGAAGTTCTTTGTCAGATGTCATTTGCAGATATTTTTTCTCAGACTGGCTTGTCTTTTCATCCTCTGAACAGTGTATTTTGCAGAGCAGAAGTTTTAATTTTGATGAAGTCTGATTTTCCAGCATTTTATGAGTTGTGCTTTTCACGTCTAAGAACTCTGCCTAACTCGAAGTCAGGAAGAGTTTCTCTTATGTTTTCTTCCGGAAGTCATGATATGTACTCTCTCATTCCTAACGTTGGTAACTTTTTAAAAATCTCTCTTTTATTCTTTGCCATTCTTGCTAGAGTTTTTGTTACGGTAAGAAAAAAAAATACTTTTGGTTTCATTGACTTGGCTCTGTTACATATCTGTTTTCAATTTCATTGATTTCTGCATTTACCTTTATTTTTTCCTTTCTTTTGTTTGACTTGGGTTTATTTTGCTTCTCTTTTCTAGCATCTTAAGTGTAACCTAGAGGTTTTCTTTTAAGAAGTTGAGCACATCCCAAACAGGATAAACTCAAAACTAAAGACAAAGAAACCAAAAAGCATTGCCTAGAGAAAAAATAATGCATTATGTTTATGTTCTAGTTGTCATATAAAAAACTCTTATGGATAAATCAGAACTTTTTGGCCAACCCAATATATACTTTGAAAACTGTCAGTGTTATAATTTTTGCTTCTAATGGCAAAATATACTTTGAAGAACTCAAGAGATAGGTCATCTATCATATTTTCCCAGATATTTACTGTTCTGTGACTCCTTCCTGAGGATACATTTTTTCCCCCTTGTTGCCTTTGAAAGTTTTCCTTTACCAATCCTTTTAAGGCAAGTAGGCTCCCTATGAATTCTGAGTTTATCAGAGAACATTTTCACAATTCTGAGTTTATCAGAGAACAACTTCATCCCTAAATATTTTTTCTAAACTGCTGTCTTTAGTATACCAGTCTGCTTTGACAGTTCTTTTCTTTCATTCCTTTAAAAGTATTGTGCTACTTCCTTCTGGCCTCCTGATTTCTAATGAAAAATCTGGAACCGTTTGAATCACTGTACCCCTGTAGGCAATGCATTGTTTTTCTCTGGCGTCTTTCAAGCACCATTATCGCCTGGGAGCTCTGTTTAGAGGCAAGTCCTAAGATCCACTTTCATACCAATTTAGCTAGAATTTTGTAGGTAGGGGTGGGACCAAGGTACTTCCTTTTAATAGGAAGCCCAGGTGATCTTTATTTATTTTAAGGTTGGAAAAGTGCTTGCTGAACAGCTTCATTCAATTTTTTAACATTTATTGTTTAACCTACATACAGTAGAATTACGTTTAGTGTAAATCTTGTGAGTTTTGGCCATCGTATCACACTAAAAGATTGTGCGGGAATGAAGATATTCCTTGTTTTAACTTTTGACAGCAGTGGAAATTGATAGTCACTTGGCACTACTTGTGACTCCAACAAAGTTACTTGTCGTGACTTGACATGACTTTGACATGACTTGACACTTGAAATGACTTTACTTTCATACATGTTTCATATTGCAGTCAGTTTTGATGGGATGCTGAAGCCACCAGCTTTTTAGGAATATTCAAGAGGTGATATATGCCTACTTATAACTACTACCTAAAATAAATAGAAACAAACCAGGGCTAATGTGTGGCTTCTGTATATTTCATGGTGACAATGAGGATGACAGTAATAATAGCTAATCTTTATCGGGTGCTTATTATGGACCTCACTGGCTTTCTAATGCTTTGATGCATTAACTCATGTATTCTTCATGATAAACCTATTTTTATTTCCATTAGAAGAATTTACTTTGGGCCACGTCGTGCTGCTCGTGGCATCTTAGTTCCTCAACAAGGGATTGAACCAGCACCCTGGACAGTGAAAGTGTGGATTCCTAGCCACTGGACCACTACAGAATCCTTCCTGTTTTCATTTACATTTTACCGATGAAGAAACAGAGGCATTGAGGGGTTAATTAACTTGCAGAAATTTACTTTGCTACGTAGGTGCTCAGTCCTGTTTGACTCTTTGTGACCCTGTGGACTGTAGCCCACCAGGCTCCTCTGTCTATGGGGTTCTCCAGGCAAGAATATTGGAGTGGGTTGCCATGCCCTCCTCCAGGGGATTTTCCCAACCCAGGGACTGACACCTCTCCCACACCCTCCTTCATTGCCTGCTTGGACAAAGCATTGCTCCTATTAGACTGGCAAAGTGGGTTTTAGGAATTAATAAGACTGCAGCCAAACTTGTTAAAAGGTATCTTGGACCAGCTGAGTGTTAAAAGCTAAGAGGGCTAGGACTTCCTGGCAGTCCAGTATTACGACTTCTCCTTCCAATGCAGGGGGTGTGAGTTCAATCCCTGGTGGAGGAACTAATAAGATCCCACGTTCCTCACGGGCCAAAAAACCACAAAACAGAAGCAGTATTGTAACAAATTCAATAAAGACTTAAAAAAAAAAAAAAACAACCTAAGAGGGTGGAGAATGCAGGTGGGCAAACTACTGCCCATGGCTTATTTTTGTTAAGTTCCTCTCCCTCCCCAGCTGAGAATGTTTTTTACATTTAAAGGTTGTAAAAGGAACAAAAGGAACCTTATTCCACAGAGAGACTCTGTGGCCACAAAGTCTGTGATTAGCCCTCTCTCCCTTCTTTTGAGTTCTTTTTCTTCCACAAGTGACTTGGAAGTTGCTTGGGAATAGTAAAGAAGATAAATAACAGTAAATGACTGTTGAGAATTGTAAATAACCTTGAGGAAGAACTCAAGAAGTCAAACTTGTGGTTTCCAGGTCCTCCCATGGGTCAAGCACGGAGTCAGTGCTTCACATGGATACAGTATCATCATGGGCCTCTGTAATCTTTATCATATCCACGTGGGAAGAGGGATGTACCACTGGAATCTCCTCCAGCTTCAGGAGGAATATTCACCAGCCATTAAGCTTCTCAGAATGGTGGTCTCAAAGTCTAAAGGAACGTTATTGGGTTGGTGAAAAAGTTCTTTTGGGTTCTTCCTTAATATGGTATGGAAAACATGAATGAACCTTTGGCCACCTGCAATATTATCAGGGCAACAGATTATTAAGTGAAAACCCATAATCTCTGCTGCCCAGATTTCTTACAACCCCCATTTGAAGGACTGTTTTATATTGCAGAAGAGTGCCTGCTTCTCTGAAGCTACTAGATATTAATCTAAAACACAGCAGTTTGCCACTACTCACCCGTGTATCCTAACAGCAATCTTATGGTGTTTGTACTATTACAATCCTAGTGTTGAATGCAGCTTGCAGAAGTAAGCCTAGAGAGGTTAATTAATTTAACCATGGTTAAAAAATCTATAGCAAATCTTTAACAGTGCCAATATAGAGCAATGCCCAGGTGGTGCAGTGGTAAAGAATGCGCCTGCCAATGCAGGAGATGCAATAGATGTGGGTTTGGTCCCTGGGTTGGGAAGATCCCCTGGAGAAGGAAATGGCAACCCACTCCAGTATTGTTGCCTGATTACATGGACTGAGGAGCCACTGGGTCACCAGGAGTCAGACATGACTTAGCACACACACAAGGAAATATAGAGCAGATGTGCAGCAAATATATAGCAATTAGAGGTTTTAAACGCTAATTTTCCCAGAGGTACTTTTAACAAGCACCTCTCCTCCCCCACTTAACAGTGTCTCCTTTTCCATGTTCCCCAGGTTCACACTGCGAATCTGGGGAGGCTCGAGCTGTGTGAGGGCTGCAGGGTGTGGGCGGTGCAGGCTGCCCCTCGCTCACGGGCATCCTGCTGGGTTAGCCTAGGGATGGTTAGACCCCAGCCCACACCCTGCCTGTGAAGGCGAGTGTGGCTGCATCTGCCCAGGAGAAGGGACGCCTTTTTCTGATTTGCACAGAGATGCGCCCCACCCCCCCGCCCAGGCTTCTTTCTTGTTTTGTGTCTCTTCAGGTCTCTGCCTTTCCCCAGGAAAAGGACAAGAAAATGATGAAGTTCCAGGTGGGTTGGATTTTTTTATTTCTGTCACTTAACAGGTGATTTCATTTCTCAGTGGATACCTTGTTTCTCTTCCTTGCCAAGAGTAAAGAATGGCAGCATTTAATACCATTTGTGTGCCATGCTCTCTTGGTTCACTTTCTTTAAAATTTCCTTTCTCAGTCTTTATATATTACCATTGTTTCACAACTAATAGTGTAAAAGAGAATGGAAATTTTTTAAATGAGAAGGCCCATACATTATTACCCTGCCTACAAATCACTTGTTTTTTTATGTTTATTTTTCATGTGCATTCATAACTAGACTTGCAATAATAGGTACAATTTTGAATTGTCTTTTTTTCACATTAGATTATAGCACTCAATTTTTGTCGTCTATTCAGTGAGCTATTATACACTCTCCTCCTTTTAAAAAAAAGTATTCCTCATTCACAGCCTTTAATGTCTTGATGATTCTTGCAGTTTTACACAACAGAATCATTTTCCCTATATTTAATCTTTACTCAGTAATTCTAAGAGAATTCTAATATTATTTGTCCAATGTTCTAGGGACTCAAAACTTAAAGAAACATTTAAAATAAGTTTTTTTTAAGTGGTACCCCACAGACTTTGTATAAAGAATCCCTAAAGAGTAGTTTTGTCTAACAGAATCATACTGAGGCTGAACTCAGAAAAAGTGTGTTAGCTGTTTTCATTCAAAAAGACCTAGATTCTTTCTTTCCAGGACCTGAAAGCTGTCTGTGTGTGTCTGTGTCTGTTTGTGTACCTTTCTGTGTTATACCATTCATGAATTTATTAGAGCATTACAGGTACTTAATTGTAAACTTTTAGTCATTATGTTAAGTCATACAGACACTGTATAGCAGAAACTATCACAACATTGTAAAGCAACTACACTCCAAAAAAAGACACAGGTAACTTTCCATCTGTACCTCTGTTCACTGCTCTGAGAGGGACTGAATCATCTTCACCGTCAACATGAAAATAAGAGGTTCATGTAAATTCAGATCCTGTTCAGGTTTCTACAGTAGGCACGTGTCTGGGCAATTCCAAAGTCTTCTGGACCAAGAGTATCAGGCATACTGTTGGGTGGAAAGAGACACAAGACAAAAACGAAAAAAACAAACCAAACCAGAGTTCTCATTCAGAGACTAAGACTTGAAGTTGTGATGTTTGAAGCTCCAGCCAGAACAAATGCAGTGTTGAGCAGGTCTTCGTATAGAAATTTTAAATTTCCCTATAGCAAAAAAAAAAAAATAAAGATAACAAGGTAGGAAGAAAAGTCTTTATATCATATATGGAAGAAAAGGCCTTAGTGTCCCCAAGTGAAGGAATGTTATTACAAAACAAGAAACAGAGATGACCAGTAAATATGAAAAGAGAGGAATATTCATTACTTATCAATTTTGTGAAAGTTTTTGAGATAGCTAGTTTTGGCTTCCCAAATTGACTTCTGAGATTATCAAAGTTTTTTGGTTTTTGCTTTTAAGTATTCGTGTCCGTTGTCCCGAATATGGAGGTTTAGGAATTTATACTTTCTTGGAAGCAGAATAAATTAAGAAAAATCTTTTTGGAGGAAACACTTGCCATTATGGTCTCAAAACTTTAAAGTTTGTTTTTCTTCAACATTATCATTTCTGCTTTTTGTAATTTATCTTCAGGAGATAACCAGCAGAGTTCTAGGGACTAAGGTCTACATGGAAACAGTCTTGCAACATTGTTAATAATATATACTCTGAAACTAAGTAAGTATGCATTATTTGTATCAGTTCACTATATTCTCAACCATCAATTCCTTGAATTACTGTGTAGCCCTGAAGTGGAATGTCAGCAGTGATGATGGAAATAGTAATCATAATAATAGTTAGCATTTATTAGATACTTGGGCTCCCGAAGAATTGATGCTTTTGAACTGTGGTGTTGAAGAAGGCTCTTGAGAGTCCCTTGGACTGCAAGGAGATCCAACCAGTCCATCTGAAGGAGATCAGCTCTGGGAGTTCTTTGGAAGGAGTGATGCTGAAGCTGAAACTCCAGTACTTTGGCCACCTCATGTGAAGAGTTGACTCATTGGAAAAGACTCTGATGCTGGGAGGGATTGGGGGCAGGAGGAGAAGGGGACGACAGAGGATGAGATGGCTGGATGGCATCACGGACTCGATGGACATGAGTTTGAGTGAACTCCGGGAGTTGGTGATGGACAGGGAGGCCTGGCGTGCTGCGATTCAGGGGGTTGCAAAGAGTCGGACACGACTGAGCAACTGAACTGAACTGGGCTCCCAAGGTGGCTCTAGTGGTAAAGAACCCATCTGCCTGATAATGTAGGAGATGTAAAGAGATGCGGTTTTGATCCCTGGGTTGGAAGATCTCCTGGAAGTCATGGCAACCCACTCCAGTGTTCTTGCCTGGAGAATCCCAGGGATGGCGGAGCCCAATGGGATGCCGTCTGTGGGGTCGCACAGAGTTGGACACGACTGAAGTGACTTAGTAGTAGTAATAGTAGTAAGGTACAGTTACCAGCCTGCAAATGAAGAGAGGATGAGGACTGGGTCCAGGGCCCCAGAGCAGAGTGAGGCCCCAGAGCTGTGTCCATAAGTGCTGCACATCTGTATTGGGGCACAGAGGAGGGGCTCCATACTTGAATAGGAAGAGGGATTCATGCCCTACAAGTCTGGCACATCAAGTAAGCGGTGTATTTATATAAAAAGAGGGAAAACAGACTCCATCGCACACTATTGGAACTAAAGCTTTTCTAGCAGCCCACGCAATGCAGCAGAGCTCCAGGGACTTACCTACAGGGTTACTATCAAAAGGCAGCAGTTTAAAGTGCAAGGATCACTTTTCCTGCAGCCTTTCTGGTGGATGGAATCAGCAGTGTCAAAGGCAAACAGAAGGCAGCTGCTGAAATGTGAGTCGGTCTTTGGGAATCCGGAACCACCTCCCATCCTTGACACTTTCTCGGGGCTGTCCCTCTTCCATAAACATTGTGTGTGTGTGTCTGGTGTCATAGGAGCCAGTGTCCTTCAAGGATGTGGCCGTGGTCTTCACCGAGGAAGAGCTGGGGCTGCTGGACTCCACTCAGAGGAAGCTATACCAGGAAGTGATGCTGGAGAACTTCCGGAACCTGCTCTCAGTGGGTGAGCACAGCGCCTCGGGGACTCAGTGTCACCCTCCGGGGACACCTTTGTGGGTGCAGTCATTTGAAGCTCTGGAACTCCTAAAATCATCCTCTCAGCTTAGGTGCCTACAAGTCCTAGTAATCCCAGGAACAGAGACAATGTGTTTCTGTCCAGGGAAAAAGTCTGTCCCTTGAACTATTAATATGAATGGGGAGCTTGTGGTCCTGCCCCATAAAGTCGAGTTGCTGCAGCTTTTCAGATTTTCATGGTGCCAGTAAACTGTAGCTGTGGTTTTTCCAAGGTATTTTGGTTTTTCTGCTTTAGTGACATACCTTCAAACATACAGAAAATTTGCAAAAGTATAGAACAAGAATACCCCTATCACTTTTACCTATGGCTCAGTGGTAAGTATCCGCCTATAATGCAGGAGACACAGGAGCTTAAGTTCGATCCCTAAGTCGGGAAGATGCCCTGGAGGAGGAAATGGCAACCCATTCCTATATTCTTGCCTGAAAAATCCCATGGACAGAGGAGCCTGGTAGGCTACAGTCCATGGGTGACAAAGAGTCAGACATGACTGTGCGCAGCACACACACCTAGAGTAATATTTCACCCTATTTACTTTATCATTTATGTGAATGCTCTTTCCTCATATGCATAATTTATATCTGAACCATTCGAGGGTAATTTACACATGCCATGGCCCTAATATTCCTACATGCTTCTGTGTGCAGGCTGAGTTCAGGAATCCCCAGGACTACACTCTGACACCAGTGGCAAGCTGGAGGCTGTCCAGAGCCTCAAGTAATTTACTAGAGAATTCTGAAGACTCACTAAAAGCTGTTATACCCAAAGCTACGCTGTTATATGGAAAGGTTACAGAATAGGCCTTGGATGCTAGGAACTGTCCTTGCCACTGTGGTATCTTTGTTTCCTGGTCTCAGGACTTAGAGCTAGGATTAGGGGTGTGTCTGGATGTGTACACCTGTATTCATATACATACACATACATGCAAATATATAAATATATATACATATGAATATTCAGTTTCATTCAAAGTAAGAGAGGTACTAATTCAAATTATACTGTAACACCACTTTTCATTCATGAGATTAGCAAAAATTCAAAACCTTTTTTTTCTGTCTGTCTCACGAAGGTTTTGGGATCTTCATTCCCCAGCCAGGGATTGAACCCAGGCCCCAGCAGTAAAAGCACCAAATCTTAACCACTGGACCACTAGGGAAGTCCCCCAGAATTCAGAAACTTAACACTATTTTTGGGGGGGGGCAAAGTTGTGGGGAATAAAGCACTTTCATGTTTTGACAGTGGGAATGCAACACGGTACCGCCCCTATGGAGAAGAATTTGACAGTGTCCAACAGAACTATGGATTTACCCTTTCTCAGCAACTCACTTGTAGGAATTTTCCCTGAAGATAACCAAGTACAAAAGAGCATTAATAGTATACTTCCTAGTTTGTGTAAGGGAAAAAAGGGAAAATAAGTAAATATATGTAAGCAACACAAAGATTAATCAGGAAATCATGAATTTAGTTTCTTGTCAATGGTGAGTTGTGATGGCGTGGAAGGGATGTTTGGGAGAGTCACACTTGTCTGAATAACACCTTTTTGTCTATTTTGGACTTTTGAAAATATGTTAGGGGGCTTCCCTGGTGCTCCAGTGGTTAAGACTCCGCCTTCCAATGCAGAAGATGCAGGTTCAGTCCCTGGTTGGAGAACTAAGATCTCACATGCCTCACAGACGAAAAAAAAAAAAAAGTAATACTGTAACAAATTCAATAAAGACTTTACAAAAATGATCCACATCAAAAAAGTCTTTTAAGAAAATTTTTAGTTCGACACATTCTAAAAAGTAAGTAAGAATGTGAAGGGATGATCATCGAAAAGAAAAATGAATTGTGTTTGAAAGGAATACCTTAACCACAGTAAACAGAAAAGAAAGGATTCATGGAAGTAGCTAAGGAATACAGTGCATAACTCTTTATACCTTTAGTTTTAAGTCTAGTGGGAGGAGGATGGGAGAATGAATTGCAATCTTCAACACTTCTTAGTGAGTTTGTTTACTGCAGTGAACGGACTAAGCAACTCTCCTGCAGGGAGCAAGGCAGTTCACTGGAGAAAGTGAACAGATAGTGCTGAAACACTTGGACTTCTGTATGCATATATTTGCATGCCTCCCACCTACAAAATGAAAGATTAACTCAAAGTGGATGAAGGGCCTAATGTAAAATGTAGAAGTGTGAAACTTGTAGATGGAAACACAGGAGAAAATTTTCATGACCTTGGGTTAGGCAAAGATTTCTTAGATATGACGCCAAAAACATGAATCAGAAGAAAAAAAAAACCCAAAAATGAAAACATGATTCAGGAGGGGGAAAAAAACAAAAAACCGCAAGTTAGACTTGGTCAAAATTGAAAACTTTTTCTCTTCTCTCCTTTTTTACAGGAAATCAGCCCTTCAAACCAGAGCTTATATTCCAGCTGGAGAGAGAAGAGCGTTTGATGATGGAGACCCAGAGAGATGGGTGTTCAGGTGAGAACCATCCGGCAGTCACCCAGCAGCCAGAGAGCCCCTCCCAGAACGCGAGTCAGAAGAGGTCAGGCCCGAGGTGGCTGTGCCCTCACTGCTCTAGCTTCTCCTCTCCTAGCTCAGTCCTGTCCCAGCTGCACTGGCCCACTTGCTGCCCATCAGACCTGTCTCAGTGATGCTTCTGCTTCTGGTCACCTGGCTTGCTTTGCTGTGTGCCTTGAATGAGTGAGTCGGTTAATACATCATGGTCTTCACTGTCTTCAGTCCTCTCTGAGGCAGCCAACAGATATAGAGTAAACCAGGTGATAGAGAGATACTCCAGAGTGTCATTTGTCGTCAGGTGAATGGCTGTCCTAATTCTGTGTGGGTGTCCTTTAGTATTCATGGATAGGTACTCGTTATTCCTAAAAGGTTAAGAATAGCCAGGCAACTAAAAGAAATATCAGAAATGATCAGTGCCTCAGGATAAGCTGCCCTCCCATGCAGCAATTTCAGGCGAGACACTCTCGCATTAATTTCCTCATTCAAATGCCCAGTTCTTTATCTTCTCATTCTGTTCTTACTTCTTACTCTCCCATCCTCTAATATGTAACAGTCTCTTGACCTAGCTACAGTTTTCTTTTTTTTTCCTAATTTTATTCAGTTTGTTTAAATTTAAAAAAAAATCAGTTCACCTATTTCTCCCATCCCCAAACTGCTGCCTCTTGCAACCAACCATCTGTTATCTGTGAGCTTTCTCGGTGTGTGTGTGTGTGTTGGGGAGTGGTTTTAGATTCCACATATAATAGAGATCCAGCAGTATTTGTCTTTAAATACCTCCAAGGTCTACCTGTATTGTTGTAAATGGCAAGATTTCATTTTTATTTACTGTTGAATTTTCTTTGTCCGTTTATCCATCAGTGGACACTAAGATTGTTCCTTTATTCTGACTGTTGTAAATAACTCTGCAGTGTACATGTGCAGTGTACATCTGTTGTTTAGTCATGTCTGATTCTTTGCAACCCTATGGGCTATATCTTTTCAAGTTAGTGTTTTCTTTCTCTTCAGATAAATACCTAGAAGTAGAACTGCTGAATCATATAATTCTATTTTTAACTTTTTGAGGAACCTCCGTAACGACTTCCATAGTGGCTGCACCAACTTATAATCCCACCAGCAGTGTACTAGGCTTCCCTTGTCTGTACATCCTTGCCAGTGTTTGTCATCTCTTGTCTTCGAGCCTAGTGAGCCACAGTCCATTGGGTCGCAAAGAGTCAGACACAGCTGAAGCGACTGAGAGCACACGCACATCTTTTTGATAATAGCCATTCCAACAGATGGGAGTTGATGGCGCATTGTAATTTTGATTTGCATTT
Organism: Oreotragus oreotragus; assembly: GCA_006410675.1. Taxonomy (NCBI): domain Eukaryota; kingdom Metazoa; phylum Chordata; class Mammalia; order Artiodactyla; family Bovidae; genus Oreotragus; species Oreotragus oreotragus. The sequence continues at coordinate 62,788 of SJYX01011058.1, read as the reverse complement.
CCCTGGTGATTAATGTTGTTGAGCATCTTTTTATGAACCTGTTGGCCAGCTGTGTGTCTTCTTTGGCAAAATGTCTATTCAGGTCTTCTGCCCACTTTTTTTAAATTGAATAGTTTGTTTTTTGCTATTGAATTGTCTGAGTTCTCTATGTAGTTTGGCTATTAACCCCTTGTCAAGTATATGATTTACAGATATTTTCTCCCATTCCGTAAGTTTGCTTTTTCATTTTGCTGTTGGTTTCCTTTGCTGTGCAGAGCTTCTTGGTTTGATGTTGTCCCACTTGTTTATTTTTGCTATTGTTGCTTTTGATCGTATGATTTTTATCCTTCATTTTGCTAATATTGGGTGTCACATGTAGTGATTTGAAGATGTTGAACCATCCTTGTATTCCTAGAATAAGTCCTATGTGATTGTCTTGTACGATTTTTTAATGTGCTGTTGAATTCAGAATATTTTGTTGAGGATTTTTGCATCGTGTTCACAAGGGGGTACTGGGCTGTAACTTTCTTTTTAAAGTAGAACTTCCAAGCTGGACATTTATGTGAGTCCAAACATTTTAGTAATGTTTCTTGAGTCCTCAGACTCTGATGTCAAAAGCTGTGGTCACAGCTGTGCAGCTGGAAATGCTCCTGGGTAGGAATGAGAGTCAATTGAAAATTTCAAAACAAATTACTTCACTTCTATGATTTTTCTGTTGTTATCTCAGTTCAGGTTCAAGATCATACAGGCAATATACTCTTTAGAGAAAATGTCAGCAAAATTTTTCTCTGAAGGTCCAGATGGTAAATATTTTAGGTTTTGCTGACTATATTTGATCTCTATTAAAGAGACCAAATGTTTTTTCTTACACCAGTTTAAAAAATGTAAAATCTGTTCTTGTTCCTAGGCTATACAAAAACAGAGCTAGGGCCGTGGTGTGCTAGTCCCCCTGCCTGATAGTATCAGTAGGAATGTAATGTGATATTTTGAAGTACCTTTTTATTTAGTATTTCCATATATTACCATGTTTATACCTTATATTCATGCAAAATTTTGAAAATATATATTCTTATTTTTAAGGTACTAATTTTTCTCCTTCATGATACCTTGGGGAAATCCCTCCCAATCTGAGATTATAACTCTTTTTTTTTTTTTAAGTTGCTACATAATCCAATATGTGGCCATAACATGGAGCATTTAGCTATATGCTGCATGTTACATGCAGCATACCAGGTCTTAGTTGCAGCATGTGGGATCTAGTTCCCTCACCAGGATGGAACCCGGGTCCCCCAGCATTGGGAGCATGGAGTCCTAGCCACTGGACCACCAGGGAACTCCATTTCACCTTGAGGTGACAAAGTGTTAGTATAATAACTGAAAGCCTTGTTTTTGAGAAACCAAAGACATTGCTAAGCATTCTTGTTTTTAAGTACTGAGATGAGGGCTCATGGACGTGCGATAGGCCCTGCAGCTGACACATTGCCCCCGAGCCTGTGGCCACACAGTCGTCAGTGTCACCCCCACCTTTTTTTTTAATCTTGTTTTAAAAGTTGGCGATAGGGTGGGGCTAAGAGTAAGATTTTGTGTGAGAAAAACTACACCATTCAAAGGTTATTTTCAAAATTAAAAAGACACAGTCCACAAGATTCTTGTGTCCTTTGCTTTTCTCACTGGCAAGTGATAACTGAGTGTAACCCTGCCTTTCATACAGCCTTCCAGCTGTGCAGTAAAATTGCCATCACCAGCTTCTTTCCCATAAAAAGCAACTTATACATGCATGCCCTTTCAGTTCTGTGACTGAGAATGACTCAAGCTGTGATCTATTCATTAAATGCTTATTGAGCAGCTGCTGTTCACTAGGACTGTTCTAGGCAGTAAGGGTGGGACAGTGCACACAGCAGAGTGCTCTTCCTTGTGTGTAATACACTCCAGTGTTTAGAGACGGGGAAACGCAAGTAGCTCAGGAAGAATTATTGCATTTGAAGATAATGTTCACGTTATGAGAAAAAATCCCCCTTTACTGCCTTTTCCCCCTCACCTTGGATACTGAAAGAGAATTAGTGTTTTTCCAAGTATTGGGAGCGTGCGTGTTATTGCTTCAGCCCTGTTGGACCACTTGCTCTCTGGGAATGAGCATACTTCTCACTAGGATGGGAGTGATATGCTGCCTGCCGATAACCTGAGCTTTAGTAACTAACAGGCAAGCCATTTCCACCCAGACATGCCCATCTTCAGCTCTTCCAGTGCCTCACATTCCCCGAAGGTTAAAGCACTTTATCAGCGAAATGACAAAGTCAGTGTTCACTGAGTTTTGCTTGTTAAGTTGCCTCAAAGAACCATGAAACTTGCCTGTGCAATTCTTTTTTTGAATTAAATTTATTTATTTTTAATTGAAGGATACTTGCTTTCCAGTATTGTGTTGGTTTCTGCCAAATATAAACATGAATCAGCCATAGGTATACCTACGTCCCTTCCCTCTTGACCCTCCCTCCCACCTTCCTTCTCATCCCACCCCTCTAGGTTGTTACAGAGCCCTGGTTTGAGTTTCCTGAGTCATAGAGCAAATTCCCATCTTGCCCGTGCAATTCTGTCACAGTGTTTCACATTTCACCTGCCCCGTGGCCCTTGCTAATTGCAAAATATCCTTTAAAAGGAGTTAAAACTGGTTATGGTTTACAATGACATAGGAGAACTTATTATTCTCATGAAAATGAACTCATTAGAGATAGGCCATATAAGACCTCAAGAATTGATTAAAGGTCCCTGTTTACCTTCATCTGCATAGCATTTGACACATGATCTTGTGTGTGGCAAAACACATTTGTCCACTTGAAACTATATTCTTTCCAGTTTGAGACTGCCCCCTTCTGTTTTTTCCTTGGAATCTCCAGGAAAATGATAATGATAATGTGTGCATGGTTTAACTGGCCTTTTGAACAGAGCCACCATCTTTGATGTCCAGGCTGCATGGCATAGCCCTGATTTTGAGGCATATGCGTAGCCCAAATTCTGTGGATCCTACTTCTATTCCTGGTGTAGCCAAAGGTAAACGATATTCTAAGTATTGTCAGAGGTAGTAACACACTTTCCTCCAGTTGAAGTTTCATGTCATGATCTAAGTGCAGAATCTTGAAATCTCTGAATAAAAGCATTCATTGTGCATGTGTCTAAAATCTCTTTATTCTTATAGGAACCAGGCGTCCACATAATATGGAAAGTATTCAAGAAGTGGGATTAAGCTGCTTTTCCCCCAAAGAGCTTTCCACCTGGCAGTCCTGGCAACAAGGTGCAGGCAGGTTAACTGGGCGTCAAGATTCCATGAGAAACTTCCAAGAGAATATTTCTCAGTTGCAAAAACAAGGTGATTCCCTCTGCCAGATTTGGGGAGGAATACCAATTCAGATTTCTGAAGATGAGAACTATGTCTTAACTCACATAGGAGATGGTTCCAATGACATAAAAAGTCAAGAATTTCCCTCTTGGCGAGCCCACCATTCTTGGAGGAAAATGTACCTTACAGAGTCACGTAATTATCAGTGTCGATGTCAGCAAGTTTCCATGGAAAATGATTTCTGTAAATCTGACAGCGTCAGTTGGATCTCACATCACGGTGATAATCTGGGTGTACACAGAACAGGAAAAAACTCTAGCTGCCATGATTGTGGAGAAGATGTCATGGTTTCATTGCTTAATCATATTCCAACAGGGCAAAAGCCCTGTCCTGGTAATGAGCACAGAAAAGCCTTCAGCGATGATTCCAGCTCTGAAGTTCATCAGCAATTAGACTTAGAAGGAAAGCCTCGCACCTACAGTCCATGTGAAAAGGACTGTAGGTACAGGTCAGTTCTTCATATTCATCAGAGTGTTTGTGGAGGAGATCATTGTGTTTTTGAGAATTCACATCTGCAGTCGCATCAGAAAGGACACGCAAAAGAGAAGCCATTTAAATGTGGATGCAGTGAGAGCATCAGTCAGTGCTCCTCTCATAACACATATGAACTTATACCCAGAGGAGAGACATCTGACAGATGCAGCATGTATGAGAAAGGCTTCAGTCATAGCTTAGACCTTAGTAGTATCGTTAGGGTCTACATCGAGGAGGAATCCCATGAACCTGAGGAGAATGGGAATGTCTTTAATGAGAATTCTTGTCTTCAAGCCCATCAGAAAGCCCACACTGAAGAGAAACGATACACAGACGTGGAGTGTGAGAAAGGTTTCATTTGTAATTCAGATCTGAACATTCAGCACAGAGTTCACATGGAAGAGATTCCCTATGATTCTGAGGCATGTGCTAATGGCTTCAGTTTGGCCTCACATTTTCAAAACCTTCAGATAGTCCACACTAGGGAACAACCCTATAAACGTTACACATGTGGTAACAGCTTCAGCCAAAGTTCGTATCTTCAAGGCCATCAGAAAATTCACATCGGAGGGAAACCTTACAAGGTGTGTGGGAATGGCTTCAACTGGAATTCGAAACTTAAAGATCACCAGAGAGTCCACCCTGGCGAGAAGCCTTACAAATGCAGTGCATGTGGCAAAGGCTTCAGTCATAGATCTGTCCTTAATGTTCACCAGAGAGTCCACACAGGAGAGAAGCCTTATAAGTGTGAGGCGTGTCATAAGGGTTTCAGTCGGAGTTCATACCTTCAAGCCCATCAGAGAGTCCACACGGGGGAAAAGCCGTACAAATGTGAGGCATGTGGGAAGGGCTTCAGTCGTAACTCATACCTTCAAGGGCACCAGAGAGTCCACACTGGCGAGAAACCATACAAGTGCGAGGAGTGTGGGAAGGGCTTCAGTCGGAGTTCACACCTTCAAGGCCACCAAAGGGTTCACACGGGAGAAAAACCATTCAAGTGTGAGGAGTGTGGGAAGGGCTTCAGCTGGAGCTTTAATCTTCAAATTCATCAGAGGGTTCACACAGGAGAGAAACCCTATAAATGTGGAGAATGCGAGAAGGGCTTCAGCAAGGCCTCAACTCTTGTGGCCCATCAGAGAGTCCACACAGGAGAGAAACCCTACCAGTGTGATGAGTGTGGCAAGAGCTTCAGTCAGAGGTCGTACCTTCAGAGTCATCAGAGTGTCCACACTGGAGAGAGGCCACACATCTGTGAGGTCTGTGGGAAGGGCTTCAGTCAGAGAGCGTACCTCCAGGGCCACCAGAGAGTCCACACCAGAGTGAAGCCGTATAAATGCGAGGTGTGTGGGAAGGGCTTTAGTCAGAGCTCACGCCTTGAAGCACATCAGAGGGTCCACACCGGAGGGAGGCCCTACAAGTGTGCAGTGTGCACGAAGGGTTTCAGTGAGAGCGCCCGCCTCCAAGCCCATCAGAGGGTCCACACAGAAGGGAGGCCCTATAAATGTGAACAGTGCGGCAAGGGCTTCAGTGGGTTTTCAAGTCTTCAAGCCCATCACAGAGTCCACACTGGGGAAAAACCGTACAGATGTGAAGTGTGCGGAAAGGGCTTCAGCCAGAGATCAAACCTCCAGGCTCATCAGAGAGTCCACACAGGAGAGAAGCCCTACACGTGTGACGCGTGTGGTAAGGGTTTCCGTTGGAGTTCAGGTCTTCTGATTCATCAGAGAGTCCACAGTGATCAATCCTACACAAGTGAAGAGCATAGTAGGGGTTATCCTTCATCAGAGAATCCGTACAGAAGCGAAGTTCTGTGATGTGTTCCATTTTGTTCTGAAGTCTTCAAACAGCTGAAATTTTCCACTCGAGTTCTCATAATAGAATTTCTTTCATGAAAATGTAATGTTTCTGCTCAACATCAACATTTACAGTAGTCCATACAGCAGAGATTTATCTAATGAGAAGGGTTCCATATGGGATTTCATGAGAACTTGAATATCAGTCACTGCAGTGACTTTAGTCAGTTCCTGTACCAGAGCTTAGAAAAGACCTGAGTATGGTTAGCCACCTGGGAAGCCCTAATTTATACAATGATGAGCATACCTAAATTCATGTCCACTGGAATGTAAGCTTATTAAGAGAAGGGGTTTCATACATTGCTAAGTCTCCAACTCAATGTAGGTGCTCAGTACTTTTTTGCTAAATGACTAAAAGTATGTAAAAGTGTCATGTTTGAAATTTTTATTGAGCTGATTTTCCCCCCAAAATAATTTAAAATGTATTTGGAGGAGGAATCCTGCAGGTCACCTTAATGTAAGCAAATAAGTAAACATAAACATTATTTGAAATCTAGAACATGGGCAGTATCGCAGTCTTAAATGACATGACTTTGGTTTAACCCCCTGGGATTGGTTCTCCCCATTTGTCCCTCATCAGCAGGGATGGGCTGACTTCCTTAGCATTTGGTCTGTCTCTACAGTGTACTATCTGGTTGAGTTTAGCTCTGTGTGTGTGTGTGTGTGTGTGTGTGCATGTGCATACCTATGTGCACTTTAAAAGGACAGTACAAACTGATTAAACAGTGTTTCTGGCTAACTTGGCAAAAATGGAATGCTGCATTTTACATAACTGAATTTATACTCCTGCCCTGTGTGTTAAGACAGTTTTACTATAATATTTGCAAAGTGTCAGAAGTGGTTACTAACAGTAAATACTTTCTTAATAAATGTTCAAATTACAATGTTTGGCTTTCTAGCTTCCATGTTTCCATTAAAATCCTTTTGATCTGACTGGTTTCTGTATAGCCTTTTTCCAATTCAGACCTCTTTAGCAGGATCTGTGACAAGTTTGGAGGACTTTAATTTTGTCAAATTTTATATCACCATACTTTTCCCACTCATACAAAGAAAGGAAAAAAAGTTGAAGTATAGTTGATTTACAGTGTTGTGTTAATTACTACTGTACAGCGAAGTAAATCAATTAAAAATTTCTTTTAAAATATTCTTTTCCACTGGTTTATCGTAGGATATTGAATATAGCTCTCTGTGCTATCCAGTAGGACCTTGTTGCCTATCCATTGTATATGTAAAAGCTTATGTCTGCTAAGCCAGCCTCCTACTCCATCCCTCCCCCAGCCCCTTGGCAACCACCTGTCTGTTCTCTGTGTCCGTGACTCTCTTTCTGTTTCATAGACGTGTTCATTTGTGTCATATTTTAGGCTCCACCTGTAAGCGATATCCGATGGTATCCGTCTTTCTCTTTCTGACTTGCCTCATTCAGTGTGGTGATCTCTGCTTCCATCCGTGTTGTTGCAGATGGCATGGTTTCGTCCTTTTCTATGGCCGAGTACTATTCCACTGTGTGTGTGTGCTGCATCTTTATCCTTTCATCCGTCAGTGGACGTTTAGGTTGCCTTCCATTTCTTGGTTGTGAATTGTGCTGCTCTGAGCACAGGAGTGCATGTATCTCTGAATTATAGTTTGGTCCAGATGTATGGCCAGGAGTGGGATTGGTGGATCATATGGTAGTTTTATTTTTAGTAAGGAAAGGAAAAATATTGAATTTTTCTAGACATTTTTTTCAAATGTATTGATTATTAGGATAAGATTTCCTTTTGTTTGCTAATCTATATCTTCAAGAACCATGCATTTTATTGAAGGAAGTAAAAAACACAAATTTGTCAGAGTTGTACAATGTGTATGAAAATGTATACATTTTTGTCGTTCAGTCGCTAAGTCATGTCCGACTCTCTGTGACCCCATAGACTGCAGCACGCCAGGCTCCTCTTTCCTCCACTATCTCTCAGAGTGTGTTCAATTCATGTCCATTGAGCTGGTGATGCTAACTGTCTCATCCTCTCCTGTCCCCTTCTCCTTTTGCCTTCCGTTTTTCCCAGCATTAGGATCTTTTCCAGTGAGTTGACTCTTCACGTTAGGTGGCCAAAGTATTGGAGCTTCAGCAACAGTCCTTCCAATGAATATTCAGGGTTGATTTCTTTTAGGATTGACTGGTTTGATTTCCCTGCAGTCCAAAGTACTCTCAAGGGTCTGCTCCAGCGCTGCAATTCGAAAGCATCAATTCTTCAGTGCAGAGCCTTGTTTGGCAACACACTCCAGTATTCTTGCCTGGGAAATTCCATGATCGGAGGAGCCTGGTGGGCTATAGTCTGTGGGGCTGCAAAGAGTCTGACATGACTGAGCGTGTGCACACACACACAGCCTTCTTTATGGTCCAGCTCTCACATCCATACATGACTGTTGGGAAAACCATAACTTTGACTAAATGGACCTTTGTCAGCAAAATGATGTCTCTGGTTTGTAATATGCTGTCTAGGTTTATCATAGCTTTCTTTCTGAGGAGCAAGTGTCTTTTAATTTCATGGCTACAGTCACCATCTGCAGTGATTTTGGAGCCCCCCAAAATAAAGTCTCTCACTGTTTCCATTGCTTCCCCACCTATTTGCCATAAAGTGATGGGACCAGATGCCGTGATCTTAGTTTTTTAATGCTGAATTTCAAGTCAGCTCTTTTACTCTCCTCTTTCACCCTCATCAAGAGACTCTTTAGTTCCTCTTCACTTTCTGTCATTAGAGTGGTATCATCTACATAGCTGAGGTTACTGATACTTCTCCTGGCAATCCAGCTTGTGATTCATCCAGCCTGGCATTTCGCATTATGTACTCTGCATATAAGTTAAATGTGCAGGGTGACAGTATATAGTCTATCGTCCTCCTTTCCCAATTCTGAACCAGTCAGTGTCTGGAAATCATAGAATAACAGTTTGTGATAAAGTGGTTTTAAACAGGCTGTGTACATAAGGGTAATTATTAAAACTGCAAATTAATAAAGAAATTTCTCAATGTTCCTATAATGTGGTGCTATGGGAAATATAGAATCAATGTAAAATGACAGAGAAAGCTCATGCATATTGTTTAGTAAAAAATGCAGACTGTACCTTCATAATATCCAGTTACCTTTGGTCTGTATACATATATGTTCAAATACATGCTTAATAGATAATCTGTGAAAGATTATTCACTATCATGTATACAGTGGTTTCCTGTGGCAAGCAGAATTTTAGCTTAGTCTTTTTTGTACTTTTTAAAAGTCACAATATTTTACCAAAGTAATAAAGTACTGAGACATTGTCCCTTATAGTTAAGAACTCATAATATGATTGTTCTCTTCCTTTAGATGGCATTACAGCCAAAATTAAAGAATAAAACTCCTGAAGATGATGTTCAGGGTCTCTAGAGGATACAGATAGGTTAAGTGTCAGCAGCTTTAACTTCCTATAAAGTTTCTTTAGGTCTCAAAGCCCATGCAGCCTTAAACAACCTGGTACAAATCAGACAACAGTGTGAATTGGTGCTCCATAGTTTTCCTGTCAGATATCAACCTGTTAGGTGAATGGGGTGACCAAGGCACAGGCTTAACCTGGCTTCCAAGGTGCTAGTTCACGTTTCACAGTATCATCAGAAACTCAGGGCTTTTAATGTGTTTCTTTAGTACTCTCACTTCCAAGGGATGATCATGAGAGCTCATGGTGGTTTTTTCACTCAGGATGCTTTTAGTTGTAGGTTAACAAACTGTATCCTACAGAGTTTCATTAGCCTACAGAAATGCTTAAGTCAAAACTTTTCCTCAGTTCATTTAAGTGAAAAGATACTGGTAAAGTAAGACTGAGGTCTGGGTCACTCAAAAGGGCTTTATGTTGCTCTTCTTTAATTCTCTTTTCTCTGGACTTCAGTTTCCTCACAAAGAGGCAGTATCACCTGCTTTTTTTGTTCACAGCCTAGAGAAGAGAGTTTGCCTCATTATTAGTGTTACGTAGTCCTAGCTTCCCCAAACGTATAAAGTCTCTGATCACGCCAATCCCCACTCAAGATTAAGACTAAACCAACTCAATAAGGAACATCCCTGGTCCCCATAAGCAAGGTAGCTTTCTCCTAGTGACGAGCCAATAGCAGGCTGTGTAGGGAAAAGGACTAGAACGTGAATGGAGAACGCTTCTGGGGCACAGGCCCGGGATAGCCAGAAGCTGAAGGTGGGCAGGAACATTGAGGAAAACCCTCCAGCACCCACGCTAAAACCAGGTAACGTTAGAAAAATTTGAAGCAGTGTATGGAACATAACTATTGTAAAAGCAGAATCCAATTTCAGCTTAATTCTCAATGAGACTGATTCAACATCCCAGCAAAACAGGTGTGCCCAGTTCCAGCAAAAATACTATTTACTTAAGTCTCTACTGTTTGATACATGGTACCTGGCATTCAAATCAAGAATTACAAGATTTTTAAAAAAAGAACATACAACCCTCTGCTAAGAGACAGCAGACCAATCAGAACCTCACTTAGAGATAACCATATTTTAGAAATACCAAATAAATAATTTTATATATTTCTGGTTGATGTGTTAAATGTTTTCATGAAAGGGGCAGACAATGTACATGAACAGATGGGGGAATTTCAGTGGAAATTAATAAATAATCAAATGGGAAATGCTAGTAAAGTGTTAAAGGATTATTTTGAAGAACATGTAAGTGGCTAAAAACAGCTGAGAAAAATTCAGAGAACTTAAATAAAGGCCAGTGAAAATAATCCAAACAAGCAAAATGTGAAGAAAACAGAATAAAGTATCCAAGAACTGTGGGAAAACATTTTGTGGTTTAATTTATGTGTAATTGGAAACCCAGGGGGAGAGGAGGGAGAGAATGAAAAGAAAATATTTTAAGAGCTAGTCGGTGAGAATTTTTTCTTAAATAATAAAAGACTTTACCCAATCCTAGAACTCCACAATACACAAGAAGAATTTAAAAGCAAACAAACCTCTAAAAGTAGGTGCATTATTGCCAGTGTTCATATTGAAAATGAACAATCCAGAGGAAATATTGACAGAAAAAAGCCACAATGCATACAAAGAACAGAGATGAGGAAAAGAGGAGACTTCTCATCAAAAACCACGCAAGCCCAAAGACTGGAATAACATCTTTAACATTCTGAAACAAAATGCTGTGAATCAAATACTATAGGTCTGATAAAAGAATCTTCCAGAGAAGTATACCAATTTTTGTCTTTTTTCATAGTATAGTTGATTTACAACATTGGACTACATCATTTTAAAACTATTTACGTATTTGGCTGGGCTGGGTCTTAGCTGTGGCATACAGGATCTTTATTGCTATGTGTGTACTCTCAGTTGTGGCCTGCATGTGGGATCTAGTTCCCTGACCGGGGATTAGACTTGGGCCTCCTGCATTGGTCACGAGAAGTCTTAGCCACAAAAGAGTTGGGGAAGTCCCTGGATTGGATTATTTTTTAATGGTGAATGATTGAAGCTTTCAGTGAAAAAAAAAAAAGTGGCTTTAAAAAAGTGAAGAAACTGGCGTAAAACTCGACATTCTTAAAACAGATCATGGCATCTGGTCCCATCACTTCATGGCAAATAGATGGGGAAACAATGGAAACAGTGACAGACTTTATTTTCTTGGGCTCCAAAATCACTGCAAATGGTGACTGCAGCCATGCAATTAAAAGACACTTCCTTGGAAAAAAAGCTATGGCCAACGTAGACAACATATTAAAAAGCAGAGACATTACTTTGTCAACAAAGGTCCATCTAGTCAAAGCTGTGATTTTCCCAGTAGTCATGTATGGGTGTGGAGAAAGCAATGGTAACCCACTCTAGTACTCTTGCCTGGAAAATCTCATGGATGGAGGAGCCTGGTAGGCTGCAGTCCATGGGGTTATGAAGAGTCGGACACAACTGAGCGACTTCACTTTCACTTTTTGCGTTCATGCATTGGAGAAGGAAATGGCAACCCACTCCAGTGTTCTTCTCTGGAGAATCCCAGGGACGGCAGACTCTGATGGGCTGCTGTCTACGGGGTCGAACAGAGTTGGACATGACTGAAGCGACTTAGCAGCAGCAGCAGCAGCGTGTATGAATGTGAGAGCTGGACCGTAAAGAAAGCTTTATGGTCATAAAGAGTACCAAAGAATTGATGCTTCTGAACTGTGGTGTTGGAGAAGACTCTTGAGAGTCCCTTGGACAGCAAGATCAAACCAGTCAGTCCTAAAGAAAATTATTCCTGAATATTCATTGGAAGGACTGATGCTGAAGCACCAATACTTTGGCCACCTGATGCAAAGAACTGACTCCTTAGAAAAGACTCTGATGCTGGGAAAGACTGAAGGCAGGAGGAGATGGTGGCGACAGAGGATGAGATGGTTGGATGGCATTATGGACTCAGTGAACATGAGTTTTGAGCAAGCTCTGGGAGCTGGTGATGGACAGGGAAGCCTAGCGTGCTGCAGCCCATGGGGCCACAAAGAGTCGGACATGACTGAGCGACTGGACTGAACTGATGGAAGCTTTCACCCAAAGTTTGGAAAGAAGTGAAAGATATCTACTCTCACCACCCATGTCAACATCATATAGGAGCTAAAAGCCAGTGCACCAAAGTGAGAAAAAGAAAAGATACACAGAGAGAAAAGGGAGAAACAAACTCTCTAATTGCAGAAGGCAAGATTCTGTAGAAAAGCCCAAAGAATCAACAGAAAAACCAGTAGCAGGAGTGCGTTTAGCAAAGTCATAGGTCAATATCCAAATATACAAACTCAGGGCTTCCCTGCTGGGCCAGTAGTTAAGACGCCTTGCTTCCACTGCAGGGGCCTTGGGTTCAAAACTTGGGTGGAGAACTAAGATCCCACATCCTGCCTGCCTTGGGGCATAGACAAAAAAAAAAAAAACCATAAAATCACTATACTTGAACTATTGGAAACTGAAAGAAGCAGGGACTTTCCTGATCATCCACTGGTTAAGAAGCCGCCTTCCAAGATAGAAAACACAGGGTCAATCACTGGTGGGGTTACTAAGGTCTCACATGCTGCTTGGCAACCAAGCCTGCCTGCCACAACTACTGAACCCATGGGCTCTGAAGCCCACAGGCCACAACTAGAGAGAACCCCATGTGCTGCAATGAAAAATGGCTCATACTACTGGTAAAGAATCTGCCTGAGAATGCAGGGGATGTCAAGAGATGCAGTTTGATCTCTGGATGAGAAAGACTCCTTAGAGTATGAAATGGCAACCTGCTCCAGTATTCTTGCCTGGGAAATCCCATGGACAGAGGAGCCTGGTAGACTACGGTCCATGGGCCACAGAGAGTCAGGTAGCGCTGATCAATTAAGCACACAGCATAGTACCAATTACAGTAGTGCCAAATATATAATTTGGTGGTTGGGAGGATGAGAAAGACTCCTTAGAGTATGAAATGGCAACCTGCTCCAGTATTCTTGCCTGGGAAATCCCATGGACAGAGGAGCCTGGTAGACTACGGTCCATGGGCCACAGAGAGTCAGGTAGCGCTGATCAATTAAGCACACAGCATAGTACCAATTACAGTAGTGCCAAATATATAATTTGGTGGTTGGGATGGGGGTCTGTGTGACTCTATCAGTTCAGTTCAGTTCAGTCGCTCAGTCGTGTCCCACTCTTTGCGACCCCATGAACCCCAGCATGCCAGCCCTCCCTGTCCATTACCAACTCCCGGAGTTAACTCAGATTCACGTCCATCGAGTCTGTGATGCCATCCAGCCATCTCATCCTCTGTTGTCCCCTTCTCCTATCCCAGTGCACCAGCCCCAAGCATCCTGTATCATGCATCGAACCTGGACTGGCGATTCGTTTCATATATGATATTGTACATGTTTCAATGTTGTTCTCCCATATCATCCCACCCTTGCCCTCTCCCACAGAGTCCAAAAGACTGTTCTATATATCTGTGTCTCTTTTGCTATCTCGCATACAGGGTTATCATTATTACCATCTTTCTAAATTCCATATAAATGCATTAGTATACTGTGTTAAGTGTTTTTCTTTCTGCCTTATTTCACTCTGTATAATAGGCTCCAGTTTCATCCATCTCATTAGAACTGATTCAAATGCATTCTTTTTAATGGCTGAGTAATACTTCATTGTGTATATGTACCACAGCTTTCTTATCCATTCATCTGCTGATGGACATCTAGGTTGTTTCCATGTAGCTAAAATACTACTATTTAAAAAATTGTTCATAGATTCAGGGAGAAAAAAAGGCTCATATATGTAATAACCAAAAAAAAGAAAAAAAAAACAGAAGCAATCAAATATCAGTGAAAAGATCAACCATAAATGAATAAGTAGATATAGTAGAGCCATGTGATAGAATATTATATAACAGTGAAAATAACTGAAGTACAACTACATGTAACAATGTGAATGAATCTCAGGGATTAAAGGTTAAACAAACAAAAAAAAAAAGCTATTGCATAAAAGGACATAGTATGAGATTCCATTTATAAAGTTCTTTGACATGCAAGACTAAATGATGTAATACGGCTTCCCTGGTGGTACAGTGGTTAAGAATTCACCTGCCAATACAAGGTACATGGATTCGATCCTTGATTTGGGAAGATCCCACATACAGTGGAGCAATGCCTCGCGCTACAACTACTCGGCTCACATGATACAACTGCTGAAGCCCAAGCACCCTAGAGCCTCTTCTCTGCAACAAGAGAAGCCTGTGCACCACAGCGAGAGAGTGGCCCCAGCTCACTGCAGCTAGAGAAAGCCCACTGGCAGCAAAGACCCAGTGCGACAAAAAGTTAAAAAGTAATGAACTAATTAGTTAATTAATTAAAAATAAATAAATGATGTGACACAAAATTCAAGTCAGGACAGGGATGGGCTGTGAAGACAGAAGTGGAAGGATGAGACCTTAGAAGGTCTCTCATAAAACGGCAAAGTTCAACAGAGTGTTCTTAAGCTTGGTGGTGGGCATCCAGGGAACACTGCATAAGTATACTTTAAAAATTTTTTTGTGCTTTCTTAATTTTAGCAAAATATATGAATTACAAAATTGGCTAGTTTAACAATTTTTAAGTATAGAGTTCAGTGGCATTAAGCATATTCACATTGTGTGACCATCATCACCAGATAAGGACTATTTTGTTAGTAAAATATTAGATTAAAAGAGTTTGTTGCAATAGCTGCTGATACTTATATAAACTTCACATATATCTTTGGCAGATTTTACATGATTGTAAGAAAATATCTCTTATTTTGTAGTGAGAAATTTGGTTTTTGTTGCTGAGAAAATACATTGGGTTAATATGGAGGAAATTAACATGTTAATAATATGTGGAGAAAGGTTGAGATGTTTTATCTGAAACAAATAAAAAGCAGCAACATATTTTCAATGGGATCCGAAGGCTCAAGGATACTTTGAGTTTGAGGAGTTCTATCTACTACCTGTTGGGTCGATCGTAAAGCAAATTTTAAGTCAAATAGTCTTTTCAATGGGATCCGAAGGCTCAAGGATACTTTGAGTTTGACGAGTTCTATCTACTACCTGTTGGGTCGATTGTAAAGCAAATTTTAAGTCAAATAGTCTTTTTATTGCATTAATTAAATTTCATCTCTCTTTCTAATTGTTATATTGCCCAGTATTTAGAAAAAAAATGTATGACAGTTGCATCAGTATACTTCCAAATACACATAGTTAGAAATGGCAAGTCACTGTTTTATTAATGTTTTGCATATACCAGCTGTCCATGTGCTAAGTGAAGAACAAAGATAAATAGCAGTTATATCCTATTTCCCATGGAGCTATATCCTACTTTCTATCAGCTCACACTTTTGAGTACTATTGATTTCAAGTTTTTCTCCAATGCTAGCATTTCAGACCGAAGTTTAAAAATTTCTTGCTGCAGTTATTCATTTGCTCCCTGTGCCTGCTGCAGCATGACTTGATCATTGTTTAAATGTATTTGTAATTTCAGAAACTGAAAGCGGGGAAAAAAAAAAAGGGAGTGGGGCTGTTTTAGGCAAGAATTCTGTTTTATAATAAAAGAAGTCATTGAAAGCTGATTATGTAACAAATCCATCAAGGCTGCAAAATTCCACCAGAGAATGAAGCATGATGGGAATTTTCAAGTCAGATATAATTTCTTTTCTGCCTGCAGGAGTTCTTTGTTAAAAAGCAATATGTTAACTCATTAAAAAAAATATGGCAAGACTTCAAAAAAAAAGTAGCTTAATCTGCTACATTTTATGACATTTTATAGCCAATTCCTGTTTTAACAAGTTCATTCATTTAATCATTACAATAGATTATCTGACACATTCCTCTTTTATAAACTAGATTTTTCCCTCATGAAGTACAGTTTGTTTAGATTTTCTTTAGAGCTCAATTTCTTTATAGGATAATTCATAAATATTCACATTGTACAATTTTGTGTTACACATTTATTATAAAAGGCTTGGCCAACAATGTACTATGAATAATAATGACACACTTTGCTGGTTCTGCTGCTTTAGGATTTTAATTAACAGCAAGCACATGGCACTTACAAGGCAGCATACAGATGATTTGTGAGGAACGACAGGGTGAAGTAAATTAAAATTGTAAGTAACTGTTTCATCGTCTAAATACCTGTTTCACTGAATTCTGAGAGGCAGCAGGGTCCAGTGGAGTTATTTGGATGACACAGCCAGATTTCTGTTTTCTCAGGTGTAAGCTGTAAATGAAAATATCATCAACTAACTTAATTGCACAAAGAAATGAAACACCAGGTATACTATCTAAATCTAGTTATAATTTGTTGGGAGCATTCACTTAAGCATTTTCTGGAAATTCATTTGTAGGGAATACATATAGACCCAATTTGATAATGCTATACACAGTGCTGATTGAGTTTCTATAAATCTCTGAAATATTTTTTTTAAAGTAACATGTAATGGGAGTACATGTAATGCACATATACATAATATACATTACAATAAACTTTATGCATAGAGATGTCTTCCCTCCTCCTCACCGAAGTTCCTGGTACCTTCTCAGTCTGAGATCTAACCAACAAACTGTATTGTTCACATATTCCTGGCTAAAGAGTATTAGTTCACCATACTGCAAAGATCCTCAATCAAAGAGCACCCAACATCATTTTCCTGAGTTGCATGGATTCTAAAACATGTATTGTTTGCTAGGCAATGGCTGTTCTTTCCTTTGTTTTCTTTGCAAAGGTTACTTGCAATATTTACTGAATATTTCCTGTAGTGAAATGAATACCACTCTAGACCAAAGCAAATGTTTCACTCAGTTCAGCAGTTATGCTGCTATCAGACTACCTTGCTATTCCACCACTTATGGTGTGTTATGGTAAACAGTTTTGACCCGTAACATCTGACAAGTCAAAATGTATGCAAGCAATACTTACATCTAAAAAAAAGTGGTAAGGGGATAAGCGAACAATAAGCGAACCATAAGGTATCCTAGGAAAATGACTTAGGAATCAGAGAATAAAGATCATGAAAGTGAATGTGAAAGTGAAGTCGCTCAGTCGTGTCCAACTCCTTGCGACCCCGTGGACTGTAGCCCATCAGGCTCAGACGCTTCCACCTCTGAGCCACCAGGGAAGCCCAAAGATCATGAAGCACTTATTTACTGTTAAAGGTCCTCTGACCTTCATAGGACTTCCCTGGTGGCTCAGAGTGTTAAGAATCTGCCTGCAATACAGGAGACCTGGGTTCAATCCCTGGGTCGGGAAGATCCCCTGGAGACAGGAATGGCAATCCACTCCAGTATTCTTGCCTGGAGGATCCCATGGACAGAGGATCCTGGCAGGCTATAGTTCCGGGGGTCGCAAAGAGTCGGACATGACTGAGCAACTTTCAGGACATGACTGAGCAACTTTCACTTTCACTTGACCATCATAAACATCACTGCAAGTGAGAGGACTGATCAGCAAAGAGGGATTGTTGATTGTCTGGAGAGCATCTCCTTAAGGCTATTCGCCTACGAGCCCACATAGAAATGATCCTGCCATTTCTGGGAACATACCCTGAATTAAGCCAGATGTGCTATATCCCAAATTTTCTGGAGACCTGGTCTCTTTTAGAAAGTAATTTAAAAGATAAGGCTTTTTGATGGGACAGAATGTGTTCGGGAAACTGGCTGAATCACATGAGATGCCTCACTGGGTAAAAAGGTGAACCACATCAGATGAAAGTACAAGATTAAAAGGGCGAATATATGAGAGAAAACAAATAATAAGCTGATATAAGAAAAGGAAATTTTGTATATCTACTTAGGTGCCTTCTGGTGCCTATGAAAAACCCAGAAGGGTCGCTTATGCTTTTTTTTCCAAAATCTTTTTTTATTGATTTATAATATTGTGTCAATCTCAGGTATATATTGAAGTGAATCTTTGCACGCGCGCACGCACACACACACACACATATTTGTCTCAGGGCTTCCCTGGTGGCTCAGCTGTAAAGACTCTGCATGAAATGCAGAAGACACAGGTTCAATTCCTGGGTCAGGAAGATGCCCTGGAGGAGGAAATGGCAACTCACTCCAGGATTCTTGTCTGGGCAATTTCAAGGACAGAGGAACCTGGTGAACTACAGTCCATGGGTCACAAAGGAGTAGGAAATGACTTTGCTCGCTAGCTCAGTCACTCAGTCGTGTCCGACTCTTTGCGACCCCATGAATCGCAGCATGCCAGGCCTCCCTGTCCATCACCAACTCCCAGAGTTCACTCAGACTCATGTCCATCCAGTCCGTGATGCCATCCAGCCATCTCATCCTCGGTCGTCCCCTTCTCCTCCTGCCCCCAATCCCTCCCAGCATCACAGTCTTTTCCAATGAGTCAACTCTTCACATGAGGTGGCCAAAGTACTGGAGTTTCAGCTTTAGCATCATTCCTTCCAAAGAAATCCCAGGGTTGATCTCCTTCAGAATGGACTGGTTGGATCTCCTTGCAGTCCAAGGGACTCTCAAGAGTCTTCTCCAACACCACAGTTCAAAAGCATCAATTCTTCGGCACTCAGCTTTCTTCACAGTCCAACTCTCACATCCATACATGACCACAGGAAAAACCATAGCCTTGACTAGGCAGACCTTAGTCGGCAAAGTAATGTCTCTGCTTTTGAATATACTATCTAGGTTGGTCATAACTTTTCTTCCAAGGAGTAAGCGTCTTTTAATTTCATGGCTGCAGTCACCATCTGCAGTGATTTTGTGGCCCCCAAAAATAAAGTCTGACACTGTTTCCACTGTGGCCAGCGCACTAAGCGCGGGCCTCTGCGAGAGCTGGGCAGGCGCACTAAGTGCGGGCGAGAGGAGCTACCCCACGTCCAAGGTCAGGGGCAGTAGCCTAGAGTGCCAGGCTGCGATGGTGCAGGAATGGCCGAGAGGAGCTACCCTGTGTCTGAGGTCGGAGCGGCGACCAAGAGGAGCTACCCTGCGTTCGAGGTCAGTGGCAGCCCGGAGGAGCTACCCCGCATCCGAGGTCAGGGGCAGCCAGGAGGAGACACCCCGCGTCTGAGGTCAGGGCTGCGGCCGGGAGGAGCTACCCCATGTCCGAGGCCAGGGGCAGCGGGAGAAGCCACCTCACGCAAGGCCACTGCCGGTGGCGGGAAGAGCAACCCGAGAAGCAGTGGCTGCGCAGGCGCAGGAGGGCCTAGAGGGGCTGTCCCACGTTGAAGGTCAGGAACTGTGGGGGTAAGGAGACACCCCTCGTCCAAGGTAAGGAGCAATGACTGTGCTTTGCTGGAGCAGCCATGAAGAGACAACCCACGCCCAAGCTAAGAGAAACCCAAGTAAGATGGTAGGTGTTGCAAGAGGGCATCAGAGGGCAGACACACTGAAACCATACTGGCAGAAAACTTGCCTAACTCAATGAAACCAAGCCATTCCTGCAGGGCAACCCAAGGCGGGTGGGTCATGGTGGAGAGGGCTGACAGAATGTGGTCCACTGGAGAAGGGAATGGCAAGCCACTTCAGTATTCTTGCCTTGAGAACCCCATGAACAGTATGAAAAGGCAAAATGATAGGATATCAAAAGAGAATCTACCCAGGTCGTTAGGTGCCCAATATGCTACTGGAGATCAGTGGAGAAATAACTCCAGAAAGAATGAAGGGATGGAGCCAAAGCAAAAACAATACCCAGCTGTGGAGGTGACTGGTGACAGAAGCAAGATCTGATGCTGTAAAGAACAATATTGCATAAGAACCTGGAATGTCAGGTCCATGAATCAAGGCAAATTGGAAGTGGTCAAACAAGAGATGGCAAGGGTGAACGTTGACATTCTAGGAATCAGCAAACTAAAATGGACTGGAATGGGTGAATTTAACTCAGATGACCATTATATCTACTACTGCGGGCAGGAATCCCTCAGAAGAAATGGAGTAGCCATCATGGTCAACAAAAGAGTCCGAAATGCAGTACTTNCAAAAACAATACCCAGTTGTGCATGTGACTGGTGATAGAAGCAAGATCCGATGCTGTAAAGAACAATATTGCATAGGAACCTGGAATGTCAGGTCCATGAATCAAGGCAAATTGGAAGTGGTCAAACAAGAGATGGCAAGGGTGAACGTCGACATTCTAGGAATCAGCAAACTAAAATGGACTGGAATGGGTGAATTTAACTCAGATGACCATTATATCTACTACTGCGGGCAGGAATCCCTCAGAAGAAATGGAGTAGCCATCATGGTCAACAAAAGACTCAGAAATGCAGTACTTGGATGCAACCTCAAAAACGACAGAATGATCTCTGTTCGTTTCCAAGGCAAACCATTCAATATCACAGTTATCCAAGTCTATGCCCCAACCAGTAATGCTGAAGAAGCTGAAGTTGAATGGTTTTATGAAGACCTACAAGACCTTTTAGAACTAACACCCAAAAAAGATGTCCTTTTCATTATAGGGGACTGGAATGCTAAAGTAGGAAGTCAAGAAACACCTGGAGTAACAGGCAAATTTGGCCTTGGAATGTGGAATGAAGCAGGGCAAAGACTAATAGAGTTTTGCCAAGAGAATGCACTGGTCATAGCAAACACCCTCTTCCAACAACACAAGAGAAGACTCTACACATAGACATCACCAGATGGTCAATACCAAAATCAGATTGATTATATTCTTTGCAGCCAAAGATGGAGAAGCTCTAAACAGTCAACAAAAACAAGACCAGGAGCTGACTGTGGCTCAGATCATGAACTCTTTATTACCAAATTCAGACTGAAATTGAAGAAAGTAGGGAAAACCGCTAGACCATTCAGGTATGACCTAAATCAAATCCCTTATGATTATACAGTGGAAGTGAGAAATAGATTTAAGGGCCTAGGAAACGACTTAGTGACTAAATAGCAAAACAAAATACCTCCACTTTTTTTTTTTTAATTAATAGATCATTTTTCCATATTGGCCATTGAAGAGTATTCAGTACAGTTCCTTGTGCTATCCAGTAGGTCCTTATTACCTATTTTCCCCAAATTCTTAACAGTGATGTATCTTTTCCTAGGTTCACTTTACATGAAATGGGTGCATGGCAATCAATCATGACCCTGCCTCCAAAGACATTTAATTTTCATACTTTCTACAAAAGATTTTTCCTTTTCATTTCTACCTCTCACAAGTTGAAAAGAAAATGTGTGAATCTTTCACATTCTTCTTCCCTACTCACATCTTTCCTACACACACATATATTTGGGGGGGGGGGGATTTTTAAAATACATAATAAAATCCTTTGGGCAGCAAATAAGACACACAGTTTAACTTCTTTCAATCATTTACCTGCTTCTAGTGAATCTGCAGAGGCTTGAGGGCTGCAGTTGTGGAAGAGCCAGAGGAAGTTGGAAGGATCTCAGGGAAATGACACATTGATTCTATAAGCAGTGACCATGTCACTGACAAAGCTGGACAGACTACAGTCACTAAGATGCAGCCCCACTGTCATGGAACTTTCATTCTAAAGGTAGAAAAGCTAACTAACAAACAGTAACAAAATAATTTTAAAATTGAAAATGTTATGAAAGAAACAAACAAGGGCTGAAAGGTAATAATGGCTGATGTATATTGGGGGTGGACACCCACTTTAGTTAAAATATATGCATGATCAGTAGTGTCCAACTCTTTGTGACCCCTTAGACTGTAGCCAGAGAGGATCCTTCATCCATGGGATTCTCCAGGCAATAATACTGGAGTGGGTTGCCATTTCCTTCTCCAGGGGATCTTTCTGACCCAGGGACCAACCCTGAAACTCCTGCATTGGCAGGTGGATTTTTACCACCGAGTCACCAGGGAAGACCCCCTTTAAGTAGAATTGTTCAGTTGCTCAGTCATATCCGACTCTTTGCTATCCAACGGACAATAGTGTGCCAGGCTTCCCTGTCCTTCACCATCTCCTGGAGTTTGCTCAAACTCATCTTCATTGAGTTAGTGATACCATCCAACCATTTCATCCTTTGATATCCCCTTCTTATCCTCCCCTCAGTCTTTCCCAGCCTCAGGGTCTTTTCCAATGAGTCAGCTCTTTGCATCAGGTGGCCAAAGTACTGGAGCTTCAGCTTCAGCACCAGTCCTTCCAATGAATATTCAGGACTGACTTTCTTTAGGATTGACTGGTTTGATATCCTTGGAGTTCAAGGGACTCTCAAGAGTCTCCTCCAACACCACAGTTCAAAGGCATCAATTCTTTGGTGCTCAGCCTTTTTTGTTCTCCAGCTCTCACATCTGTACATGACTACTGGAAAAACCAAAGCTTTGACTATATGGACCTAACTGACTTTCTTTAGGATTGACTGGTTTGATATCCTTGGAGTTCAAGGGACTCTCAAGAGTCTCCTCCAACACCACAGTTCAAAGGCATCAATTCTTTGGTGCTCAGCCTTTTTTGTTCTCCAGCTCTCACATCTGTACATGACTACTGGAAAAACCAAAGCTTTGACTATATGGACCTTTGTTTGCAAAGTAATGTCTCCTCTTTTTAATATGCTTTCTAGGTTTGTCATTGCTTTTCTTTCAAGGAGCATTTGTCTTTTAATTTCATGGCTGAAGTCATCATCCACAATGATTCTGGATCCCCCAAAAATAAAGTCTATCATGATTTCCACTGTTTCCCCATCTATTTGCCATGAAGTGATGTGACTGGATGCCATGAACTTCGCTTTTTGAATGTTGACTTTTAAGCCAGCTTTTTCACTCTCTTCTTTCACCTTCATCAAGAGATTCTTTAATTCCTCTTCATTTTCTTTAGTTTCTGACTCTCTCCACTTCCAATTTACCTTGCTTTATGGATCTAACGTTCCAGGTTCCTATGGAATATTGGTCTTCTTTACAGCATCAGACTTTACTTTTACCACCAGGCACATCCACAGGTGGGCGTTGTTTTCACTTTGGCTCAGCCTGTTCACTCCTGGAGTTATTTCTCCACTCTTCTCCAATAGCATATTGGACACTTACCAACCTGGGGGTTCATCTTTCAGTGTCATATCTTTTTGCCTTTTCATATTGCTCAAGGCAAGAATTCTGAAGTGGTTTGCCATTCCCTTCTCCAGTGGACCACGTTTTGTCAGAACCCTCCCACTAGGACTGGTCTGTCTTGGGTGGCACTGCATGGCATGGTTCACAGTTTCATTGAGTTAGGCAAGGTTGTGGTCCATGTGATCAGTTGGGTTAGTTTTCAGGTAGAAACCCCAGTGTCTGGCTCCACTTCTGCAAAGGCTGCTCTGCTTGACTTACAGAGAACAGGCTGAAGGAGGACAAGAGTAAAAGTGGAGCCCCGGTGGCAAGAGTCCTGGTAAGAGAATTGGGCAGCTGGACTAAGGTGGGACAGAGGAGATGGCAAAAGTGGAGAGATGCGGCTTGGTAGTGGAGGAGGTGCCAGGAGGCAAGAAAAAGGAAGAATCCACAATGAATCTCATGTTCCAATGCTGAATGTCTGGGTGGTCGATGGCATGTACTGACACGAATAAGATGAGAGACTGTGAACAGACTTGAGGGAAGGACAGAGTGGCTGAAATAAAAAATGCCTGTTTAATGTACTTTTTATGAATTGATTTACTCTATCAGAAGTGGCAATGAGCCTAGATCTACCTACAAATAGCCTTATTGCTGATCCTGTTTGAACTATGAAACACCTGCTTTATTAATTGAAGGGATTACAAAACTAAATGCTGTAATTATTCCTCTCAACCTGGTGTAACAGTAACCATGTGTGAACTATAATGAGTCTCACTTAATGCATAGCATATTCTGAGCTTCTCAGAGGCAAGTACTGAACATGTGTTGAAGACTTATTAATTAAGTATCCAGGAATGTGTTGTTAGATGTGGTAGTGTTAAACATAGTAGCAAATACTGTTCACAACATCCAAGACATGGAAGCAACCTAAATGTCCATTGGCAGAGGAATGGATAAAGATGGATTTATTAATAAAGATGGATAAAGATGTAGTATTAAATAAAATAGAATATTATTCAGTCATTAAAAAGTGAAATAATGCCATTTGCAGCCACTTTCTAGAGAGTGTCATACTGAGTGCAGTAAGTCACACAAGAGAAGGAGAAATATCATATGACATTCCTTACATGTAGAATCTAAAAAGAAATGATACAAATGAACTTATTTACAAAACAGAAACAAAAAGAGACTGACAGACTTAGAAATTGAATGTATGGTAGGAAGGGACAGTTAGGGAGTTTGGGATAGACATGCACACAATGCTATATTTAAAATGGATAACCAACAAGGAGCTACTGTATAGCACACGGAACTCTGTTCAATGTTATGGGGCAGCCTGATGGGGGAAGAATGGATGCATGTATATGCATGGCTGCTTTCTTTCACTGTTCATCTGAAACTATCACAACACCATTAATTGGCTACACCACAATACAAAATAAAACATTCAAAAAAAGAGAGGAAAAAACATGTTTATACTATGGGAAAAAATACTAGCATATGAACATGTGTTCTTCCTACCCAGGAACATGGAAGTTCTCTCCATTTGTTTATGACATCTTTGATTTCTTTCATTCAGTTCAGTTCAGTCATTCAGTCATATCCAACTCTTTGAACCGCAGCATGCCAGGCCTCCCTGTCCATCACCACCTCCCAGAGTTTACCCAAACTCATGTCCATTAAGTCAGTGATGCCATCTCACCATCTCATCATCTGTCGTCCCCTTCTCATCCTGCCTTCAGTCTTTCCCAACATCAGGGTCTTTTCCACTGAGTTAGCTCTTCACATCAGGTGGCCAAAATATTGGAGTTTTGGCTTCGACATCAATCCTTCCAATGAACACCCAGGACTGATCTCCTTTAGGATGGACTGGTTGGATCTCCTTGCAGTCCAAGGGACTTTCCAACACCACAGTTTAAAAGCATCAATTCTTCTGCACTCAGCTTTCTTTATAGTCCAACTCTCACATCCATACATGACCACTAGAAAAACCATAGCCTTGACTAGACGGACCTTTGTTGATAAAGTAATATCTCTGCTTTTTAATATGCTGTCTAGGTTGGTCATAAGTTTCCTTCCAAGGAGTAATTGTTTTTTAATCTCATGGCTGCAATCACCATCTGCAGTGATTTTGCAGCCCAGAAAAATAAAGTCTAACACTGTTTCCATTGTTTCCCAATCTATTTGCCATGAAGTGATGGGACCAGATGTCATGATCTTAGTTTTCTAAATGTTGAGCTTTAAGCCAACTTTTTCACTCTCTTCTTTCACTTTCATTAAGAGGCTCTTTAGATCCTCTTCACTTTCTGCCATAACGGTGGTGTCATCTGTATATCTGAGGTTATTTATATTTCTCCCAGCAATCTTGATTCCAGCTGTGCTTCATCCAGACCAGTGCTTCTCATGATGTACTCTGCATGGAAGTTAAATAAGCAGGGTGACAATATACAGCCTTGACGTACTCCTTTTCCTATTTGGAACCAGTCTGTTGTTCCATGTGCAGTTCTAACTGCTGCTTCCTGACCTGCATACAGATTTCTCAAGAGGCAGGTCAGGTGGTCTGGTATTCCCATCTCTTTCAGAATTGTCCACAGTTTCTTGTGATCCACACAGTCAAAGGCTTTGGCATAGTTAATAAAGCAGAAACAGATGTTTTTCTGGAACTCTCATGCTTTTTCCATGATCCAGCAGATGTTGGCAATTTGATCTCTGGTTCCTCTGCCTTTTCTAAAACCAGC
>SJYX01011058.1:23612-34194 GCA_006410675.1 Oreotragus oreotragus | reverse complement strand
GACCTTAGTCGGCAAAGTAATGTCTCTGCTTTTGAATATACTATCCAGGTTGGTCATAACTTTTTTTCCAAGGAGTAAGCGTCTTTTAATTTCATGGCTGCAGTCACCATCTGCAGTGATTTTGGAGCCCCAAAAAATAAAGTCTGACACTGTTTCCACTGTTTCCCCATCTATTTCCCATAAAGTGATGGGACCGGATGCCATGATCTTCGTTTTCTGAATGTTGAGCTTTAAGCCAACTTTTTCGCTCTCCTCCTTCACTTTCATCAAGAGGCTTTTTAGCTCCTCCTCACTTTCTGCCATAAGGGTGGTGTCATCAGCATATCTGAGGTTATTGACCCAAGGCGGGTGGGTCATGGTGGAGAGGTCTGACAGAACGTGGTCTACTGAAAAAGGGAATGGCAAGCCACTTCAGTATTCTTGCCTTGAGAACCCCATGAACAGTATGAAAAGGCAAAATGATAGGATACTTGCTTTACAATGTTGTAAAACTTTGTTCCTTTTATTGGCTGAATAATACTATTCATATATGTCCTAAGTTTATTTGTTGAGAGTGGACAGAGTGTTTTTCACATTTTAGCTATTGTGAATAGTGCTTCTATGCACATCCATTGTGTACAAGTGTTTTTTAGCACCTGTTTTTCAGTTCTTTATGGTATATATATACCCAGGAGTATAATTGCTAGATAATATAACTCTGTGTTTAACTTTTTGAAAAACAACAAATTGCTTTCCACAGTGGCTGCACCCATTTTATATTGCCACCAGCAGTGTTCAAGTTTTCCAGTTTCCCCATATCCTTGCCAAGATTTATTCTCTGTTTTTGTGGGTTTGAGAGCTGCGTTTTGGTTTTTGTTTTAAGCTGTGAGGTGCGGTATGTGAGATCTTAGTTCCCCAACCAGGGCCCAAACTTGTGCCCCCGGCATGAAGAGTGTGGAGTCTTAACCACTGGACCACAAGGGAAGTCCCCTGTTTGTTTTTAAATAAATAGTTATCCTACTGGGTGTAAAGTGGTATCTCTGTGGTTTTGAGTTTCATTTCCTTAATGCCTCCTTATATTAAGCATCTGTCAGGTACATATTAGCCATCTATCTTCATTAGAGTAATGTCTAGTCAAGTGCACAGTATATGCTTTAATTAGGTTGTGTCTTTGGTGTTGTTACAGGATTTTTTGTATACTCTAAATACTACACCTTTATCATATATATGATTTGCAAATACTTTCTCCCACTGTGTAGGTCTTATCACTTTCTTGATAATGTCTTTTGATGAACAAAAGATTTAAATTTTGATGAAGTACAATTTACTTATCCTTTTTCTGCTTTTAGAATCATACCTAAGAATGCATTGCCAAAACCAAACTCACAAAGATTTAAGGGCTATATTTTCTTCTAAGAGTTTTGTGGATCTAAATCTTATATATTAAATTGTTGTTTCATTTTACATTAATTTTTATATATGGTGTGAGGTAGGGGTACAGCATCAGTCTTTTCATGTGACTATCTAGTTTATCTCAACCCCATTTGTTGAAGACACTATTCTTTTCCCACTGGGTTGTCTTGGCCCCCTTGTCAAAAATCAATTGACCATAGATGTGTGTGTTTATTTCTAGATTCTCAGTTCTAATCTGAGAAAGATTGAGGGCAGGAGGAGAAGGGGATGACCGAGGATGAGATGGCTGGATGGCATCACTGACTCGATGGACATGAACTCCGAGAGATGGTAATGAACAGGGAGGCCTGGTGTGCTGCGATTCATGGGGTCGCGAAGAGTCGGACACAACTGAGCGACTGAACTGAACTGAACTGAAAATATCTTCTAATCAGTAAAAAAAATCCAGAAATACTTTTCAGAAGTTGAAAAGTTGTAATTCAGAAGCTTAATTAGGATCTTTTTGATTCCTATTCAATGGATAACATGATACCAATAGAGAATGATTTTCTTATGCCAACAAATAGACACCAATGAAAAGCAAACAGTGACGAAATTCTTATTTTCTTCAATATATGAACAAATAGTGAAACAGCAGAGGAAAGTTTCCTATTGATAGGAAATTGAAACTGAAAGCAAATTATAGGAGAGCTTTATGAGACACTTAAAATCTTCCATTTCTATAGATTCCCAAGTTTGCTGAATAAGTACTTGGGACCCATATTTTTTAAAATAGCATTTTTTTCTATACCACAAATGATTTTTCATCAATATTTTTTCCAAAGGTAGTGAAAAGTTACTAGATTTCTCTGACCCTTGATATCTACATTATATAAAATGGACTAAGAAAACAGCAATAACAATAACCATTTATGGGCTTTGTGTATAGTAATGGAAAGAGATCATTGGGATGTTATTATTTTACAGCTTTTCTTAGATATTTGATAGTCCCACAGGCAATGTACAATGGAAGCAAGAGTTTGTTTTAACCTTTTATACTAGCTTCTCCTCTGGGTCCCAGTTTGGATATTCAAATTAGTGTTCACACTTGAAATCACATAATATGGGCAATGAGGGTTGTGGGGAATACTCGTAGAGTAGGTGAGACTCTTGCAAGTATCAAGATATCACAGGACTAGATTGTGGAGGTTTGGGGTTTTAATTTGGCTGTGGCACACAGCACACGCTATGTGGGATCTTAGTTCCCTGGCCAGGGATCAAACCTGCGGCCCCTCCATTGGCAGGTCAAAGTTTTAATCACTGCGTGGCCATGGGAGTCCCTCTGGAGGTTTTAAATTCTAAGATCTAAATTTTTAATTCTAAGCTTTTTTTGGAGGGTACGCTGGGTCTTTGCTGCTGTGTGCGGGCTTTCTCCAGCTGCTGCAAGCAGGGGCTACTCTCTGTGGTGGTGGGCAGGTTTTCATTGCAGTGGCTTCTCTTGTAGTGGAGCCCAGGCTCTAGGGTTCGAGGATTTCAGTAGTTGCAGCACGTGGGCTCAGTAGTTGTGACTCATGGGCTTAGTTGCTCTGCAAGGTGTGGGATCTTTCCAGACCAGGGATAGAACTCACATTCCCTGCACTGGCAGGCAGATTCTTCCACTGTACCACTAGTAAAGTAAATGTCGTCCAGTCGTGTCTGACTCTTTGCGACCCCATGGACTGTAGCCCACCAGATTCCTCCACCCATGGGATTTTCCAGGCAAGAGTACTGGAGTAGGGTGCCACTGCCTTCTCTGACTGTGCCACTAGGGAAGTCCTAATTCTGTTTGTAATTCTATGTTGTCTTGGTAGGCAAAACTTGAATGATACACCTGGGTTAGTTTAAGATGAACTCTTCATGTAAAGACTACCAGGCTTTCTGTTGCACAATATGTCCTGATTGTTTCTCTGTCTAAATCTAAGTATTTACATAAAGATATTTCATTTCCTTTCATTTTTAGTTCTAAGACTGCTTGAGTTAGAATCCTCAACTTACCACCCATCACTTAACCATCTCAGTCCTCACTGAACTAGCATGACTCTGTATGCCTGTTTGCCCTCTGTAAATGGGGATGATAATATCTACAGGTTTCTCTGGTGGCTCAGGTGTAAACAATTTAGGAGACGTGGGTTTAATCCCTGAATCAAGAAGCTCCCCTGGAAAAGGAAATGGCAACCCACTCCAGTATTCTTGCCTGGAGAATTCCAGGGACAGAGGAGTCTGGTGGGCTACAGTCCATGGGGGGTCAAAATAGAGATTGGGTACAACTCAGCAACAACAAAAATAACAATAATACCTCCCTTACACCTGAGGGTCCTGTGGGGATTAAATGATATCATACATGTGAAGCACCTAGGACAATGCCAGGCAAAAATAGCATTCATATTTCTAAGAAAAAAAATGAAAACATACTCG
Source organism: Oreotragus oreotragus (assembly GCA_006410675.1). Classification (NCBI taxonomy): domain Eukaryota; kingdom Metazoa; phylum Chordata; class Mammalia; order Artiodactyla; family Bovidae; genus Oreotragus; species Oreotragus oreotragus. Next base: position 30,369 of record SJYX01011058.1, on the reverse strand, counting down.
TTATTTCTCATCTCTCTTTTGTGTAAAAGCTACTGTTTGGGGGGGGGGTGGTTGTTTTTTGGTGTGTTTTTTGTTTTTGTTTTTTAAACTGGATTGGCTGCTATGATTCCTAACCTTGGCATGGACAGTTTATTTACCTGAACAGGGGGAGTTCATGGATTTATGTGGCTCTGATCCCTTCATCCACAGGCTCTGGTTTACACTCCAACTTACCACAACAATGACTCAAAACCACTGCCATCCAACTGCCCTGGATGCTTCTACGAAATGGCTTAGTTTTCTGTGTCCAGCTCACAGGGAACAGATGTGAAAGTGAAAAAGTAACACCATAACAGTTTCCTTTAATTAGCACCTTTGTGAGTAAACTGAAGAAGAGGGAACCGTTCTAGAAAACCAAATTATCCTCCCATCTGCAGGCGAATCTTCCAGTTCCTCAGATGAGTCACCAGGCAGTGAAGATAACTCCTTCCAGGCTCCTCTGTGAATAAATGGGGCCTTTAGTCTTGGGGCTATAAATCTGGCCATTTTTAAGAGCACTTTAACCATTCTCCATTTTTTAAAAGCTGATGTTTTCATACGATCTTTATCTTTCTTTTTCTCTTCCCCTTTGTCAACACAAAGTGAGACAACTGTGCTTTTCATGTTGTCACTGACTCAGCAATTCCTTTGTTTTTATGAGCTCCTATCAGGAACTCATAAAAATATTACCAAATTAAGAACTATGTAACCTCTAGGGCAAAAAAGAAAGGGACGTGAGGGGAGGGAGAAAACCTTGTTTTATCATAAGGAATTACCAGCCAATATCAAATGATACAAAATGATGATTTTTGTTGTTTCAACATGAAATCAAATATTCATTTGAGAATATTTTTTTCTGCTTCACATTCAGCATTCCCTGGTAGAATTAATTTTAATATGATGAGAGCAAGCTCCAGCATCTCAGCTACATCATCTGCATACTATAATGTCTATATGATTCAGATTTATAACAATTTGAATCCCAGGAGTTGAAAATAGATACAGCATTATCACTGAATTGCAGCATTTTCCTCTCTTTATAAAGATGAATTCATTCTTGAAATAAATTTATTCTAACCCAGTCTGACCTATTTAGGCACTATTACAGATTCTGAGAACTGAAGAAAACTCAAGGGGTTCTCTAGTCTAAGCCAGACCATTGGTGGAACCTATCAGGTAGAAGGGTTTTAAACCTCACCTTATGATTCTCCAAGAAAATAAATTTTGTAACACTTCCCAATAATTTCTTCTGTAGCTTTGACTATACAGGGTATGACCCTAGAGTAATGAAACAAAACCTATTTCCATAAACCATTGAAAATTTGTCATTTCTTAGTCATATTTCATAAAGGGAATTTCTCACATCATCAGACTAACATTTTATTTTTTGCATAATTTTATTAGTACAAGTTGTTAGTAGGAAATTTTTAATTAGTTCTCCATCTTTTTTTAGCCTCTTTCTTAATTTCTTTTGCCTTTAGGGCCTTTTAATGAATGATGTGTTGCTGTTTGCTGCTGTTTAGTTGCTAAGTTCTGTCTGACTCTTTGTGACCCCATGGACTATAGCCCGCCATACTCATCTGTCCGTGGATTTTCCAGACAAGAATACGGGAAGGGGGTTCCATTCTTTACTAAAAAAAATTTTGAGTTAAGGGATTAATAAACCAAACTGCCTTTATGGTGATCACAGATAACATTGCTGTCTACAATGTCTTGTTAAAGGCATCCATGTTCTTTATCTGATGAACAACAAGAACCTCTGATGGGATGCTTTTAACCTCTGATGGGATGCTTTACGTTCCCTGCATCATTTCTCTGCTCCCCTAGTGGTGTTTCCTGCACCTCACAAATCGCACTCAAATACTTATCTCAGGGTCTGCTTCCAAGAGACCAAATCAGGAGGACATGATTCAGTAAGTATAATGATATCTTCTAGTTGATATCGTCAAGTATTTTATAAATATACAAAATATACAACCAAAATTGCAAAGATAAAGAAATGAGTAAAACAGGCCATTTTAACAACAACTGTTTTTTAAAACATATTAGCAAATATACATTTGTTATATTGCCTAATTTTGGTCCCAGAAGCATAATGTTGTCTTCACACACTTGGAGAAAACCACAGTAGGCTGTCACCAAGGAAGGACAGGTCACTCATCAGTCTATATGCAAGGCCAGAGAATGGTACAGATGGAGAGGGAGGTGTCAGAAGGAAGCCAGAAGAAAGGTGCTGCTTTCTTATAAATATGTAAATGGAATAGTATGCATACTGAAAAACTTAAAACTCAACGTTCAAAAAACTGAGATTGTGGCATCTGGTCCCATCACTTCATGGCAAATACATGGGGGAAAAGTGGAAACAGTGACAGTTTTTATGTTCTTGGGCTCCAAAATCACTGTGGACAGTGGATATAGCCATAAAATAAAAAGACTGTTGCTCTTTGGGAGAAAAGCTATGACAAACCTAGACAGAATATTAAAAAACAGAGACAACCCTTTGCTGACAAAGGTCTGTATAGTCCAAGCCATGGTTTTTCCAGTAGTCATATACAGATGTGAGAGTTGGACCATAAAGAAGGCTGAGCGCCAAAGAATTAATTCTTTGAATTATGGTGCTGGAGAACACTCTTGAAAGTCCCTTGAACTGCAAGTAGATCAAACCAGTCAACCCTAAGGAAAATCAACCCTGAATATTCATTGGAAAGACGGATGCTGAAGCTGAAGCTCCAATTCTTTGGCCACCTGATTCGAAGAGCTGACTTACTGGAAAAGACCTTGATGCTGGGAAAGATTGAGGACAGGAGAAGGGGGCGACAGAGGGTGAGATGGCTGGATGGCATCACTGATTCAATGGACATGAGTTTGAGCAAATTCTTGAAATGCTAAAGGACAGGGAAGCCTGGCATGCTGCAGTCCACGGGGTCACAAAGTCGGACACGACCTAGTGATTGAACAACAACGATACTGAAAAATACTGGGGGACCACAAACCTATTGACCTTCAAGCTGACTGATCAGAACAGAACAGTGAATAAATCATGACACACTGATGTGCTACAACTGGCTTGGACCAGCTCAGGAGAGCCTGAGAGCTGACTGTTAATTTCAGAAATTTTGCAAGGCAGATGACTTCATGCTGTAGCTTGAAACAGACCATGGTGGGAGTATTTACATCACAGAAATGGGCAAAAGCTATAAATCAGGCTTCCTTTTCCCCTCAAGAGCCAGTTGTCAAACATTTACCAGCATGCCATTGAATCCTGACATTGTCACTATTCACATATTTTATTTATTAGTCAGCCTGACTTCAATAAGGAAACCAAGGACTCAAGAGATCATCATATTCTTGGTGCCCTGTAAAATCGTAAGAGATTTGTAAGAGACAACGGAAGATAATGCCTAGATAATTGGTTTTTATACTGGACTTTGCAAATTCTTAAGAGTTTGTATACACAATTAAGTTCAGTTCCTGGTCAGAGAACTAAGATCCCGGATGCCACAGGGTGTGGCCAAAAGTTTAAAAAATCAACACAACATTGTAAATCAACTATACTTCAATTAAAAATGAAAAGAAACTTTTCTTTAAAAGAGATGGTATTTTAGCCCATAATTTTTCTGAATTCAGAACAATTGAGGAAATGTGTCAGAGACACTGATTCTTTTTATCGTAGTTGGAGTGCTTTGCAAGACTACCAAAAATGTTAAGATACTTTGAAAAACCCCCACGGCTATAAATTTTACATGCCTTCTTTGCTATTCAGTGTGTTTTATTTCATAAGGTAATTGAAATATTAAAATGTATTTCATCAAACTATATTGTGAAATATTTACCCAATTACAGTCAATCCTCGTTTCGTTTTACAAGATGTTCAATACTTTCTTTCTCCTAGTAACAAAAAAATTTTTTCAACATAATTTTAAAATGTATAGATCTCAGTTATAAAATGACTGAAAGGTACATAGTTGTTTTTTGGTTTTTGTTTTTTAATTTCTTTAGTCAGGAGCAAAAAAGTCCGGCACTGTGGCCTGAGGTTACTCTCACAGTCCTTATCATTAGACTGGAGAGTGAACATTTCTGGAGGAGGATTAGACAGTGGTAAGCAAACCCTTACAGAATACCCGAGAAAAAAGAATCCCTTTGAACAGTTTAGTGATCACTACAAATGTTTCATTAAAGTTGTTGTTTAACAAAATACCTTCACTGAAAAGTGAAAGCATTAGTTGCCCAGTCGTGTCCGACTCTTCAACCCCATGGACTATAACCTGCCAGGCTCTCCTGTCCATGGAATTCTCCAGGCAAGAATACTGGAATGGACTCCCATTCCCTTCTCCAGAAGATCTTCCTGATCCAAGGATTGAACCTAGGTCTCCTGCATTGCAGGCAGGTTTTTTTTACCATCTGAGCCACTAGGGAAGCTCTGATGTGTGTGTGTGTGTGTGTTGGTGGAGCAGGGGGGAAGGGCTGGGGCGGTGGGGAAGTCTATGGAAAAGGAATCTAGAAAGCAATAGTTTTAAAACATGGGAACTTCTTTGCAAATGATTATATATGTGTGTATATATATATACACACATATATAAAAGTCAAAACCTGACTTGTTTCATTTTGCTTAAGATCTTGAGCAGAAAAAAATAAAAACCTTTGATATCTATAAACAGTCATTAATCCACAGTCTACAGTGTATCTCATGGTTTTGTTTTTTCAAGTATACCCCAAAGTCAGCTTTTCTTAGATCCTGTGATCTAAGTGTGCTTGATGTGAGCTCTCCTATGGAGTCATACCGGATAGTAAATGTCTGTATTATTAATAGTATCAAAGCAATAAATGTGTTCCTGACATCAGCTAAACCTGGGTATTTACAAGGCACCTGCATAGCCTCTAAGGCTGCTGGCAGAATATGTCGAATTGTTTCTTCTAAAAGCATCCACTAAAAATAACCCTTTTTCTTCTTTATTAGGAATTCCAGAAGTTATGGTCTCTTATAAAATCAAAAGCATGTGGGAGTAAAATTTATACCATTCCAGAAAGCTCCTTAGAGCATTCAAGGTGATGTATTTGTGACCCTTCATACAGGGATGGCAGCAGCCGTCTATGTTGACTGTTTTTATAAAACTCTCAATTTAAAGGTCACTTATTTTGGCAACTTGATGATTACATTTAGCCCAGTTGGAAGTAGGAGGTGGGATAAAATTTCCTTGATCAAGAAAAGAGGAAAAGTATTTTTTTTAATCAAAAAAGGAGGCAATCTCAGTGGCAACAGTTTGTCCAAATAACTACAGACATTGCCTTAGTCTTTTGGCATCAAACAGTATAAAGAATGGCAAGAAATAAACTCTTTCTGCTTTAGTGAAAAGAATCTATAACTATTCTGTTTTCTAGAAATGAGAGGAATAATCTATCCCACCAGCTCATCTATTTTCATGCCTAGGATACCTTGTTTTAAAAATTCTTTTCTCTTGCAAATGTATTCAGTAGTATTGATTTAGCCACTGCTTCTTACATCCAGGGCATGAAATCAACAGATAACTTATGTGCATGAAGGGAAATGAAAGACTTAGAAAATAATGCCTGTTAAAATACTTTTTTAAAAAAGTCAAAGGGAAGACATATCTGAGAGCAAGGGAAGGGGAGTAAAAATAATGAAAGATCTTGCTGATGAACTACGCATGTTCAGTCTATGCACCAAACTATGCATGTTCAATCTATGCACCAAACTACGCATGTTCAATCTATGCACCAAACTACGCATGTTCAATCTATGCACCAAACTACGCATGTTCAATCTATGCACCAAACTACGCATGTTCAATCTATGCATCAAACTATGCATGTTCAATTCAAAGACAAGACACTTAAAGGACAGCTATGAAAGGGAGCAGCCACTGGTTTTGGTTATTAGGGAAGAATTAGACATAGCACAACAGACTGAAGAACACCCTCTTCACTCAGACGCCACTGAGGGCAGCTTCTCAAATGCATTACTAAAGTTTCAACAGCCCTCCACTTGGGAGAAGCCAAGAAAGCTATACTGCCTGCCTTCCTCCCTCCATCTATTTCTTTTCTTTCTCTCCCTCCCTTGTTGGAAGCACTCACTTTGCCTGATGCACTGTATTCTTTAAGCTCCAGAGTCTGCCCAGTCAGATCAGCTCCAGTTTACCGAAGAACCTCCATTTGCTCTGTGTGTAAACAAAGAATTTCTTCCAATAAGCAATGGCCTCCAAACATCTCTGTCAATACTCTCCTTTCCCCCTTGCTTACCAACTCCCTTAAAAATGTTTTCAGCTATTTTACTTATTCAGTTCAGTTCAGTTCAGTCGCTCAGTCGTGTCCGACTCTTTGCGACCCCATGAATCGCAGCACGCCAGGCCTCCCTGTCCATCACCAACTCCCAGAGTTCACTCAGACTCACATCCATCGAGTCAGTGATGCCATCCAGCCATCTCATCGTCTGTCACCCTCTTCTCCTCCTGCCCCCAATCCCTCCCAGCATCAGAGTCTTTTCCAATGAGTCAACTCTGCATGCTGCTGCTGCTGCTGCTGCTAAGTCACTTCAGTCGTGTCCGACTCTGTGTGACCCCATAGACGGCAGCCCACCAGGCTCCCCCATCCCTGGGATTCTCCAGGCAAGAATACTGGAGTGGGTTGCCATTTCCTTCTCCAATGCATGAAAGAGAAAAGTGAAAGTGAAGTCGCTCAGTCTGTCCGACTGTTAGCGACCCCGTGGACTGCAGCCCACCAG
>SJYX01011058.1:0-19179 GCA_006410675.1 Oreotragus oreotragus | reverse complement strand
GTATAAGAGACAGGCGTATATGCAGAAAGAATAACTTTTCTGCACAAGCATAGCACCTTTTTAAAGACAGCATTTTATCTCCCTGCCAGCCCCCCACAACCACGTTAACTTGGGGGCCTTAGCTGGGGGTGGGAGAGAGTAGGGAAGGTGGTTGGTTACTGGCTGCTTTTCAGCCCTGCCTCCTCCTCAGCCCTGCCTCCTCTCACTCCACCCTGGAGGTGGTAGCTGGCCCTCCTGCTGCTATCACTGTAAATGCAGAATGTGAAGTACTTGGTGCCTTTAACCCCCAGTGATTAAACGGGGAAAATCCCATTTCACACCCTGCTCCATGTGGACTGATCTGGACCAGCCACTGAGGCAGTCTCCCCCCAACTCCCTCCCCGCCCTTCCATCCACTTAAGAGAGAGTCCTGGCCACTTGCTCCTGCCTCACTGGATGCTCAGTCCTCCTGACTGATATTTGGCAGTGGTCAGGTGATTCCCTGATCCTCATCAGCCCCAGACTAATACCTGGTACACAATACATTTCTCCACATCATCACAGGGAACAAAACTCCTCATTAACTCAGATGCTCTGATATAATCAAAATATACAACAAACTGAGCGAGAGAGAGAGACCAAGGAGCAAAATGTCTGCTGACAGCTCAGCTTCTCGGTTTATTTTCCTGAGGATCTGTCCCCCACTGCATGTATCCCAGCTCCCCTACCCCAGCGACAGCCTCCTCTGTGGACCCATTTTATCCTGCAAATCAAAATACTCTGAAACTATTCCCCATCCTTCCCCAACCTCAAGGGAAAGGATCCAACTCTGTGACCCTATGGACTGCAGCCCACCAGGCTCCTCTGTCCGTGGGATTTTCCACACAAGAATACTGGAGTGGGTTGCCATGCCCTCCCCTGGGGGCGGGGGGGTTCTCCCTGACCCATCCAATTTGTGTCTCCTGCGTTGCAGGTGGATTCTTTACCATTGAGCCAGCAAGGAAGCCCAGCTGATGGTTACTTCCATGCTTATCTAAAAGGCATATGCTTTTCCCCAGGGGATAGATTCCTTTTGATTTTACTGTCAGATGATCTACATCTCATGACCTCAAGGCAGAGGTCCACAGAAATTCAGCAGCATCATTCTAAATGGCACCAGAGTTATACATGTAGAAATACTGTTGTCATAGAAATAAGAATGTATGTGTTAATGCCAAGCAACCTACGGCAAATTGCAGGTGACTGCCCAAGGCCCTGTGTTTTGGGAACCACATTAAGCACTGAGGCTTGGGTAGCTATTGGAAGAAAAGCAACAGCTGGTTAGTTGGTGGGGGGGCAAAATACAAACATCTTGATCACATAAGCAATCTGTCATTTCTAACAGTATCATCAAGGAAATGGGGTAAGGTTACCCGTTCCTCAAACACACTCTCCAGAGCATCAGTCTGTGACTTCTTTTCCTGCAATGTTTACAATAACATTGACTTTCGCAGTTTTATTACCAAGATTCCACCTGTTCCAAAATGTAGACAGAGGAAAGAAAGCAGATGCAGAGACAGATCTGTATGAAGTAACTTCACGAGGCTGAGGTTACAGAGCTGTTATAAATGAGCTTCTAAGTGGCTACACTCCAGAATTTTTTTTGAATATCTGAATTTACAGACAAGAAGTTTACTTTTCCATGACCACAGATATACAATTAGAAATGAAAGCAAATGACAAAACATATCTTTCTTTTCTCAAAATTTATGTTGTGAATGAGTAAAGAGAGAAATAGAACTGCCTAAGAAATGTAGTGCATGGTTCTACCATCTTTTTAAATATCACAAACACAATATCACCCCATTTTTCAACTCTATTCTTAGATATGGATACACTGAAGGTTTCTAACTTTGATTTCTTAATTTACCTGCCTTTATAATCAATTGAGAATGTTAGAAATCATTGTGTTATACAGAGATAATCTTTAATTTGGTTTCCTGGTGGCATAAAAGAGTAACTCTGTCTTTCCATAATTGAGTGTTTCAATAACTTCTTGGAATAAATTCCCCTTCACAAAGACATTTACAGAGAAAACAATCTTATTCCCTAGGAATTTAAAGAACAATTTTGGGTGGGTCACTTTGCCTTCCTCAGTCTTAATGGCATCATTTGTCCAATGGAGATAACAATGACGATGATGATACTTTATTGTAACTTAAAGGACTATTATAATAACTGCTATAGAACATTTTCAGTTCAGTTCAGTCGCTCAGTCGTGTCCGACTCTGCCACCCCATGAATTGCAGCACGCCAAGCCTCCCTGTCCATCACCAACTCCTGGAGTTCACTCAGACTCATGTCCAAAAATTTGGAAAACTCAGCAGTGGCCACAGGATTGGAAAAGGTCAGTTTTCATTTCAATTCCAAAGAAAGACAATGCCAAAGAATCTCAAACTACCACACAATTGCACTCATCTCACAGAACACTTTACAAACTATAAAATCTGATAACAGACATTAGTTACCTTCAAAATCCTGCTATAAAGTTCTATATTCTCTATAAAGACCTATATTACAATTGATGATTATCAGCTAGGTGTGTATGTCCAAAGATACAACTATGTGCACAGAATATCGTACATCAGGATCATTTCTAAATGCAGCTCCTAACTCAGTGCTATATTTGAAAGTGCTTGGCACATTTTAACTAAGTTAATCACCATCCAGCATCAGAGGGCCCTATAATTCTTGTGCTGCCTGGCCATTGCTAACTGGAAGCTAAAAATTAAATGTTAAGCTGCAAGAGCCATCCCCAGAATTAACAATGTGCCCCAGGCACACACTGCTGTGCCTTTTCCAGAGAAGCCGGAAGTGAAAATAACAACAAAAGCTGCTCCATGGGGAGCCTTTACAACTGCCTGGCAGAGTGCTGAAGTCTTTCCACACACTTTACCCTTAACTCTCATGACAGCCCTAGGAGGTAAGTATCGTGTTCCCTATTTTTGAGATGAGAAGATTCTAATTTTCTGATAAAATAAGGGACTGGAACTCATTGCTCCACCTTGGTTCTTAGCCAGTAGATGGGGATTGTGTCCTTCCATGTACATTTAAGGGTAACACTGACATTAGCTTATCAGGCCCAAAGATAGTTGCTTGGCCTCTTGCCTCTTTTCATACTCAGGACGAGGAGAGAAGGAAGATAAAACATAAAGCAGGTCATTTTGCTTCTGTTCATGTTTTTAAAAGGCTTTACAGTCCCAGTTCTGAAGGGAAGGTGGGACATCCTTCCAGAATTAGCTGGATTTGCCTCTCCTTGTACCCCGTGGCAGCTCCCTTATGAATATATAAGCAGCACAAGGTCTCCAGAACATCTGTCCAAGAGGAACAGCAGCGAGCGCTGCACCTCAGGTACCTTTTGAGAATCTGAATGGTTTTAAGACTGAAAGGTTTTTGGTTTTTTTTCCTTCTGCATCATCCCAGTCTTAACAACCTGTAATTAATCTGCTTTTTTTTTTTTAACATTTTATCCCAGTTAACTAGAAAAGACCCTGATGCTGGGAAAGATTGAAGGTAGGAGGAGAAAGGGATGATAGAGGACAAGATGGTTGGATAGCATCACTGACTCAATGGACATGAGTTTGAGCAAGCTCTGGGAGATGGTAAAGGACAGGGAAGCCTGGCGTGCTGCCGTCCATGGGGTCGCAGACAGCCAGATACGGCTGAGCGACTGAACCACAACCACAACAAAATCAAAGTTTCTAGGAGTGAGTGACAGTTGAGGCNCTGACTCAATGGACATGAGTTTGAGCAAGCTCTGGGAGATGGTAAAGGACAGGGAAGCCTGGCGTGCTGCCGTCCATGGGGTCGCAGACAGCCAGATACGGCTGAGCGACTGAACCACAACCACAACAAAATCAAAGTTTCTAGGAGTGAGTGACAGTTGAGGCAAATTTTTACCATCTGGGTGATTTCCCTGCCCAGGGGAGCAGGTGAACCCGACTTCAGCAGCTAAATCCTACATCAGCTGACTCACAATTAAGTGCAGCCTCATTCATTCCAGGCTGTCAGAGAGCCGCACACCGAAGCCGAATCATACTCCTGTGCCCAACTAAGTAGAATGAATGCTAATGAAGAAATGTCAGGGAGGATGAAGCCACAGGATCATGGAAATTTAGAATGAAAGCTTAGATGAGGTTCATTTATTCCATCACTCAGCCAGGAGTCCCATTTGTCTAGACGTAACAGATAACACATTTATCTACTGCTGGGTGACAAACTGCCACAAGCTAGCAAAGTAATGGCACCCCACTCCAGTACTCTTGCCTGGAAAATCCCATAGATGGAGGAGCCTGGTCGGCTGCAGTCCACAGGGTCGCAAAGAGTTGGACATGACTGAGCGACTTCTCTTTCACTTTTCACTTTCATGCATTGGAGAAGGAAATGGCAACCCACTCCAGTGTTCTTGCCTGGAGAATCCCAGGGACGGGGGAGCCTGGTGGGCTGGCGACTGTGGGGTCGCACAGAGTCGGATATGACTGAAGTGACTTAGCAGCAGCAGCAGCAAAGTAAAGCAACATTCTTTTATTAGCATGCAGTTCTGTAAGGTGAAAGTCTCAAGGTTTTGACTGGGTTCTCTTCTTAGAGTCCCACAAGGTCAAAGTGTCAGCTGGGTGCAGCTCTCATCCAGATGCTCGGGCGAGGACTCTGTTCACAAATACACTCAGACCATGGGCAGAACCCAGCTCCTTGTTACCAAGGGCAGAGGCCTCCATCTCATGGTTGGCTGTTTAACCCCAGCTGCTCTCAGCTTCTAGAGACCACCTGCATTCCTCATCACATGACCCCTCCATTGTGGAGCCAACATTAGTATATGAAATCCTTCTTCTGCCTTGAAGTTTTTTTCCTCTTCTGCCATCACCAAGACAAAGCTCTCTGCTTTTAAGGGTTCCTGCAATTAAATTAGATCTTTCTAAAGGTTAACTCTGCCATACAATATACCACTCTCACAGGCTCCAGAGACTGGGGGTGGGGGGGGCATGGAATCCTGGGGGACCACTTTAAGCTTCTATCTACCACACTTGAAAGTGTTAGTTGTTCAGTCATGTCCGATTCTGCGACCGCATGGACTGTAGTCCCCTAGGTTCCTCTATCCATGGATTTCTCTAGGCAAGAATACTGGCGTAAATTGCCATTCCCTTCTCCAGGAGATCTTCCCAACCTAGGGATCAAACCCAGGTCTCCTACATCGGAGACAAGATTCCTTTCCATCTGAGCCACCAGAGTGGCCACACTTAGCAAGTAGAATTAGTAAAATATTCTTCAGTTCAGTTCAGTCGCTCAGTAGTGTCCGACTCTTTGCGACCCCATTAATCACGGCACACTTCTTCCAGTCCAGCGTTTCTCATGATGTACTCTGCATATAAGTTAAATAAGCAGGGTGACAATATATGACAATATACAGCCTTGGCGTACTCCTTTTCCTATTTGGAACCAAAATATTGTTAGGTTTATCATATTCTTGAAAGATAAACATATTGTAAGTACAGGAAGAAGCAGTTAGAAATAATATTGAGAACCATGTCTAAATTTCTAGACATGAAATTTTTCATAGTTTAAATGGCATACTGTTAACAATCCAAGGAAGTATCTGAAAGAAACCAAGCTATGCACATTGTTCTTCCATTGACACATGATAAAAATCAATCACATTATTTATTTTATTCAATTGCTTAGTTGAAACAACTTGTGTCTCCTTTATGTTTGGGTCAATCTTATCTCTCCTAGATTCTGCACCCATGCAGGTGGTCAACAAGGTACCAACCAGTGTTAAAGTGCCTTATAAATTACTTGCCCAGGGATGATGGTGATCATGGTATTGGGGTGTTCTAGGCAGATATCCTAAACCAATTTAATGCCTATATGTTGTCCAAATGCCCAAACCTATGAGGTTATTAAAGATGAGCTCAGGTTTATGATTCGTAAATTGCCAGCCACGCTGTTAGAAGCTGAGAAATTAATAGAAGAATTCTGAGGTGCCTTTTTCTGTATGACTGGAACAAAAGTTGTTTGTAGCTAGTTTCCTGGTAAGTACAGTCCCTGGTTCCTGTAGATTCAAGCCCATTTCTGAGGCCAGTTATCAGGAAGTGTTTTTTTTTTTTTTTTTCTGGTTAGTAAAAAAAACAGGTTTTGATTAGTAATTGCTATACTCATGCAAGTATAATAAAGTTTTCTTCCTGCATTCAATTTTTTAAAACTGATACCTATCTTGATTTCCTAAACTGAAATACAGACTTTTGAAATTCCATGCTTTTTTGTTTAATGTGGAATCTTTGCCAAAGCAGAAAACTTTGCTTCAAAAATAAAATTTGAGAATCTACATGAAAGCATGATCTTTTAATTTTAAAAAATAAAGAATGTTCAAAATATTCTTGGCCACAGGCTGAAAAATCATCTTACGATTTAAATGATTTTTCATCTTGAAAATCATTAAAATATTTTGTTTCTTTTCCATCTACATCATCAGGGAAGTTCTCCTTCATTCCAGATAACAAAAGTGAAGCAGTATGAGAGTAGACAGAATCATTTCCTGCTAATATTTCCAAGATCATCAAAATAAACTTGGAGAGCAGGCAGGTGGAAGCCCTTCAGGGGGTGGAAGTAAAAGGTTTCATTCACCAGCAAAGTCATTACCAGACCTTTGCCCTGGACTTCACCCTGCAGAAGCGCTGTCAGATCTTTCTCTCACCTACTGGATCCAAAATAAAGCTTTGTAGCCAAAACATTCAGTGACAGATGGCTCATTCATTGCTGTAATGCTACCCTTTGGGTCTCTGAGGGGATGATTTCAGGAATAGAAAGCAGGGCAAATACCGGAATGGACATATAACAGAATCTAACACAAGCAGTGTTTCTCCAGTCACTGAAGGAATCGAGACCTTCCCTCCTAAATTCTTTACATTAACAACAAGGCACAATCCTTCTCTCTCTCCAAATTGTGATTAGTGCATAGTCTGAGGAATGGGTCCAATCCCCCCTCAGACCCTACCAGCTTGGTTAAAAATTTTGCCAACTGCTTTATTTCCTTGTAACTAAAATGGGCATCATAAGAACATTTACCATTAGGACTTAACTAAGTGCCCAGCCTAAGGTTAAAGCATCTGCCTGCAATGCGGGAGACCCAGGTTCGATCCCTGGGTTGGGAAGATCCCCTGGAGAAGGAAATGGCAACCCACTCCAGTATTCTTACCTGGAGAATTCCATGGACGGAGGAGCCTGGTGGGCTACAGTCCATGGGGTCGCAAAGAGTTGGACACGACTGCGCGACTTCACTTCACTTCAAGTGCCCAGCCTAACTAAGCTTAGGTTTAGTTTAAGCGCAAGCACTCAGAAATGATAACTGTTCATATCTTCATTCCAGGATTTGATTAACTTGGTTTTTTCAGAAAGGAACAATGCATAAGAGAACATAAAGCAAGCTGCATGACAAAGGGAAACTACCAAAGGAAACCATCTTTTGTTAAAATTCCTAATTCAGATAGGACTTACACAAAGTTAGATGAAAGCCAGCATTTTATCATGTTATTATGGAACTGCGGCAGCTTCTCACTGAAACAGGCCTTAAGAAACAATTACTTATTCCTTCCAGAGTTGAGATCTCTAAAGCAAAGGGAGAGGTTTTTTATTCCTACTTAAGCTCTCCTGATAAAATTTTCACATTATTCATCAGAATTGCTTTTAAATTTCGTTTTTTTGGTTTGCTTCTCTTTTTGAGAAAACATATGGATTTTTTTTTCCTATCACATGCACTTACAAAGTTATAATTCATGAAGATCCTACAGTTTGTTTTGCTTTTCCTAATTTGAAGGTGAACTTAAGCTCTCCTGATAAAATTTTCACATTATTCATCAGAATTGCTTTTAAATTTCGTTTTTTTGGTTTGCTTCTCTTTTTGAGAAAACATATGGATTTTTTTTTCCTATCACATGCACTTACAAAGTTATAATTCATGAAGATCCTACAGTTTGTTTTGCTTTTCCTAATTTGAAGGTGAAGGTGAAGTCACTCAGTCGTGTCCGACTCTTTGCGACCCCGTGGACTGTAACCTTTTAGGCTTCTCCGTCCATGGGATTCTCCAGGCAAGAATACTGGAGTGGATTGCCATTTCCTTCTCCAGGGGATCTTCCCGACCCAGGGATCAAACCCAGGTCTCCCGCATTGGAGGCAGACGCTTTAACCTCTGAGCCACCAGGGAAGCCCTTTGGCACAGCCTAATCTTTTCCCAAGAGCCTGCATGTGTGCTGCTGTCTCCCAGTTTGTCTTGGCATCACTGCTTCACCTTTTGGCACTAACTTCCATATAGTTTTATCACCATTATCTGAACAGTGCCGCTCCATCTGCATATGCTTCACAACTGCCCTCCTCTGCCTGGCTCAGCCTCCCATTGTATTACCCATCCATCTGCTCCTAAAGAATGAGGGAGTGATGCTGCTTCACTTGGGGTTTGAGAATCCTGACCTTCTTTAGGGGTTAGTTACTGCATATCATTGGGTTCCTTACTTTCTTCAAAATTCTTTTCTAGGGGCTTCCCTTGTGGTCCAGTGGCTAAGACTCAGCACTCCCAGTGCAGGGGGCCTAGGTTTGATCCCTGTTTAGGGAACTAGATCCCACGGACCACAACCAAGAGTTCACATGCCACAACTAAGAACCCATACAGCCGAATAAATACATAAATATAAAACTGATTAAAAAAATTTTCTTTCCCAACTGAAAACCACATGAAATTAACCAGGTTCTGAGAAATACTGGACTGGATGGAAAACAAGCTGGAATCAAGATTGCCAGGGGGAATATATCAATAACCTCAGACATGCAGATGACACCACCCTTATGGCAGAAAGTGAAGAGGAACGAAAGAGCCTCTGGATGAAAGTGAAAGAGGAGAGTGAAAAATTGGCTTAAAACTCAACATCCAGAACACTAAGATCATGGCATCCGGTCCCATCACTTCATGACAAATAGATGGGGAAACAGTGGCTGACTTTATTTTGGGGGGCTCCAAAATCACTGCAGATGGTGATTGCATAAAATTAAAAGATGCTTACTCCTTGGAAGAAAAGTTATCAGCAACCTAGACAGCATATTAAAAAGCAGAGACATTACTTTGTCAACAAAGGTCTGTCTAGTCAAAGCTATGGTTTTTCCAGTAGTCGTGTACGAATGTAAGAGTTGCACTATAAAGAAAGCTGAGTGCTGAAGAATTAATGCTTTTGAACTGTGGTGCTGGAGAAGAGTCTTAGTCCCTTGGACTGCAAGGAGATCCAACCAGTCCATCCTAAAGGAAATCAGTTCTGAAGATTCATTGGAAGGACTGATGCTGAAGCTGAAACTCCAATACTTTGGCCACCTGATGCGAAGAACTGACTCTTTTGAAAAGACCCTGATGCTTGGAAAGATTGAAGGCAGGAGGAGAAGGGGATGACAGAGGATGAGATGGTTGGATGGCATCACCGACTCAATGGACATGAGTTTGAGTAAGCTCTGGGAGTTGGTGATGGACAGGGCGGCCCGGTGTGCTGCAGTCCATGCAGTTGCAGAGTCAGACACGACCGAGCGACTGAACTGAACTGATGGTTTCCAGAATACCTTCAACGAGCTTTTGCTCTTACTATGATTAATTTAGGCTGAATGCCATTGAATCTCTGGGTGCCAGAATCTTTACATACAGTACTTTTAATTTAACAATAATCCTATGTGTTAATAAGCACTGTTATCCCCACCTTATTGTTATGGGAATTTAAGTAATTCCCCAAAAGCCAGTAGTGGCAGTAAATGGCTGCCTTTCCCACAAAGCCAAGATGCCCAAACGGACCTTTGAGGGACAGTTTTTCTCAAATATTTGTATGTATGAAAGTTATATGGCATGTTTATTAAAAGTGTACACCACAGAGTCCATCCCACAGATTCCAGGCTCCCTCAGCCAGATTTCTGATTCAGGGGGTGGACCCAGGCTCTGCCTTTCAACAGGCTCTCTGCGAGACTGATGCAGGTGATCAGCACTGCACACCCAGCTCAGGAGAGATGCGGCCTGACTCTGCCTTCCCAGCTATGCACCAGCTCCAGGCCAAGCACCCCTTAAAAGCCATAAATTAAAGAAGTACTGAGATTCACGTTTATAAGAAAACTTAAGCTGTGTGGGGTTTTCCAGAATTCAGATTTTATTGGGAGGCAGAATTCTAGCCTGGGGATCAACAGAACTGTTTCTTTGGTCTCTTTCCTTTGCTGACTTCTTGTATGTCATTGGATCAAATAACTTAGCCTCATTGTGTCTCATTCTTGTCCTCTGCAGATGGATGTGAAGGCAGATGTCCACTACTCATCACAGAAGACCACGGCAAAAGCATGAAGAGCTCCAGGCACAGACTGTGGTGTGAGTCCTCAAGATAAATTACCCCATTACAAGAAGGGCATGTTGATTTTATCACGGTTACCATTTACTTTACAAAACAACCATTTGGTTGGCATCTGTGAGACTGGCATGTAGAGGCTTGCAGTGCACAAGTTTTGTGTTCTTGGAAAAGTTATCTTTTAGTCTGTGTACCTTATTTTCTTCATGTGTGAAATGGGAGTAAAAGTATTATCAACCTCATAAAGTGTTGAGTTCAGTCACTCCATGCTTCACATAAATGAGCTTTGACAATTGCTCAGCCCAGATATTTTTATTCTCAAGAGCTTGGCTTCAAACTGTTGATAATATCAACATATTCATTCTCAAGTCCCTGCTGTATGCTATGAGATATAAGGTCTTACAAAAAATAAGTAGCTAAAACACACTTACATGATACCTAAAGCAACTGACTTGGGGGGATTTTCACGATGTATTTTTATGAGGAAAAGCTCCTTAAATGAAAAAAAAAAAGTGTCTATAATATGACCCTAGATTTTAAAAACAATGTCAAAGCAATGACTGATTTCTCCAAATTTTGATATCATACATTATAAACACACGTATAAACATACACATTTATAAAATATTCAATACATGATTTACTAAGTATATATATATAATTAAGTTGTTTGGGAGAGAGAATAAAAAATGATAAGAGAAGAAGGAAGACATGGAAAAAACATAAGTAAATAATAAAACAGTTTTTTAAAAAATAGAGATGATTTAAAAAAGGATAAGTGATAGGACCTTATTTAAATAAATTTGCATCTATATGTGTATATGTGTGTGTGTGTGTGTGTGTGTGTGTGTGTGTTTGTGAACGGCATAAAAACAGTCACAAATACTATCAGTGGCTATCTCAAGGCATTGAAATGCAAGGAAAAAATGCTCTTTAGTGATCTTTTTCAGTATTGCAATACTGTTTCTTATAATGACAAAAGTTATTTATAACTGAAAACATGGGACTGTGTCAAGATATTTGTTAGTGTATATGATTTATTGTTTTTACTTTTTTCAAATTGCCCCTAAAAGGTATGAATTACTTTGAAATGAGAAAAATTATATTCTTTAAAGCAGTGTTCTTAGTAATAATAAAATGTAGTGGAACAAAGATATTCTCAATAGAAACCGAAGTTGCTTCAGTTACCCAAATAAAGCAGGCTGCACAATGAACTTGTTTTGCCAGAAGAAACTCAGTTACTGAATTCTTTCTTTCTTTTCCTTCTGTAAATGTTTTCAATGAAGTAAATCTTGGATTTGTCAAATGAATCTAGGTTTTAAAAAAAATTTTTATTGTATGGTTTTACTCGTGTTTTCTCAGCTTACTATTCTTTTCTATGGCTCATCATGCCCCAAACTGAACTCATATTTTCTTCTGCCTCAGCTGCATTCTCTTTTTGTCTCTGTATCGGGTGAGGACCCTAGATCTACTCTGTCGTTCATAGGTCCTCTGCAGTCAATGAGTCAGTCATTTCTGTAGACACTA
Source organism: Oreotragus oreotragus (assembly GCA_006410675.1). Classification (NCBI taxonomy): domain Eukaryota; kingdom Metazoa; phylum Chordata; class Mammalia; order Artiodactyla; family Bovidae; genus Oreotragus; species Oreotragus oreotragus. The sequence goes on along the minus strand of SJYX01011058.1, from coordinate 7,288 downwards.
CATCCTGATATCAGATCCTATCACATCTCTTGCCCTTAGCCATTGTCTTCACTGGTCCTGCCTAAATTGCAACTGTTAGCTTTAAATCAGTTCCTGGGTTTCTTCAGGTCTCCACTTCGAAATTGTGATCAGGCAGGAGACTGTCTAAACTTCTCTACATACTACCTAAAGAAAAGTAGACACTGTCTGCTTATCTTCACTTCTTTCCAGGAAAACATCTTCCCAAAACATGCTGCCTTGGGGACTGTGGGTCACAGTGCTCTCACTCCCCGTGACGTCAAAAACCAGGTAACAGCTTCACCCCTCTAAACTCAATGCCCGGTTCAGAGAGAGGCATCTGATAAGCACAGTCATCCATTCTGTCCCAGAACTCTTCTGCTAGAGTGAGAAGAAAAACTCTCTCCTGCTTTTGGTGGGTCACAGATTAATTTAGCAAACTCCTCTGAAGACTTGTTTTCTTGAAACTTTCTAGGAGGTCATGTTCAAATAGTGTAGACACAGTGTAAGTCATTTCTTTTGGTTGTCCTATAAATAGGCACATCTTTTCATCCAGTTTGGGAACCAATTCCACTTTTATAAAGGGTACCAGGTTAGCAGTGATTTATGACGATTTTTACTTTATTTTTAGTGTGGTGGTTCCAAAAAAGGGAAGATATTAATTCTAATTTCAGCTAGGCTATAAATGTCTNAGTGTAGACACAGTGTAAGTCATTTCTTTTGGTTGTCCTATAAATAGGCACATCTTTTCATCCAGTTTGGGAACCAATTCCACTTTTATAAAGGGTACCAGGTTAGTAGTGATTTATGACGATTTTTACTTTATTTTTAGTGTGGTGGTTCCAAAAAAGGGAAGATATTAATTCTAATTTCAGCTAGGCTATAAATGTCTTCATTTTTTCACACTCCACATTGTAGGATCGCCATAGTAATTGTTTATTTTTGTTCTAACTTTTTATTGTTAGATAACATGCATCAAAAGTACACAAAGTTCATGCCTCAATAAATTCAAAGCTAAAAACAACTTTGTATATTTTATGCACATAGATAAAATTTAATATGTAAGGTCAGGACCATATTCTCATTTTTCTTAACTGCCAACTCAAATCCCATGTGCAGAAGTAACACCCAATGTTGATGTCACTGCCCTTTACCTATCAGACAAAGATTTTATACTTGAAAGTCACCAGGTAGAAAGGCTACTCCAGCATATGTATTTAACAATGCTTATGTCAACATGGAACAATTCTCCAATACTTTGGGGGTACTATTATTATCTCACTTTTGTAGATCAGGAAACGGGTGGACAGAGACTTAAAAAGTGACTGAGATCAAATAGTAAGTGGAAGAGAGCCGGACCACAAAACAAAGCTCAACTTCCCCCAAATTATTTAAATCATCTAATTCCTCCACTAGGATGATTACCATTTTCACTGAGACTGAGCAAAAACTTAACAATTGTTCTTAAGACCAAGAGAAAGAATCCACTTTCCTTTAGTAAATGTTAGCAGTGATTCAACCTTGGAGGAGGAAAGCAGTTGAGGGAACTTGAATAGCATTTAAAATCCTTCAAAGAAGATATGCAAGAGCATGTGTTAGAAATTACAGACTTACTTTTCATTTGTGGGCATCTTCCTGCATTTCTGACTACATCCAGATCCCTCTGCTTCTATTGTTGTTGGTATGGAATCTCAGAGATCCTGAACTTGGGAGCTCTTCCTGATTGGTGAGATGGTGCTTCTGAGTGGACAGCCTGCTTCTCATCTCTCTAAATGCCTGACATTTAATTACAGAAGGATGGATGAGAAAGATCTTCCTTGAGGCCACTGAGAAAATCCCAGCCAAAAAGCCTACAAACTCCCATTTGTTCCAATTGCTTAAAGTAAAGAAATTCTTCAGATTCCTTGGATACGTTAAAAAAATTCCAAGACTATTTACTTTGATATATAGTTTGAAAAGCTATAGATACTGCTAAGACATCTATGGGAGACAGATTTATGTTCTGATTCTGATTTGATTGTGACTACTTCTGTTAAAAAATAAAAAGCCAACAGTAACTATTAGGGATTTAGTACCTGCCTTTCTTTGATTATGTTTTTATTCAATATAGCTAAGATGAAGACAAAAATTTGGTGAGACTTTAAATACAGATGAAGTGAAGAAAATAACATACACACTAATTTGCTGTCTCTGACACAGAATATTCTGAGGAGTACAGTGGAATCAATCTATCTTGAGTCTGAACTAGTACAGACGATACATGAAGACTGAGTATATTATAGATTTATAGACAAGGGAGATAAGATAGAATAAAAGAATAATTTTGAATTTCCATTTTAATTAAAGTTAATGCATCACTGTAACTTTAAAAGCAAAAATAAATCTAAGCAACTTACCATCTTTCTAAAGTAACTTTTTCATGAGTAACAGTTGCAGTTGTAAAAGACTATGGTATACAATTTGTATTAGGGGGAAATATGGTCTTAACCTTTAAGAAATTATCTCTTGCTCTTTCTATACCAAAACAACACTTTTAATAAATGTCTTTCAAATCAAGTGGTAGCAACCACAGAAACTATGCCTGCCTGCATTTGCTTTATGAACTTGATCTGAAGAATGATGACGGTACAATTCCATTACCCTGTAAATCATCACTTTCTTCACTGATCTCCTCTCATTTTCAAATATTGGTGGGATCTAGATAGCTGAGAAAGGTCCTGGAGACATCACCTTCACCCCTGCCTGCCCCAGCTCTTTGCATCCTGCATCCTCATGACTTCATGATACTCCAAACCTTTTCTTGCTGGAATCACAAGATCATACTGATTGGTTTCTATGCCGTTACAAGCAAGAGATGTCTCAAAATGCAGTTTATCCTCCCTCCTTCACTGTTGGTGGGAATATAAGTTGGTACAACCACTAAGGAGAACACTATGGAAGTTCCTTCTGCTGCTGATAAGTCACTTCAGTCGTGTCCAACTCTGTGCGACCCTATAGATGGCAGCCCACCAGGCTCCCCCTCCCTGGGATTCTCCAGGCAAGAACACTGGACTGGGTTGCCATTTCCTTCTCCAATGCATGAAAGTGGAAAGTGAAAAGTGAAAGTGAAGCCACTCAGTCATGTCCAACCCTCAGCGACCCCATGGACTGCAGCCTTCCAGGTTCTTCCGTCCATGGGATTTTCCAGGCAAGAGTACTAGAGTGGGGTGCCATTGCCTTCTCCATGGAGGTTCCAAAAAAAACAAAAAATAGAGCTACCACATGATCCAGCAATCCCACTCCTGGGCAATATCCAGGAAAAACCATGCTTCTAAAGGACATATGCATCCCAGTGTTCACTGTAGCACTGTTTATAGTAGCCAAGACATGGAAGCAACCTGAATGTCCATCAACAGATACATGGATAAAGAAGGTGTGGTACAAATATATAATGGACTACTACTCAGCCATTAAAAAGAGTAAAACAATGCCATTTGCAGCAACATGGATGAACCTGGAGATTATCATACTGAGTAAAATAAGTCGGACAGAGAAAGACAAATATCATATGAGCTCACTTAATGCAGAATCTAAAAAACAATGATACAAATGAACTTATTTACAAAACAGAAATAGACTCACAGACTTAGAGAATGAACTTGTGGTTACCAGGGATGAAGGGTGGGCAAGAGGGATAGGTTAAGAGTTTGGGATTGACATGTACACACTGCTATTTTCAACATAATCAACAAGGACTGGCCATATAGCACAGGGAACTCTGTTCAATATTCTGTGATAACCTAAATGGGAAAAGAATTTGAAAAAGAATAGATACATGTATGTGTATAACTGAATCATTTTGCTTTACACTTGAAACTAACACAACATTGTTAATCAACTATATGCCAACATAAAATTTAAAATTTTTAAATAAAATCAATGTAGTTTTTCTTGATCTATGGTAATTTTAATATTATCACAAATATACACTAACATCATCTTTCTAAACTAGCACACCAGGTAAATTCCTCACCATGCCGAGAATTAAGTTAACATTTGGTTAGGCAGCATGAACTATAATACAAAGTTAACATCACCAAAACATTATGATACTGGCACAAAAACAGACACACGGATCAATGGAATAGAAGAGAGCTCAGAAATGAATCCACACTCATATGGTCAATTCATTTGTGACAAAGGAGCTAAGAATACCCACTGGGAAAAAAGACAGTCTCTTCAACAAATGATGTTGAGAAAACTGGACAACTACGTGCAAAAAAATGAAACTGGATTTCATTCTTACACCACATACAAAAATAAACTCAAAACAGATTTAAGAGTGAAATGTTAGACCTGAAATCACAAAACTTCTAGCAAACATAGGTAGTAATCTCTCTGACAGTGGACTTAGCAATTTTTTTAATTTTTTTATGTCTCTGCAGGCAAGGGAAACAAAAGCAAAATTAAGCAAATGAGACTACATCAAACTAAAAGCTTTCACATCAGGAAAGAAACAAGCAACAAAACAAAAGGCAATCTACAGAACAAGAGTGTATTTGCAAATGATGTAGCCAGTAAGGGACTGATATCCAAAATATACAGAGGGCTCACGCACCTCAATATTGAAAGAAAAAAGAAAATCTGATTTTTAAATGGTCACAGGGACTTTCCCGGTGATCCAGTGGTTGGGAATCCGTCTTCCAATGCAGGGGACATGGGTTCAATCCCTGGTCAGGTAACTAAGATCCCACATGCTGCAGGGCAACTAAGCCCACAGGGCACAACTAGACAGCGTGTGTGCCACAACCAAGATCCAACGGAGTCACAAAAATATGAGCACAGGATCTGAAGAGACATTTTTCCAAGGAAAATATACCAATGGCCAAAAGACATACGAAAATGTACTCAGTGTCACTAAAAATTAGGGAAATGAAAATCAAAATGAGACACCACCTCACACCTATCATGGTGACTATTATTAAAAAGACAAGNAATGGCCAAAAGACATACGAAAATGTACTCAGTGTCACTAAAAATTAGGGAAATGAAAATCAAAATGAGACACCACCTCACACCTATCATGGTGACTATTATTAAAAAGACAAGAGACAACAAGTGTTGGTGAAAGATGTAGAGAAAACGGACCACTCATGCACCTCTGACACACTGTCGTTAGGAATGTAAATCGATGCAGTCACTATGGATCAAACCTGGGCCCCCTGCATTGGGAGCACAGTCTTAGCCACTGGACCACCAGGGAAGTCCCCTCATTTCTGGTTTTAATAATACTTATAAAATTACGGATAGAAAAAAAAAGTTGTTCTTAACTTGAAGTCTTGGTTAAGAATGCTCCAGGGACTTCCCTTGTTGGGGAACAAAGATCCCGTATGATGCAGGGCAGCTAAAGCCCACGTGGGTCAACTACTGAGCCCGTGTGCTACAAGTAAGACCTGATGCAGCCAAAATAAATGTTTTTTTAAAAAATTACTCTAGTGGACAGTAACAGAAAAATGGCCAAAAGACATACGAAAATGTACTCAGTGTCACTAAAAATTAGGGAAATGAAAATCAAAATGAGATACCACCTCACACCTATCATGGTGGCTATCATTAAAAAGACAAGAGACAACAAGTGTTGGTGAAAGATGTAGAGAAAATGGACCTCTCACGCACCTCTCACGCACTGTCATTAGGAATGTAAATCGATGCAGTCACTATGGCTCAAACCTGGGCCCCCTGCATTGGGAGCAGAGTCTTAGCCACTGGACCACCAGGGAAGTCCCTCATTTCTGGTTTTAATAATACTTATAAAATTATGGATAGAAAAAAAAAGGTGTTCTTAACTTGAAGTCTTGGTTAAGAATGCTCCAGGGACTTCCCTGGTTGGGGAACAAAGATCCCGTGTGATGCAGGGCAGCTAAAGCCCACGCAGGTCAACTACTGAGCCCGTGTGCTGCAAGTAAGACCTGATGCAGCCAAAATAAATGTTTTTTAGTCTTAGCCACTGGACCACCAGGGAAGTCCCTCATTTCTGGTTTTAATAATACTTATAAAATTATGGATAGAAAAAAAAAGGTGTTCTTAACTTGAAGTCTTGGTTAAGAATGCTCCAGGGACTTCCCTGGTTGGGGAACAAAGATCCCGTGTGATGCAGGGCAGCTAAAGCCCACGCAGGTCAACTACTGAGCCCGTGTGCTGCAAGTAAGACCTGATGCAGCCAAAATAAATGTTTTTTTAAAAAATTACTCTAGTGGACAGTAACAGAAAGCACTAGGAAGGATGGCTCCAGTCAATCAGTTCAGTTGCTCAGTCGTGTCCAACTCATTGCGACCCCATGAACCACAGCACGCCAGGCCTCCCTGTTCATCGCCAACTCCCAGAGCTTACCCAAACTCATGTCCATCGAGTCGTTGATGCCATCCAACCATCTCATCCTCTGTCATCCCCTTCTCCTCCTGCCCTCAATCTTCCCCAGCATCAGAGTCAACTCTTCACATCAGGTGGCCAAAGTACTGGAGTTTCAGCTTCAACATCAGTCCTTCCAATGAACATCCAGGGCTGATTTCCTTTAGGATAGATTGGTTGGATCTCCCTGCAGTTCAAGGGACTCTCAAGAGTCTTCTCCAACACCACAGTTCAAAAGCATCAATTCTTCGGTGCTCAGCTTTCTTTACAGTCCAACTCTCACATCCATACATGACCACTGGAAAAACCATAGCTTTGACAAGGTGGACCTTTGTTGGCAAAGTAGTATCTCTGCTTTTTAATTTGCTGTCTGGGTTAGTCATAACTTTTCTTCCAAGGAGTAACCCTCTTTTAATTTCATGGGTGTAGTCACCATCCACAGTGATTTTGGAGTCCCCAAAAGTAAAGTCAGCCACTGTTTCTCCATCTATTTGCCATGGGACCAGATGCCATGATCTTAGTTTTCTGAATGTTGAGTTTTAAGCCAACTTTTTCACTCTCCTCTTTCATCAAGAGGTTCTTTCATTCTTCTTCACTTTAAGCCATAAGGGTGGTGTCATCTGCATATCTGCAGTTATTGATATTTCCCCTGGAAATCTTGATTCCAGCTTGTGCTTCAGCCAGCCCAGCGTTTCTCATGATGTACTCCACATAAAAGTTAAATAAACAGGGTGACATTATACAGCCTTGACGTACTCCTTTCCCAATTCGGAACCAGTCTATATATATATATAGTTGCATGACTAGTTCTACCTGTTGTTTCCTGACCTGCATACAGACTTCTCAAGAGGCAGGTCAGGTGGTCTGGTATTCCCATCTCTTTCAGAATTTTCCACAGTTTCTT
>SJYX01011056.1:2953-30460 GCA_006410675.1 Oreotragus oreotragus | reverse complement strand
TCTCCCTCACAGGCAAGCCTTGCAGGAATCAAGCCTTAAGTTCACAGGTCAAGGACAAAGCAAAGAGCAACAGACGTCTGTGCAGCGGGTGGGTGACTGACATCAGCCCCCACCCCGGGGAGGGGCAGTGGTGGTCACGGGTCTGCAGACAAGGACCGCTCGTTATGGACAGAGGTGTGATCAGCAGAGGTGAGGGGGCAAAAAAGGCAAGTTCTTCTGCCGAGTGCCCCGGAAGTCTGGGGAGGATGAAACCGCAACTTCCATGGGATGCGGGAAAGAGGAGAGTCCAGGCTCGTCCCACGGGGCAACACTCCTGCCGGCCCCTCTTACCTCCCCTCTGGACCCCGGCTCTCCAGCTCGACTGCTGTGAGGAGATTATGCCACTGAGGCAAGAAAATGGGGTTCAGGGGCTTCCCCGATAGCTCAGCAGATAAGCAATCCACCTGTAATGCTGGGGACACAGGGGATGCGGGTTCAAGCTCTGGGTTGGGAAGAGCCCCTGGAGAAGGAAATGGCAACCCGCTCCAGTATGCTTGCCAGGAAAATTCCACGGACAGAGGAGCCTGGANAGATTATGCCACTGAGGCAAGAAAATGGGGTTCAGGGGCTTCCCCGATAGCTCAGCAGATAAGCAATCCACCTGTAATGCTGGGGACACAGGGGATGCGGGTTCAAGCTCTGGGTTGGGAAGAGCCCCTGGAGAAGGAAATGGCAACCCGCTCCAGTATGCTTGCCAGGAAAATTCCACGGACAGAGGAGCCTGGAGGGCTACGGTCCAAAGGGTTGCAAAGGATCTGACACGACCGAGTGACTAAGCACAACAGCACCACAAAGCTTGCTGAGGACCCGAAGTTTATTTTCAGACAACTAAGTATTCAAAAAGTCTAAATATATGAGATGGAAAAATACACACTACTTGGAATTCACAGAAAGTTTTACTCCCTGTAATGACAAAACGCTCACATTCAGGTTGCCAATTATTCCCACATACGTCATGGTTGAGAGCCAAGTAAAACAACACTTCTAATGAAAAAAATAAGAAGACACATTTGCCCTTGAGATAAAGAATTGTTATGAGCCATTCATTTTGATTGGAAGCTTCTGGTTTAAGTGACTGAAAGAAGTGTAGCAAAATTGACTGGGCTTCCCTAGTGACCCAGTGGTTATGAATCTGCGCTCCTGGTGCAGCAGGGAGCAGGTTCTAGTCCTGGTCGGGGAACTAAGATGCCTCACAGCACAGCCAAAAAAAAAGGAGAGAGAGAATGAAAAACATAAAGATATAAGCTTGGGGAACTCAAGAGCATCACTGTCACTAGCTGACCTCACGCCAGTGATTACTCAGAGGGTCATTGTCCGCAATGACCCACGGCAGCAGGTCAGGAATGAGAAAGCAGAGTAAGACTGGCCTCTGAGACAACCAATGAAAGGNGAAAGAAACGGAATGAACCCGTTTGCGGCATCTTCTGTGCGTGGAGATAAGCAGCGGACGAGCCCTGGACCAGGCATTCCCACCGGAGGAGCCTGGAGGCTGCTTATCGAGCGTTTCCAACGTGTGTGGCTCCAGGGTGGAGGTGGGGAGCCCTGTCCACCAGTCTCTGAGGTCTCTGAATTCAGATGGAAAGTTCTCTTCCAGCCACAGGTTTTAAAATGAACGTACTGTCTTTCATCTTCCTTATTTTCCAAGAACTATGACTGCTTTTCCAGAAAACTACTGGTTATCTCCTGAGACTACATTTGAGGAGCATCTTCCCAGTTATTCTTCACAACGCTGCAAGCCGATAACCACGAATCTAAAACAAGAGAGGCCACATCCCAAGGACAGGGTGGCCAATTAACCTGCGCGCATCACCTCACTCCTGCACATGCCCCCGGGGGTGCAGGACCCCAGGACTCCACCTCCAGGCCTCCTGGGTGAATTTTCTAGATGACTCTGTGCATCACCCATCATTCCTACCCCCCACATGATGCTTTCACCCTGACACCAGCCAAACATCTACCTCAAACCAAGTCTGAGTATTGGGCAAACTTGCTCAACCAGCTCTCACTGAACACCCGCTGAGCCAACTCTCTGTGCCCCCCAGGATGCCACAGCCACCAGGGACCACAGCCTATCATCAAGGGCAGTGTTGACTTTTAAGTCCCTTCCAGGTCACGGACAACGAGCAGAAAGGCTGGAGGGCCGCTAAAGGCTCAGGACTCCAGGACCCTGTGTTTTGGTGCTTTGGTTTCTGATCTCAGTAACGGAGGCTCCCCGCCCCCTGCCGAGCAAGCCTCAGCGGGCGCCTCGGCAAGCACCTCACACACCCCTCCCGAACCCAGCCGGGCACCCAGAGCACCCTGGAGGCGCGGCGGTTGCCTGTGTGCAGGTTCTCTCTTCTCCGTTTGCCCAGCACCTTCCTCTGTGCCCCCTTCCCCAGGCTCATCTGTTAAGTGAAATGAAATGCCTGCTCACAGCACTCACGCTGGGCGGCCCCAGAGGGATCCTGGGCTGGGAGAACCACTGAGCTCTTCCAGATGAGGGGCTCTAGCCCAGAAGCAGCTCATCTGCACACAGTTGCCATGAGGGTATGAGTTCTGCGTTACAGATAAATACGGGCAGAACCCACCAGCTCCTAGAGGAGAGGGAATTTCCCCTTCCCTGGATCTTCTAGTCATTCAGAGTTTTCATACAACTCTGCACCCTGGCTCTGGGACAGGCTAGGTCCTTGAGATGAATGGGTCTCCCTCCTCGTAACAGAGGCCCAGGGAGAAACAGGTAAAAGGCTTTTTGACACTTTTCCACAAATGAAGAAACTTAGAGACTCACTAAAGGCTACAGTCCATGGGGTCACAAAGGGTCGAACACAACCGAATAACTGAGCACACACATGTGACGGATCATGGCGCCAGAGCTGCAGCCCCCGAACCCTGGGCAGTCAGGTTTCTGCAGCCCGGGTGGGCGAGGAGACTCGGTGTCCCACCAGAGGAATGGCTTCGAGGGCCAGTCACGGCATCCGGCCCATCGGAGAGCCCGAGCACTGTGGCCCGAGCAGGGAGGGGGCAGGGTGCTTTTCTCCCTCACAGGCAAGCCTTGCAGGAATCAAGCCTTAAGTTCACAGGTCAAGGACAAAGCAAAGAGCAACAGACGTCTGTGCAGCGGGTGGGTGACTGACATCAGCCCCCACCCCGGGGAGGGGCAGTGGTGGTCACGGGTCTGCAGACAAGGACCGCTCGTTATGGACAGAGGTGTGATCAGCAGAGGTGAGGGGGCAAAAAAGGCAAGTTCTTCTGCCGAGTGCCCCGGAAGTCTGGGGAGGATGAAACCGCAACTTCCATGGGATGCGGGAAAGAGGAGAGTCCAGGCTCGTCCCACGGGGCAACACTCCTGCCGGCCCCTCTTACCTCCCCTCTGGACCCCGGCTCTCCAGCTCGACTGCTGTGAGGAGATTATGCCACTGAGGCAAGAAAATGGGGTTCAGGGGCTTCCCCGATAGCTCAGCAGATAAGCAATCCACCTGTAATGCTGGGGACACAGGGGATGCGGGTTCAAGCTCTGGGTTGGGAAGAGCCCCTGGAGAAGGAAATGGCAACCCGCTCCAGTATGCTTGCCAGGAAAATTCCACGGACAGAGGAGCCTGGAAGGCTACAGTCCAAAGGGTTGCAAAGCATCTGACACGACCGAGTGACTAAGCACAACAGCACCACAAAGCTTGCTGAGGACCCGAAGTTTATTTTCAGACAACTAAGTATTCAAAAAGTCTAAATATATGAGATGGAAAAATACACACTACTTGGAATTCACAGAAAGTTTTACTCCCTGTAATGACAAAACGCTCACATTCAGGTTGCCAATTATTCCCACATACGTCATGGTTGAGAGCCAAGTAAAACAACACTTCTAATGAAAAAAATAAGAAGACACATTTGCCCTTGAGATAAAGAATTGTTATGAGCCATTCATTTTGATTGGAAGCTTCTGGTTTAAGTGACTGAAAGAAGTGTAGCAAAATTGACTGGGCTTCCCTAGTGACCCAGTGGTTATGAATCTGCGCTCCTGGTGCAGCAGGGAGCAGGTTCTAGTCCTGGTCGGGGAACTAAGATGCCTCACAGCACAGCCAAAAAAAAAGGAGAGAGAGAATGAAAAACATAAAGATATAAGCTTGGGGAACTCAAGAGCATCACTGTCACTAGCTGACCTCACGCCAGTGATTACTCAGAGGGTCATTGTCCGCAATGACCCACGGCAGCAGGTCAGGAATGAGAAAGCAGAGTAAGACTGGCCTCTGAGACAACCAATGAAAGGAAAGTGAGAAACCTTTGAACTAAAATCCACCTGTTTACTCGTGGGTGAGCCCGTCCACACCTGCCAGGGGCCTCTGCTCTCCACTTCGTGGACTGTCGTGAAAATGATGCGAAAATGATTAAATGGTTCTTTCTTATCTTAACACTCAGCAGATTCAAAGCTGCAAATTAGAAAGTTGAGGAAGAGACTGAAAATACCATGCAAACAGATAAGAGAATTAACAGCCGGGGTCATTTAAGGAGCGGTGAATGATAAGCTCCATACACACAGTGACTGTTTCTGAAGCCATGTGCAAGACCCAGGGGCCAGACATGAACAAGTGAGTTTTCTGGCCACCAGAAGCAAGAAAAATACACATCTGTGGTCTGCATGGTACATCGCAGGCGTGGGAAATGTCTCCTGAGGGCCTGAATAAGTGAATGACGAACGCCCCGACAATACAAACCTCCCTGCTGGCAGGCTTTGCCAGGTGTGCGCATGCAATCCTCTGTCCATCACACTGGGTCTAAGCATTTACAACAGTGAGCTGGACTGAAAGTAAAAAAGGCTAAAGCATTTTCAAGATATTCTTCAAAGGATCTTGGTGGGGGGGCTGTGGTTTAGCAGTTCCAGCAAGATTCCTTATCCAGAAGGGTTAAAACACACTGAAAGTAAAATGGAGTAGGCTTGAGTAGTTTGGAACATGCTGAAGAAATGTTCCCTCCCCAAATGTTGTGTGAATGCGGTGCTGGCTGAGTGGCCTGTGGCTGTGAGGGTCAGACCCAGTGCCCAGTCCAACATCACAGGCACTCAGGGACCAGTTCACTGAATGATTAATGCCCAGTGGGGACGGTGCATTGGCTTCATGCCTCCACTTCTGTGCAAAAGTCTTGTGTATCTGACTGCAACTACATACAAAGTGCAAACACCTGAGGTAAATGCATTTGGTGTCAGTTGCTTCCAGGGTCTTGCTGCCAGGAAAGCAGGTATGGAGGAAATACAGAACATTCTGAGATTAAAAACAGGAAATGGGTGAATTTGGTGCCCCTTCTGGGAAATGATGAAATGAAATGTGTTTCAACCTTAAGGTGTAATCATGCAAAACACAGTTTATCAAGGTTAAGGCATACGATATCTCATCATGATTAATGACTTCTTAAACTTAAAACAACTAATACAGTGGTTAAGCCCTCCCCTTCCCAGATCATAAAATCACAAGGCACTGGATGCTTGGGTATTTTCTTATTACCAGATAATTAAAAAAGGGAAAGTATCTAATAGACAACTGTGACACATTGAGTGTTTCAAGCATCTCAGATTAGAACGTATAGTTTATAATCAATGGGTTTGCTCAGAGGTGTAATCCACAAATTGAATTAAATGACAAGAGTCACTGTGTGAAAACTCCAGACCCTCTTGCTAAAAGGCCCAGCTCAATGCTCCAAAGCAGCTCTTCCACAGTGAGCCAGTCCTCCGCTTGCTGGTGGGGCCACCCACTGTGACCCCACCGGCACCTGGCTTAAGGGACAGAATGGCCCCAGTGGCTTGGCTGGCTCCAAGATTTCCTTTCACAGCCTGACACATAGAGCGGCTGTACAAATCACACTGCCAGTTTCCATCTGTGAGTAACCAGTGCAAATGAGAGGAAATGAAAGAAGAGAAAATGACGGGAAATCGAACAGCATAAGTGTTTTTACACTTCAGTGACACACTTCCAATGGCCCAGGTCAGGGCGGTTATCTGTGCGTGGTGTGCACCCATGTCAGAGTCTGCTAGCGACACAAGCACTCAGAATCATCCTCCCGTTCATTCGTCTGCCTCCACATCCTGGGCGGGTCTCTCCCCACCTGCAGAATCACCTGCGCGCTGTCTCAAGGTCGCAGGATGGACCACAGCCTGGGTTACCATGNGGCGGTTATCTGTGCGTGGTGTGCACCCATGTCAGAGTCTGCTAGCGACACAAGCACTCAGAATCATCCTCCCGTTCATTCGTCTGCCTCCACATCCTGGGCGGGTCTCTCCCCACCTGCAGAATCACCTGCGCGCTGTCTCAAGGTCGCAGGATGGACCACAGCCTGGGTTACCATGCGTTCAGAGACTTTACCTGGCTGACCTGCTCAGCTCACTGTTTCCAAATGGGCCCCGAGAGTCGACTGGCGTCCACATCGGGAAAACCCATGGAGGTGGCAACAGCGAAAGGAAAAGGTCTGTGCTGCCTTCCTGAGAAACACAGCGTGGCCATGACCACTGGGACCCCCTCAAAGGGGCTTCCATGTCCCAGAATTTCCCACCGTGCCCTCTGGAGCTAAGGGCAGCAGTGCCAGGCGCTTGGTGTGGGGGGAACGGAGGAGGAGGGAGGAGCTGCCTTAAAGCCACGCAGTTGCCACGGCGATGGTGAGTCACACCCAGGCCCGCCCATCCGCAGGGCCCACCCAGGGCCACCCCCTCCTCACTGCCACTGCACCCAGTAAGCTCTGCTCTGATACCTCAGTCCGAGTTGGGGGTCATTTCTCAGGAAATGACCTTGGGGGTTTCTCACATGGGTTCTCATCCCTACCTTTGGTATTCTCAAACCGACAGCTTTCTGGATGAATCTGAGAGATAAGATAAGTTGTCTGGTTTCCAAAGCCTTGACTCAAACTGCACGGTGGCGGTGGGGGGAGGGGTGAGGGGTGGTCCCAAACTGCCCACAACTCCTTACTCACAGCTTCGAGAACATGACATAACACAGAAGAATGAATGCCTTGAATTGATAGGGTTTTAATCAGGGTGATCCGGGCTACGAGATCTCTTGGTGAAAGGCAATGGAATAAAAGATCCAAATTTGCAATCATTTGGGGACCAACCTAAGCCAGTGACCCCACACCCACCCCAGCAGTATCACCACAACTGTGTCTGCCCAGGGAATACATTTCCGTGCGCCTCCTCTGAGGTTCAGATCAAGATCCCCCTCGGCCCACGCAGTCACCATAGCCGCAGCGCTGCTTCCTCAGCCCACGGGTCTGCCCCCACCTGATCTCCTCTCCCATCAAGCTCTTAAAACTCTGCCCCTTCTTGAAGGGACAGAGTATATCTCATGTCCTGCACTCTTCTCTTCACAGCTGGCCCCCTCCTGGCCTGCTGCGGGGTTTTGTGGCTCTGGCAGCATGGCATGTGTTACGCACCCTCCCACAGCCCGAGTGGCTGTCCTCATCTTCCCTCTGGGCTCTGTGAATGCTGCACAATGACGCCGGTTGGAGCACAGCAATCAGGACCGCTTTCTCCCACCAGCTCAATCTAAGACAGTACTGTTTAATGTCATGCAGCTAATGCTTGTGTTCTGAATATCATAAACATGCAGGCTTAAAAAGGTAAGATAAAAAAATATGGTGAAAGTCAAAAGAATGAAAAGATTTAAAATCAACACACTTGGGTTCACATGGGTTGTCTGATTTGAAGATCAGTTAATGAACCTCATTAACTGTATAACCAACTTCCTACCCAAGATGGAGACTGTAAGTACCAACCACCCTACTAAGCGGTGTTAGGGTCTGGGCAGGTACTGGGAACACTCTCATCTGTAAAACTGCATGACGCCCACCTGCCACCTGTCTCCACGATGCACACTCCATCTTCCTCCAATGACGGTGCGTCATCCAAGAGCAGGGTCTTGCAGGGCATGATCCGGGGTATTTTGTGGAGTGAGTGGGTATGATGTGCAAGATAACAGTCCACTTACTGAAATTCTTTTGCACCATCTCAAGAAGTGCTTTCCTTATGTTTCCCTTGGCGTGCCTTCTCCATTTACAAAAGTAAAGCTTAGACCCAATGAATGTTCTGATAGACACAGCTGTTTACAAGTCCAGCTTTACCTAGAATCAAATAGGATGGAGGGAGTGTGCCCGTGGGAACAATGGCATATTTTCCTGCTTCTGCTCTGATGCAGTGTGCTCTTTGCTCCTCTTAAGAAGTTTGGAAATTCTGGCTTAAAAGCAGGACTTTGACCTTAGGCCTGGTTTGCTGACAAACGATCGTGAACTGCACGCTTTTGTACCAGCTTGTCCTGACAGCAAGGCCAGGGCTGCTAAGGGAATCAGGGATCAGACACAGCTGAGTCCTTAGCAGCACACGTATGCTAGTTTCATCTTTTAAAAAACAGCACTAGATTATCTGAATTTTTTTTTTTTTTTTATAAAGGCTACGTTTTCAGCAGACATCTCACAAAGTTGCCGTGGAACCAATGTGTCAAGGGAAACACCCTCTTCTTTACCACTGTATTTGCAGGAGGCNAGCACACGTATGCTAGTTTCATCTTTTAAAAAACAGCACTAGATTATCTGAATTTTTTTTTTTTTTTTATAAAGGCTACGTTTTCAGCAGACATCTCACAAAGTTGCCGTGGAACCAATGTGTCAAGGGAAACACCCTCTTCTTTACCACTGTATTTGCAGGAGGCACCCCCCGTGCTTTCAGAAGGACACTGACAGGTTGCAGGGAAACATACTGCACCCAGCAGCACATGGGACTCCAAACACCAAAGGCGTAGATGCAACGGGAGCGAGACATTCTGCAGAACTGTTCTGAGAAACTGATGCTGAGTTCTTAGTTGGCCTTGACCCTGGGCCTCTGCTGACCCTACAGTGCATCCAGGAGGAGTCCATGCCAAAGCAAGGAAGACCTTAATCACCTTGGCTCCCTGCCCTTAAGAACTAGAACATTAAAGTCCAAAAGCACGGAAGATATGTTTGATGCCCATGCGTTTATAAACTAACAGTGGAGAGTCCTATGTGGTTATGAAATTGGCTTTGTCACGTGGTTTTCCCGCGCACTCCAAGGGCAGAGACAGAACTGGACATCCCAGCAGGGACTGGGCTTTCTCTCTCACCTGCATCCTGGACCAAGGCCAGCAAGGTCCTTCGGTGCTGGGTTTCAGGAGGCTTGGGCACATGGCACATGCCCGGGGACCGTGAGAGTAGTGGCGAGATGGAGCGCAAATACAGGATTCTGTTTATTTCATCACACTCGGAAGGAACCAGGACATGTTGGCTAGGAAAAGGGGATGCTGAGAGGGCCTGGTCTACTTACTGTCTCCATGATTGGAGGGGTTCCCATGCTTAGGAAAAAGTATGATATAGCAGATGGCTGCAGAGTTGGCTCTGGACAGAAGATTCTTTCGAGTCTTTTCTAACGTTCAGGGTCTCTCTAAACTTCATGCAGGCTGTCTCATAAGGTGTCCAAACAGGCTGGCTTCTCCCTATTAAGGCTGCGGAGTCTTGGGCTCAGGGCTGCTCAGGGGTCCTGGTCTGGAGTGCTTTAGAGGGTTGGGAACCCATGCACATGCAGCCACGGAACACAGGGGAAACAGGCTGTGGGCATGGCTGGCTCAGCGGGTGCCGGGGTGGGGGAAGGTGTCGGCCTCAGAAGCTTTCCTAAACTGTCCTGGCTGCCACAACGTGCAGATGGACACGCTCATTCAGCTTCTCCCCTGGGGAACAGTCATATTGCGGTCAGCACCATCAATAGGAGCTGCCATGATCGTCAATGCATCAGGCTAAATGTTTTCATGTCTAGGGAGCTGAGGTTTATAACCAGGCAGAATTGTCTGCTGGACAAGAAGACAGTTTGTTGTCTATTTTATTTCTGTCTTCTCCCTTTTTATTGTTTTTCTCTCTCTGCTCGGCAGCATCCTTTCTCTCGCTTTGGGCCCCAGAATCTCACCTTTCTTGTCACCCTTTGCCTAGCAGCGTGCTAGGACAGAGCAAGTATGTTACAAGCATCTGTCTCCTCAACTGATCCTCTGTTAATCCCACCTCCAGCCTGCTCCCTTGCACTCTGGAATGCTGACCCCACTTAGAACTGAGTCTGGTTATTTAGTCGCAAACCTACCAGGGACCCCGTAGGTCCCTGCCATCCACTTAACCCCTGTGGACACCACTTCTCACAGGCTTTGCCTTCCCACGACAACTGGTCTAGCAGCTTGTCTAGATGCAGTGATGCACTCTGAAGATAGGGTTTTCAGTAACATGTCAAAAAGCCATCTGAGTTCTTTTCGATTCTCCAGACTAAGAGAATCAAACGAACCCATAGTCTATGCCGGTTAACATTTAAAAAGGTGGCACTTCCGCGTAAGGCACATTGATCATTTCTGAGATCCCAGGATGCTGTTAATTTGGACTCCTTGTCTCCCTAAAGGTTGGGAGAAGTTCAGAGGGAGTGACCTTCAGACTCTGGGCAGCAAAATAAATCCTAATTACACAGCAAAAGTGAAAATACTCATTTCCCATTTTCTTCCCATATATATTTTAAGTTTTAGGTGACACATTTTATAGATATTCCCCCTCGACCGTGTTAAGCACGGCTTCCTTCCTGTTTGTGTTCATTATTTTCCCTCAATACTTAAAATATTTATTCCACACTTTCAACTGAGATGATTTTCTGTTTCTACAGCCAGTCTCAGGAACAGACACAATAAAGAGGATTTTCACAATACGCTGTACTTGGGTACTTCCCAGGGGCGGGCTGTCCATTATGGTTTGCTTTACCTCATACTGTGTTTCAGGCTGGAGAAGAAGCTAAAGTGGGAGAGGTGTGGCCTGCACGGACCCTTCCTCCCAGCTGGATGCGGCACACAGGCCCAGGATGCCCGGTGCACTCGGCGGGGTCCGTCGCCCGGGCACGTGCCTCACGACGTCTGCATGCTGGTTTTGCACTTGTAGTACTGGTGGAGCAGAGGAAGGCATGTGCGCTCAGGTGAACTGAGGTACATAATGTGGAAGCTGGGAAACATGTCTCCTTGAGCACAGAGCTGAGATGTGGGTGATGGGTCCTTATGGCACCTACTTGGAAGGAGAAGGAGGCAGACAGGCTCCACAGGGCTTCATCAGGGACTCACCAGGAGGGACAAAGAGATTAATTTAGAATAACAAAGGATGTGGCCTGTCCATACCACAGACATGTGGAG
Source organism: Oreotragus oreotragus (assembly GCA_006410675.1). Classification (NCBI taxonomy): domain Eukaryota; kingdom Metazoa; phylum Chordata; class Mammalia; order Artiodactyla; family Bovidae; genus Oreotragus; species Oreotragus oreotragus. The sequence continues at coordinate 19,259 of SJYX01011056.1, read as the reverse complement.
CTGCGCGAAGCAAACAGACTCATCTTTCCCAAGCCAGGTAAGAAGTTAAAGACTGTTTGAAACACCACTGTACACAGAATGAACCAGGAGAAGCATCTGACTCAGTGCATCTGCCGGTGAAGGCAGGGCAGGCAGGCTGCTCCGCCTTAGATCCTACAACACGCTGGCTCGTCAACTCCCTGGGGTGATTTCTCAGGGTGAACTTACAAGTCAACCCAGAAAGCACTTCTCACTATGTTACAATTAAACCTTGTTTTTGAACCGAACAATAGCACTTTCCAGATGAATTCAACATTTTCACACCAAGGTCTAAGGCTCCAGGTGGACTTTTAACTATTCCTAAAGGAAAAAAGAAAGTCTCCCTCAAATATTCGGAAGTAAGTCTTGGGGCTCGGCAGGGGATGCCCGCAGAGAAACTGCAATGCGTGTGTGAGTGATGTAAATGTCTGGATCCCTCAAGGACAAGTCCTGGCTGCCTTCTCTCAGGTGCACCATCCTGCACACGAGCATCCCTCCCAGCACACCTGGGAAAGGTGTTCTCTTCGGTTCTAGATGGCAACCTTTCCTCACGGTGATTTTTTTTCCTGGTACAGCCCTTTTGCACAAAGATGTAGCTCTTGTCAAAAAATCATGAACCAGATAGCCCCTGTCTGTTCCATTTAACAAGCAGCAAAAAGCAAGAGCTAGTGACTGTGGACTTGGGCGGCTCTGGGTCTTTGCCTTGCTGCCAACCAGACTGCTAAGTGAGGTTACTCATCACACAGGTGGGTGGCACCTAAGGGCACTGGGGCAGCCTCTCATTGAGGTCTCCTACGACAGCTTGTTCCTGAACTAAAGGCTGCTGCCATTCCTCACACCCTGAAACTGTTTCAATATAAAAAGTAAAGAAGGAAAAAAATGCAGGTAGAAAGGAAGCAAGGGGGGAAGGAGAAAAGGAAGGAAGGGAGGGAAGGAGGTGAGGAGAGGGAGTGGAGGAGGGAGGAAAGGAAAGAAAGAGAGAGAAAGGAAAAAAGAGAGAGAGAAGGAAAGAAGGACAGGAGGAGAGAAAGAAGGCAGCCACAAAGAGTGAGAGCACGCTCGAAGCCACAGCGCTGCCTGCGGCTCCCTGGATGGCGCTGAGCTCAGGAAGCCTCTCAGCCACACAGGCACCGCTGTCTCCCGAAGCACAAGCCGCGTGCCAGTAAGTGAGCACGAGGCGTCCCTGCACAGGAAGGCTGGGGTCTGGCTTGTGAAAAGCTTAGCCTGGCCGGGTGCCAGGGTGCCTCAAGCAGGGGCATCAGAACGTGGTGCCGAGGTGATACACCCTGTTTTCTCAGGGTGCAGTAGAGGCAGCTGGCTGCTTCCCTTTCCCCTATTACAGTGGAAAAAAAAAAAAAAAGCCTCTCCTTTACCACCTCTGCCCCGTTGTTTCAGCATAGTGCAGGAGCATTCCCCCCACCCCCATGGAGTACAATTGCTGTACAACGTTGCATTATTTTCTACTGTACAAAGAAGTGAATCAGCTATATGTATACATATCTCTTCCCTCTTGGACCTCTCTTCCACCATCCCCACCCTCTAGGTCATTTCAGGACAGTTTACAGAGATCCCTGTGTTATACAGCAGCTTCCCACTAGCTGCCTGCTTCACACATGGTAGTGTATACATGTCAGTCCTAGGAAGCTATCAAGAAGCTTCCTTCTCCATGACTTTGGCAAACAAGTGATGCCGCCCATTTCTGGAGATCAGTTCACATGGTGCCAGTCTCATTGGCACTCTTGTGGGATGTCCTTTCCATCTAGAAATCAACAGTCTTGCTTCAAAAAATTAAAAGGGATTTCCCACCACCAGAGTGACCATAAAAAGTGCGTGAGAATAAAATGAATGGATGAAAACTAAAACTAAAAAAATAATAAATTCCTGTGTTTAATTTAGCCTCTATGCTTTGGAAAACTGTTTTGTTTTACACGTTTAATCAAACACTTACAAAATCTATGGCTGAAACCAAACTACATTAAATAAATCCAAATGATGTAAAAAATTGAACTGAACCTAGATTTTCTCTAAATCAAATGTGGCCCAAACCGGAAGAACTAAAATACAACATTTCCAATTCCTTTGTGATGACAATTGAGAAAATGTTTTGAAGATAAAACTGAGTTAAAGACTACTTGAGAAAGTGGATGAATAACTAGTCTAGGGCTTCATTTCTGCAATAATTAATTTTAAAACATTTGCTATGATATGACTCACTTCTGAAAAGTACGTGAAAGTGGAAGTCGATCAGTCGTGTCCAACTCTTCGTGACCCCATGGATTGTAACTCACCAGGCTGCTCCTCCGTCCATGGGATTCTCTAGACAAAAAACCTGGAGTGGGAGCTCCCTGACCTAGGGATTGAACCCGGGTCTCCTGCACTGCAGGCAGATTTTTTACCGTCTGAACCACCAGGTAGCCCCTAGACACAGGAGGCTTCTGAGCCTTGAAATGTGGGTGATTCAAATTGAGATATGCTATTAGCCTCAAATACACACAGGGGTTCAAACACTCAGTACAAAAAAAAAAGGGTAAAATAGTCACTGATTGTCTATATTAAGTGCATGTTTAAACAACAAAATTTGGGGCACACTTGGTTAAATAAAATATATGAAAATGTGTTCCACCTGTACCATTTTTTTAAATGTGACTCCTAGAAAATTGAGAATTACCTACATACGTCTTATTATATTCCATGGACTCTAGCGTAGGGGATTCCCAGATTTCACAAATATGTTCCAGAAATGCTGGCTGTCATCCATCCACGAAACCTTTCCCCACCCAAGGACTGTTCAAGGTCTCTGTGTCTCAGGAGGCTTGGAGCCCAGCTGCCTGGGAGGACACTCTCTCACATACTGCAGAGAGTGTTCGTGTCTGTCCATGCACAGGGCAGGCTGCTTTTAAGGATGTGTTGTTAGGAGACACTCCATCAGAAATTAAAAAAAAAAAAAAAATTTACTGAAACGGGAAAGCCACACAAATGAACAAATACAAATGCTTAACAGAACTGTTAACACCAGCAGCTCCAGCTTCAGGTATAAAAATCAGCCCTGAGTCCACATATTTGTAGTAATAGTCGTTTTTAAAACTGTAAGTGCAGTGCTAAGCGTAACAAACTCACTCTGTTCTCATCTCAGAAGGAAAACCACTTCACTTAAAACCACAGCGTTGTCGACTGAACATGAATTTTGCCAAAGACCGCTTGAACCGTAATGCTAAAGTTACCCGAGTGCTCTCTATACCGGACAATGGTTAATTGGCATCATTTCACATGATGGGGAGAAAAAGGACATCAGAAAGGCTGGGGGGGGTACTGGCAAAGTCATATTTTTCCCGTTACTGTGTTTAACTGGAGAGACTTAGAGATATTAAGAAGGCAGGAAATTGCTGCTGGATTCCAAGAATAATAATAAAAATAATCATAGAGCTGCCTGCAAGGCTGTCATAAAAGTCCTTTTCTCATTTCAGCAGGGTTTCACCTCTAGCGTGGCAGTCCTTCACTCTGAAAAGGAGCGTGGCCGCCTGCCCCAGGAGCTCTGTCAGTGCAGCGCGGCCGTGGGCTGCAGGCCTCCATCCATCGCACCCCGCCCTGCGGGGAGGACACAGGACGTTCAGGGCTTCACTGGAATCAGGCCCGGGTGATTTCAGTGGAAATCAGCAGCCTGCAGCCACATCCCCTGCAGGGGAAGTTCTCTCCTGGCAGGCGGCCTCACAGAGACACGCCCTGGACCTGCCCAAAGATCCCTGCTGCTAAACTCACTCCTGAACGGAGGACACCAAGTTGCTGCTGCTGAGTCGCTCAGCGATGTCTGACTCTTTGTGACCCCATGGACTCTCTCTCCACATGATTTCCCAGGCAAGACTACTGGAGTGGGTTGTCATTTCCTCCTTCAGGGAATCTTTATGACCCAGGAATTGAACCCCTGTCTCCTGCACTGGCAGGCAGATTCTTTACCACTAAGCCACCAAGACTCTTGCATTAATCTAGCTGCTGTCTCGGTCAGGTGCTTCGGGGCACGGATGCTGGAGAGTGCCTCTCTGCTCTTCCACCTGTGATCAGCTTTCTGATTGCTCCCTGGGCCACTCACACTGCCGGGCCCTTGCTGAGGAAATGTCCCAAAGAAGCCACAACTTAGGGACCACTGATGAGGTCTCCTGCCACATCTGTGCCCACATCTCAGAGCTGTCTTTCATCCAAAGAGCTCAACACAAAACTCTTTTAGAGAAGATGGAGGCCCATGTGTTTTGTAGGAGAGCGTGAGGCCAATGCTTTCCTGGAAAAGTCACTGTAATTTAGTGACCAATTGATGGGATGCAGACAGGTCTCCCATTGTGTTTACAGTTCTTCAAACCAAAATAACGGCAATAATAATAATAATAATAATAATGCTCTGTCATAAATAAGATACAGAATCCTTTCTAATCACACTCCTTGAAGCAACAAAACTAAATTGCTGAGGCAGCATTCTGCTTGTTAATACAGAGAATCGAGTTGCTGTGACATTTCTAGTGTGTGATACCAACAGTAAAGCGTCACTTGGAATCAAGTCATGTTGGACGAGCTGCATGTACCCCTTACCGACCCTGGTCTTCCTGACAGGCTGGGTCTTCCCTAACACCCCGTACAAAAACAGACACATCCATACCCCCATCAGCAAGAAAATTCCTGCTTTCCACTGGTGCTGTCAAGACATTACAACCATAGATTAGCCCCTGTATTTAGGTAAACCAGCTCTCAGGAAGAAACAAAACCCAAACTCCTAATTTGTAGTGTTTGCCCATTTCTCGAGTGTAAATCTTCCAACCGCAGTAGGCCTTCAGCTACCAACAGGTAACAAGAGCACAGCTCTCAGGCTCCAGCCTGAGAACCTGAACAGTCTCCGAGCTGCCTGTGAGCTCCTGTGCCCCTACCCAAGTCCTAGGAGGCAAAGGGCTTAAAATTCTGAGCAGCTGGCTCTGCAGCAACGTGTGAACTGTAGTTCCTGCTAAGACCTCGCAGGGCCCTGGGCTTATCTGGAGGCTACAGTGGCTCGGCTTCAACCCCGCCCCAGGCTGTAGGAGCCAGCAAGGCAGCTTCCTGGGGCCTGGCTCCACCGAGCAAGTGTTCTCATCTCATCAGCCTGGTGCTGTGGAAACTTCACAGGGCAATGGTTAGGGCTCACTGTGCTTAAGCCTTCCTACTTTTGCATAAAAGGAGGGGAAGCTTTTTTTTTTTTTTTTCTGGGTTATATTTACACTTCCCAAATCAGAAATGTCCTAACCAGACAGGACAGGTGGCAACTGGCAACCACAGCTCAAAAGTTTTTTTTTTTTTTTTCCATTTCTTTCTGAAACCCCATGTAGAAGGAAAGTTAACGAAATGTCGGTTGGTTGCTTTACACCCAGAGCTAACTATGCTTTCAGCACAGATGGAACAAAGCAGAGAATAAAACTGGGACCAGAAACCCTAGAACTGTTGATCTCTCTACTCCCGCAGATAAGAATCTGTTGTTGCTTCCCTTGGTAAACCAACTAGGTGCAATGTGATCCTGAATTTAGGTTGTCAGAAGAGATGGAGATAAGATGATCGCCGCTTTCTCTTTGTAAAAATTACCAGCTTTGCTGAGTTTACCTGCTCCTCTGGAGACACCGAATGAAAGCTAGAAGTGTGGTTGGAAATGCCAGGCTCGGCTGCTCCAGCCTCTCCGGGGCCCCGTTTTTCTACACGCTATTCCCTTTTTGAAAAAGACTACTATGAGTTTTGGACCAACACTATTGACTCCATTGTGTGTGTGTGTGTATGTGTGTGTGTGCTTGATCATGTTTGACTCTGCGATCCCGTGAACTGTAGCCCACCAGGTTCCTCTGTCTGTGGAATTTTCCAGGCAAGGATACTGGAGCGGGTTGCTATTTTCTATTCCAAGGGATCTTCCCAACCCAGGGATTGAACCCAAGTCTCTTGTGCCTCCTGCACTGGCTGGTGGATTCTTTACCACCAATTCACCTGGAAAGCCCCCACTGACTCTATTAAAAATATCTTAAACAATCAGCCACAAAACACCCGTCTGGCTGTGAAGTTCGTGCGAATGGACACATGGAGCCACGTGAGGATGACTGTGTTCTCAGGGACAGATTGTTCTCTGCTGAGAAACTTGAAGATGTAGGGCAGCATGATGAGTTGGGTGTCATAAAACTGGCTCAGTAGCCCCTGGGGGTAGTCTCAGCCTGGGAAAGCCTCTGGGCCCCAAATACCAATGGCCCCTCTTGAGAAAAAGGGCCTAAAATAATCCACGGGACAAACCTTAAATTCAGATACAGCCTTACATTCCTCTCCCTCAGCTTTAATTTAAGAGCTCTCTCTACTGTCCTGCTCACCGCCTCCTTGAGAAAGCCGGGCCACCAACCCATTCCTTCGGTCCACACATCTCAGACACCTACTGGATGCCAAGGAGGCAGTGAACAGACCCCAGGGGCACGCTTTCCCTGTAAGCGGGGCCAGGTGAGGAGTGGGAGGTCAGGGACGGCCCCTCTTATGTGGGGCTCCCAGATGGAGACTGAATCCAGGAGGGACAGTCTCAGGGTCCCCGGGGTGTGGGCAGGCTGAGGCAGAGCCCCCGGCCCAGCTCCTGCATGTCTGGTCCTCCCTCCCTGGGGACACCACTTGGGCGGTGACATTCTAGTTCTTTCTCTCCTCTCGCTCCATCCTACCCGCCTTCTAGCAGACTTAAACTCCCCCTTGTCTCACGCAGGCCACCTGAGCGTCCTCCAGGGCTGCTGCCAGCTCTGTTCCCAGTATTCTTACATCCGCAGGGCTGCCCGGGCCCTCGGCCCCTCCTGCCCCCTACATTCTGACCTGGGCCTCCACCCCTGCCCAGCTGCCTTGGGGAAGCTCCATCCTCCTGAAGCCCCTTCCCAGCCCCTCTTCCACTCTCCCATGCATGCTTGCTCACTCAGTCAGCTGTGCCCAGCTCTTTGTGACCCCACGGACTGTAGCCCACCAGGCTCCTCTGTCCATGGGATTTCCTGGGCAAGAATGCCAGCGTGGGTGGCCATCTCCTTCTCCAGGGGTTTTTCCCAACCCAGGGATTGAACCCGGGTCTCCTGCACTGGCAGGCTGGTTCTTTATCACCAGGGCTACCTCTCCCCATCTTCCTTAAAGTCTTCATCCCTCCCGGGGACTTCCAGGCCACACTTCTTGCCAGAAATTTCATCTGAATCAAACAGCTCAGTCTTTGCCCCCTCCCTTGCTCTCTCTCTCAGACAGTCTTACATATTTACTCCCAAGGCCCTGGAGCGCAGCACCCCTCAGCACAGCTGGACTGGCCACAGACTGTCAGTGAACTTCGAGTCCACCCCGACTCCCAGCTCTGTGCCCATTTGCCACACTGTTCCAAGAGAATCATTGCCACCTTGACTGCCACACAGCAGCCCTAGCCACTTCCCTCACATGCCCACGCCACGTGGACACACGCCTGTGTGCTGTCCCCGATGATCGCTCCAGCCCTCAGGTTTGGAGGAAACACTTTGCAGGGTTCCTCTGAAGCCCACAGCCCCCTCCCAGAACCCAGGGGCCTTGCTGGGACTGTGCCTACCCCTTCCCCTTCGCCCACCTACCACCATTTCCTAAGGTCAAACGTGACTCACCTCCTCGCCCCTGTGAGACCTTGAGCTCCCTGAGTCTCCCCATCAGTCCCCCACAGCCCAGCTGGGAACCAGCCTTTGTACTTTCTATGGAGGAACCCTGAAGTCCCATGCATGTACTATGCAGTGCCTTACGGTCACTGGGCTGCAAGCTTTAACTGCTCAGCTCTTCAAGGTAGCAGCTGCATCAGCCTGCCAGGCAGAAGGACTCGCTCAATATTACTCCTTTTGAGCGGAATTTCTTCATTTCCTAAGAGTTAGAGAAACTCAAGTCCAAACAAAGCACAAAGTCAACCTAAACGGTATGGTCCCAAACCCGACAGTGACCTCTGTGAGGGAGATGCCTGCAGGGCAGGGCCCAGGGCAGCCGGACCTCCAGCAGGGTCTGCTTGGGGCCGCACATGCCTTGACAACTCCCAGCCCTACGGTCACTGAGCTCCAAGGACAAGCAGGCAAGGACACAGCGGCCCTCACAGGACAGAACAGGGCAGTGTGTGAGCCCTCATCCCCAACCTCACTTCAGTGGGGGCTTCACGACCCCTCCGCCCTCCAGCCAGGCCTTCCCTTGCATCGGGCTCTCCCGCCGCTGGGAAGGACCCTGACACTCTTCTGTCTTGCCACGCTGATCACGTGCTGCTCAGCCCTAGCCACTTCCCTCACATGCCCACGCCACGTGGACACACGCCTGTGTGCTGTCCCCGATGATCACTCCAGCCCTCAGGTTTGGAGGAAACTTTGCAGGGTTCCTCTGAAGCCCACAGCCCCCTCCTAGAACCCAGGGGCCTTGCTGGGACTGTGCCTACCCCGTCCCCTTCGCCCACCTACCACCATTTCCTAAGGTCAAACGTGACTCACCTCCTCGCCCTTGTGAGACCTTGAGCTCCCTGAGTCTCCCCATCAGCCCCCCACAGCCCAGCTGGGAACCAGCCTTTGTACTTTCTATGGAGGAACCCTGAAGTCCCATGCATGTACTATGCAGTGCCTTACGGTCACTGGGCTGCAAGCTTTAACTGCTCAGCTCTTCAAGGTAGCAGCTGCATCAGCCTGCCAGGCAGAAGGACTCGCTCAATATTACTCCTTTTGAGCGGAATTTCTTCATTTCCTAAGAGTTAGAGAAACTCAAGTCCAAACAAAGCACAAAGTCAACCTAAACGGTATGGTCCCAAACCCGACAGTGACCTCTGTGAGGGAGATGCCTGCAGGGCAGGGCCCAGGGCAGCCGGACCTCCAGCAGGGTCTGCTTGGGGCCGCACATGCCTTGACAACTCCCAGCCCTACGGTCACTGAGCTCCAAGGACAAGCAGGCAAGGACACAGCGGCCCTCACAGGACAGAACAGGGCAGTGTGTGAGCCCTCATCCCCAACCTCACTTCAGTGGGGGCTTCACGACCCCTCCGCCCTCCAGCCAGGCCTTCCCTTGCATCGGGCTCTCCCGCCGCTGGGAAGGACCCTGACACTCTTCTGTCTTGCCACGCTGATCACGTGCTGCGCCCTGCGTTTGCCTTCTTTCCTGGGAATTTCAGGCGTCTGTGACGTCACTACCTCGGTGCTTCTCCCTGAAGTCACCAGCCAGGAGATGACACCAGCACCTGGCCAGCCCATCTCCAGATTCCCAGGGTGTCTCCCAGGGAACTCGCCTGATGCAAATGATGGTGCCACCCACAGCAGCCACACGGATGCCCTCCACCTCGCAGCCTGCCTCACCCCGCAGCGCTCGCCCTATGTGACAGCAATGGGCAAGGTGATGCCCTTCCCTGACAGGGCAGCCACCTGCCAGGGCCAGAAGGCAAGGGGGCAGCAGAGCCAGGAATGGAGTCCCTGGAGCTGGGTCCCAGCAGAGAGACGCTCCCCAGCGAGACCAACTGTGGCGTCTTGTCAACTGCCACTCAAGACACACACACACGCAACACACACTACAGGCATTACACACAACACACTCTAGTTTCAGTTCTCCCCCAAGAAGATTCCTAAGCCTCTGCCATCTGGCCCCACCTTCTATACCAAAACCCAGGGCAGGATGGTATCCCACGCAGCACAGTCTCCAGTTTAGTTTAATGTACCAACGTGTCCTAATGGTCTGCAAAGACCATGATTTCCAAATGTTTGGCACCGACCTACAAAACTGAGGTCAGAAAAAACTTAACATTTAGTTTTAAATGGGCAGCAATGAAACTGTTACATCATAAGAGCCCCTCTTTTCAAAAGTTAGAAGACTTTGAGAGCAGGCAAAATGATTTTTCTCTGATGCCATGTCTCATGTTTTGGGAAATTGAGGAAAATGAGGATTTTGGTCTCCTCTGGGTTTGGCTCCCAAAGCACTGCGCAGTGTGTCAACTGTGAAAAGGACTAAGAAACTGCAACAGAGAGGCGAACACGAATGTAAGTGACACACTCTGAGCTGTTCCTCAGAAGAAGACTGGAAAATGAGACGCCCGGACCCTGGACAGAGCTCGGGCCTGGGTGGTTTTCTCTGTGAGATTCTCACAGCACACATCCCATCAGAGTGAGCTTGAGCTCAGCTGCAGCCAGTGCTCAGATGCTGCCAGATAATAATTCTCCTGAGCTCAAGCAGGGTTTCTCGGTTCAGAGGAGATGCATTGCACAGATAAAAACGACTTCCTCTAACTGCTGATTAGATAAGCGGGTGCAGCATCCGTACTCAGACGCCAGTGCCCCAGCTCCAATTAGACTCAAGCCCCATGGTTTTCCATCGTGAAAAGGTCTCTCCAGCATCTCTCACTCCCAGGCTGCAGGGAGGCATTAATGCCCTCCACCCATCCTCATCCACTCTTCCCCTCCGGACTGGCTTGGTCCTGCCTAGAACTAAAGAGAGATCTGGCAACAGAATCACCAGGGAAAAACATATAAATCCTCTTACAATTTACACTCCAGTCCTGCAACTCACGATGGAGTGAAGGAATGCTTATTTTGAGTGAATGGACCACAAAAAAAAAAAAAAAAATGTATGCGTAGACACACTTAGTCATTTTCCTGGATGCCACAGGGAAGAAATTCAGATTTTTTTTCTACTTTTTTTCCCGTTTCTGTTTCTACCAGGGTAAATCAAATCATGGTCAAAGCCTTCCAAGCGAAGGACTCGAGGTGTGAGAATTCAGCTTCAAGAATGCTCTAAACCCCACGCTGGAGGATGCAACTTGCAGGAATCAGGGTCTACGATAAACCACCAGGAAATGCTGGCTGTCATCTCCCTCCCTCTTTGGAGATGAGCTCATGAAAGTGAGCAGAGGCGAAGGAAGAACATTCTAGAACATGGAGGGGCTTGTACAAACACACATCAGTGCCCCATATTTAGAGGCATCCACCCCTCACGTCTCTCAGCATTAGAATGACTGCTGCACAGGGTCATCCTGACTGTCTACAGAGCTGAGCCTTTTGGAAAGTCTTCCTCAAGCGCAAGTCTTTGGTCCTCTGCTAATCCAACCACCACCTCTGGCTCCTGTCAGTCATCTCTCCTTCTTAGTCCCAGGGCATTGCTGTGCTTCTGCCCCTGGGTTTTCCCTGCGACTCCATTCTAAATCCTAAACTTGCCAAGCATCTCTTTCAGGGTGTCATGTGGTTTTCCAGCCCCGAACCTCTCTTCTCTACCCCTGGCCTCTCCCTGTCTCCCTGCTCCATCCAGGTAAGCCTCCCCTCCCCCTGCTCACCACCTACAGTCAAAGGGAGTGAGGGCTCCAACCCCCCACCTTATTCACAACCTGATTCACCTTATTCACAGCCTGATTTTCTGCTGGGATCAGCCAGCCTGCAGCCCGCCTGCACTCCAGAACTGTGTGCTCACTGACAGCATCAGAGAGCTAGAGGACCCCTGCCCAATTTTAGGATAAGGCCACTCACACAAGCAAAGTGAAAGTCGCTCAGTCATGTCTGACTCTTTGCAACCCCATGGACTATACAGTCCATGGAATTCTCCAGGCCAGAATACTGGAGTGGGTAGTCTTTCCCTTCTCCAGGGGATCCTCCCAACCTGGGGATCGAATCCAGGTCTCCTGCATGGGAGGCAGATTCTCTACCAACTGAGCCCCCAGGAAAGCCCCCAACAAGCAAAAGGAGAACAGTGATAGGCAAAAATCCATGCTCGAAGGAAGAAAGAGATTGTAGATTATTGAATAAAGGAAGAAAATAAGTTTTTCATTCCTTTACTCACAGCACGTATCTGCTCGGCTAGATGCCAGTCTTGGCATCATTTCTATGTGAGACACTTATAATCGCCCCTGGTCAACAGCTGTCAGAAGACTCTTGACCCATTTTCCACTTCTCGAGGGCACCTGCCATGGATGAGTGGGTAAATTTGGGGGTTGCCGTAGGAGGTCACTGGGTACATCCTCCTTTTTAGCAGTTTCATACACAACCACTTCAGAGAGGTGAGATATCTCTCATTATTAAAGAGACCACTTCAGAAGAACAAGCTAGCATCTGATTGAATAGACTGTCCTGATGACTAAATACTAAATCCCTCAGGGCCAGAAGTTCTCTCCTGTGTCTAACTTAAATCCTTCACGTTGTACTTTAGATCCTCGCTTCCTCTTATTCAGACCCAGAAGAAAAAGGAGCCAAATGAGGGTGACCCCCTTGTCCTGACAAGGTTATTCCCTTGACATCTGTTTCCCATATCTTTTTTTTTTTTTTAATTCAGGAGGCTCACCTTGGCACACAGTCTAGAGCAGCTCCCTCAACACTGATGGAAGTCTTGAGGCACAAAACCATTACTCTTGTTTCTGAGAACGACTGTCCACCAGTGAGACATTTCTCCACATCTTAAGGGGATGGTTTCTACTCTTTCCCAACAACTTGTTCATTACTCTCGTCTGTTCTCCTGGTTGAGGTCAGACTTGTCTAGGACTGGGAGTGAGGGCTCTGAGATTTTCAAAAGCATCTTTTTTTTTTTTTCTAAAATAGACAGCCGGTGGTCTATTATCACCAAAGACTTTCACATATTGTACCATCTTTTACCCTCTCGCCATTTCTCCTTGATGTTCCCACTGGAGGAGCCAGCACCCCAACTTGATCTTGGGTCTAGGAGTGGCCGGCTCCTCAGCCTCTTTCTTGGTCTTGCCCTCTCCTAACGGAGTCCTCCCCATCTTCTTGGCTCTTGTTTTCAGCTTGCCTATTCTCTGGATCACTTTTTTTTTTAATTAATAAATTCCTCTTCTGTGCATTCTCTTTCCTTCTCTCCAGGGAAGCTACAACTGACTCCTTTAAAAACCTTTAAGAGCCCTTTCTCTGCCTCTTACTGTATTTTCACTTGTGTCTTTGTTGCTGTCTTCAGCAAAGCCTCTGTGCTTGTTTTCAGTTAACCTTGGAGACGACCCTGTGAGCCGAGCTGAGTTCCAATGCTCTGGCCAGTTTGAAATGAGGGAGGTAAGAACCTGGCGGGGAGGGGCCCGACTCCACCCTTCCTTGCCCAGGTGCAGGGTCTCCAGGGCCAGCCTCCGCCCAGCCCTGCCCTCTACAGCCCAGGCGCCTTCTGATGCCCTTCTCTCCGCGCTACGCTGCTCCCGCTGCCATGCAGGGAGGAGCCCAGGCAGGGAGGGGCCCGCTTAGGGAGGGCCCCGGCTTCCTGTTGTGGGTCCCAGGCCCTGGGTCCTTTGCCTTCTTCCCAGTGTGCTGATGAAATACGTCTTCAAGTGCATTTCCTTTCAGCTACTAATCCCTTCATCTTTCAAAGTCCTAATGCCACCCTCAGGGCCTCCCTGGTGGCTAAAGATTGGTGGTAAACAACCTGCCTGCAGTGCAGGAGACCTGGGTTCAAACCCTGGGTCAGGAAGATCCCCTGCAGAAGGAAATGGCAACCCACTCCAGTATTCCTGCCTGGAGAATCCCCTGGACAGAGGAGCCTGGCGGGCGACTGAACGACTAAACTGCCATCCGCGCAATGCTATCAACATAACGTGCTTCATGCTCCGCGCTGCCCAGGAGCGCACCAGCGCTGGCTGACTCCCTTCAAAACCAGAAGCAGAGTGCCTAAAGCTCAGCGCCCAGCGTGAAGGGGAGCCATTTCCCTGGTGCTTTTCTGTGCTCCCTGGTCTCGGGTTTTCCCTCCGCAAACCTCCCCGCTCCCCCCCACCCCCATCTGTGCGTCTGTCCTTCCTGCTTCCCCGGGAGTGACCCATCCCACCTCTGTCCCCTCGCCTCCTGCCAACCACTTTCCCTGCCTGTCCCCATGGCAGCTGCCACTCACAAGCCAAGGAAAGATGGCTCTCAGCTGTCTGAAGTTTTACAACTCTAAAATTCAGGGTGTAGAAATCGGATGCGGAAAGGAGTGAGCCTCGTGTCGCACGGCGGTGGGGGAGCGCGAAGAGCCCGCAGATCTCAGGCCGCCCCGCCCCCGCCCCTCACCTCACCCCGGCGCCACCGGCCAGACCTGCAGAGGCTCCTTTAGGACCCAGACCACGTCTCCCGCAGAGAACGCAGCCTGGGAGCCAGGGGCTCAGTGACCTCCTGCCAGCAGCAGAGCTCCCGCAACCTGAAGTTTACGAGGAGGTCTATTTAGGCTGTGAGGGCATTTATAACAAAAGCTTGCTTGCCTGCACCAGGAGGACTGTTCTTCACTCTCCAGGAACCAGCCCGACTTTCAGTTCTCTACTGGATGCCCCAGGTGACCTTGGCTGTCAGCTGCGGGGATTTCGGGGAGTGGGGGGTGTCTCCCCAGTTTCTCCATGGTGACCCCAGAGTCCTAACCCTGGTGTCTGCACTTTCTGCTCATTGAAATGGTTAACCTCTACCTAGCCACATCATTTCTTCTGTCTTTCAGTCGCTGAGGTTTTCTAAGTCTTTATCATGTATATACACCCTCATTGTCCTAATGTTTTTATTTACATTTGATCTTTTAATTTATGTAAATGTGTCTTGAAAGGAAACTGCAAGTGAATGACAAACCAGTATCTCTTGCAATAAACAGAAGACAATCTTAACACACAAAGACATCAATTACAACAAGGCATGCTTGTCTGTGTCCTAGCTTTGGGAAACCCCGAGAGGATGTGTGTAGAAAGAGGGCACACTCTTCATCTACTTGCCCACATACGGTAGCCACTATCTAACAGGGGAAAGGAATTCAGAAATGTCCTTGTTTTCTTGGTTCATCTACGTCAGAAGACTTTAGCCACTATCCCCGTTTGTTCAGCTAACGATATAGCTAAGTTAAAAAAAAAANCTTCATCTACTTGCCCACATACGGTAGCCACTATCTAACAGGGAAAAGGAATTCAGAAATGTCCTTGTTTTCTTGGTTCATCTACGTCAGAAGACTTTAGCCACTATCCCCGTTTGTTCAGCTAACGATATAGCTAAGTTAAAAAAAAAATACCCAGAGTCTATCTGGTTTCCAAGGCACATGAAAAGATACAAAATACATTTCTCTGTTATCACATCAGGATGTCTTACAGGAAAATAACTTGTGAGTTTCAGAACTTTAGCCGAGTGCCCTCCTTGGCTGTGGGTCTTACACGCTGATCCCGTGAGATCTCTCCTGCCTGTCCCATCTCATTGCCACTTATGCACTGCTCATGACACTCTTTGCTACAAATAAGGGGCTCTCAACTCCACAGTTTTTTCTTTATAAAATGCAAAAGAAAACAGGTATTCCAAGGAACTGCTGACTCATTAGCTGATGAGAAGAGGCTATACTGGAATAAACACCAGTCTTGAGTCAGAAATGGTGTCTGCTTCTGACTCTGCTCTGTGACCCTGGCTAATTCCCTGAAATTCTCTGGGTCTCCGTTTTCCTAGAGAGGGTGGGGTGGATTCAGACCTCTCACCGTGGACTCCATAGCCTGGGCAGGCTCACCAGGGGAGAGACTGCAAATACCTCCACACCCATTCTTCTGTGGAAAAGGTATGTGAATGTCTGAGAGGGATAACACAGAAGGGCCAGGTTCGGCTCCTTCTACATCAAAGCTGTGAAAATAAACAGCCCTAGTGCCATAACACATGAAGTGGATAAATTTCCCATCTGTGAGTACAATCCGTAAGCTGCAGTGCTCTGAGGATAGGGGACCAGAGACGCGCCTGCCTTCGGGGATGCTCTTCAGCTCGGCCACACTGCACCCCACGTGGGGCTGAGAGCTCATACCACGGGGCCCCGCCCTGCACTGCGTGTTCCCTTCACATGGGGGCCGAGGGGAAACCACAGATGACGGGGCTCACACATGCTCATCGTGGTCTTTGGAAGGACGCAGAGAGACAAGGGTGCTGGCCTCGAGCCCGTGACGGCCTGTGAGTGAGAGGCGGGCAGCCCACTTACCCAGTCCTCGCTCACTCTTGGAACTCTGCTGGCCTCCAGACGTGGTAGAGAGGTCTTCGGGGACAGGCATGGGTTCATCGCTGTCATCTGGGGTGTCACTCACCGGCGGGCTCTCCTTCCCTGAGGACATAAGCAAGAGCTGGAGTTTCTGGGGACGTGGTCACCCCCGAGGGTGGCGGTCACTGCAACTCGCCAGCAACGTGGCTTGGCTTCGAGTTATGGACTGAGTTCATGCTTCTCTCTGGGGATTGGAACCTGCTTTCCTGTTTATAGAAGAATATCATTGCCACACCAAAACACGAGACACTGGAGACATGAAAAACGCATATGGAGTGGGTTACCATTTCCTTCTCCAGGGGACCTTCCCGACCCAGGGATCGAACCCAGGTCTCCCGCATTGGAGGCAGAC
>SJYX01011055.1:150035-167804 GCA_006410675.1 Oreotragus oreotragus | reverse complement strand
TAGATGGACCTTTGTTGACAAAGTAATGTCTCTGCTTTTTAATATGCTGTCCTTCCTATACCTCTGTGCCAAGCCTTGGGGGCCAGATAAAAGTGCTGCTTCTCTGAGTTTCAGTTTCCCCATCTGTGAAACGGAGAGCTGACTGCCCTTCTCCCAGGTGTTTGTACAGATGGTCTAAGCTATTGGAATAAAGCAACTGCCCGTGATAGCCAGAAACAGCTCCACGTCTGTCTGCCGGTGATCCCCTCTGCCCAGCTCTGCCAGGATGGCCCCTTGGTTGTCACTGGTGGGGGGGCCTTCTCCCCTCTCCCGCTTTCCTTGGGGAATGTGACCTAATGGATTCCCATGGCTCACCCGCTCGCCTGTCCTGGGATCTGGGACTGACAGCCTCATCTTCCTGCCCGCTCCGGATTCAGACCAGCCTAGAAGCCTCCACTCAGCCCTTACCATTGGCCTTCCTTTTCCTTTCACTATTCTGGTGTCTGCGTCTCAGCGCCTGCCCACTGTCTCAGGGAGGTGCCTCATGGCAGCCCGCCCCTCTAGCCTGGTTTCCTCAGGAAAAGCCTGGGGAGGAAGCAGGAAGGGGGTTGGGCGCTGTGGGGGCCAGACTGACCCAAGCCCTCCCGCTGCACTGGCCGCCATGGGGCCCGGGTTGCTGTTCCCTCTGCTGCTGCTCGGGGCTCTGGGGGCCCCGGGGTCTGAGCTGGACGCCGGGGGGCGGCACGTCTGCAAGGCCAGCAGGTGGGTCTTGTGGGAGTCTGATGAGGGGGGAGGAGGACATGAGGAAAGAGGGGCTAAAGCGGGAGGGGCTCGGGGACAGCCTGGAAGGCAGTGGGGTGGCCAGGGACAGAGCGGAAAGGGTTTGCGGACGTGGGGCTGTGAACCTTGGCCAGGCCTACCAGATGGGGCTGAGGCCAGCGACAGTGATCCACCTGCAGGGCCAGGCTGCCCCCCGGCTGACCCCTCTCTGCCCCACAGCCCCTCTGCTGAGCTCCAGTGCTGCCCAGGCTGGAGGCAGAAAGATCGAGAATGCACCATCCGTGAGTAGCCAGGATGGTCCCACCCACCCCACCCCACCTGTCACTGGAGGAGAAAGGAGGACAGAGTCCAATGACCCTTCCTTCCTACCCACCCTGGGGTCTGTTTGCCCTCCTGAGCCCTTGTGCCAGGGTCCCTCCTGTGACCCAACCCCCCGGCCCCGAGGAAACAGCCCTTGAGGGAGGCAAGGGCAGCGGGAGCCAGTGAGAGGGACAGAGTGTCCCCTGGCCACACCCCTGTCCTCCCAACCTGGGTGGGGTGTTTTTCAGCCATCTGCGAGGGGCTGGACGCCTGCCGGGAAGACGAGGTATGTGTGAAACCAGGCCTCTGTCGATGCAAACCT
Organism: Oreotragus oreotragus; assembly: GCA_006410675.1. Lineage (NCBI taxonomy): Eukaryota > Metazoa > Chordata > Mammalia > Artiodactyla > Bovidae > Oreotragus > Oreotragus oreotragus. The sequence continues at coordinate 166,423 of SJYX01011055.1, read as the reverse complement.
GGATTCTTCGGAGCCCAGTGCAACTCGCGTGAGTCCTGAGTGTCTCCTGAAGGATGAAGGCGCTGGGCAGGACTGGGGGAGGGGGCGGTGAAGCAGGGAGCAAGGTCATCTAACAAGAGCAGGGCCAGAGTCCCTCCAGGCTTCGCTGAGAAAACTGAGGTCCGGAGACAGGAAGTGACGCACTCCCGGGGATGCCCTGAGTCATCTGGTTTCTATGCCATCCTCTAAGTCCTCCCACAGGTTCATTTCTGAGCTGTTCAACTTCCCTGAAAGATGCTGGAGATCCCGGTTAACTGCAAAGTGAATGTGCTCTCAGTCTCATACACCTTATGCGAGTCTGGAGGGTGCCTGGAGTGTCCACCTTCTCTGGCACAAAGAAGGACTTGGCAAAGTGGTTGGTGGGCAGTTTAGCCAGAGGGCAGCCAGCCGCCAGGGGTCGGGATTGAGAGGAAACGCTGGGGGGTGTGGCTTCTTCCACGACCCCAAGGGGAGCCTCCAGGCCTGGATAGACACAGTTGTGGGGGGAACCCAAAGAGAAGGAGGAGGGGCCCCAATGCAGGCCCACCCACTTTGGTGTGGCTCTGGACAGGCCCCTTTTCCACTCTTAAGTGTGTTCTGGAAGGTGGAAGTGGGAGGCTGGGCCAGTGCTAACAGCCTTGTGGTTCAGAGTCGGGGGCAGGAAGTAAGCTGTGCCCCAGGGGGACAGGCTGTCCCCAGCTCCTGGAGGGTGGGCCCGCTCCCCCTCAACACACACTTCCTTGTGCCAGGGTCCCTCCTAGCACACAAGGGGGCTCGCAGCGAGCATCTGTGCCCGGCCCCGAGCCCGCTGACCCTCTTCCGTCCCCCCCTGCCCTGCCGCAGGCTGCCCGGGCCAGTACTGGGGTCCCGACTGCAGGGAGGTCTGTGCCTGCCACCCGCACGGCCAGTGCGAACCGGCCACCGGAGTGTGCCACTGCCAACCCGACCGCTGGGGCGACCGCTGCGAGTTCCCGTGCGCCTGCGGCCCCCACGGCCGCTGCAACCCCGAGACCGGCGCGTGCCGCTGCGACCCCGGCTGGTGGTCGCCCACGTGCCGCCGCCCGTGCCAGTGCAACCCCGCGGCGGCGCGGTGCGATCAGGCCACCGGCTCCTGCCTGTGCGAGCCAGGCTGGTGGGGCCGCCGCTGCAGCTTCCGCTGCGCCTGCCACGGCTCGCCATGCGCGCAGGAGTCGGGCCGCTGCGCCTGCCGGCCGGGCTGGTGGGGCCCCGAGTGCCGGCAGCCGTGCGAGTGCGTGCGCGGCCGCTGCAGCGCCGCCTCCGGCCAGTGCACCTGCCCGCCCGGCTTCCGTGGCGTGCGCTGCGAACTGCCCTGCCTCGCCGGCCGGTATGGGCTCCAGTGCCGCGACAGGTGAGCCAGGGTGAGAAGGGAGGGAGGAGGGCGTGCGAAGGAGCAGGAGAGAATGAGAGGGGCAGGCCGGGGTGCTGGGAGAAGCTTGCGCAGAAACAGACAAGGGTGGGGTGAAAGGGGGCAAAGAGACCCTCGATGCCCCTAAGTCCAGCCTCGCCCACCACTTTCATCTGGTTACAGTCGAATAAAATACTCCTAACAAGCTGTAGAAACAGGACAAAAGAAACACAACGAATCACATGGCAAAAGGGCTATTGCAGAGTCTCTCTGCCCCTCAGGGTCTTTCAAACTTTGACCAGGTCCACCCACTTTAAGAAACGTTTTACATTCTATCATATGCGTATTCAGTTCAATTCAGTGGCTCAGTCGTGTCCAACTCTTTGCGACCCCATAGACTGCAGCAGGCCAGGCTTCCCTGTACATCACCAACTCCCAGAGCTTGCTCAAACTCATGTCCATGGAGTCAGTGATGCCATCCAACTATCTCATCCTCTGCCATCCCCTTTTCTTCCTGCCTTCAATCTTCCCCAGCATCAGGGTCTTTTCCAGTGAGTCAGTTCTTTCCATCAGGTAGCCCAGGTCTTGGAGCTTCAGCTTCAGCCTCAGTCTTTTCAATGAATATTCAGGACTGAATATTCCTTTAGGATTGAATATTCAGGACTGAATATTTCCTTTAGGATTGAGAGACTCTCAAGAGTCTTCTCCAACACCATAATTCAGAAATATCAATTCTTTGGTTCTCAGCTTTCTTTATGGTCCATTTATTTCTTTATTTATACATATGATATACATATATATCATACATGTATATGATGGGCTGTATATTAACTGAAGTGAAAAATTAAGCTGACAACACACACACGCATGCATATATATACACCCAAATGTTTTCTGTTCTCTCTTTTTTAATTCTGGTCAGGATCTGTTAAATTGATTTTATGAACTCCCCTTCTCCCACTAACGAGTCTGATCCACGTGCATGATCCCAGATAATTAAGTCTCTGGAGGGAGAAAGTTCAAATAAGGATGAAGGCGATATTAAGATAAGATAAGCCTTACTGGAAAAGTTGTTAAAAGAGTAGATCCTAAGAGTTCTCGTCACAAGGAGAAAAAAAAAAAAAAACTTTAGTTTTTGGTATCCATATGAGATGATGGGTGTTAACTAGACTTTTCATGGTAACCATTTTCACACTATATATATGACGTCATTATGCTGCACACTCTCAATTCATAATAGTGCTGTATGTCAATGATAACCCAGTAAACCTTAAAAAAAATCTAAAGATAAAATGCTAGTGGTGAAAACATGCACCTGATGCATTTTTAAATGCACAAAATAGGATAGGAGCTAAACTAGTGAGGCCTGTTCACGCCAGACCTCTGAGGTGGCCAGGGTGGAAGGGAGGAAGGGGAAAGGGGAGGACTGGGAAAGGGGAAGGAAGGAAACCCTGAGCAGAAGGGAGAAAGAAGTTGGGGTGGTAACTTGGTTTACCTGGCTGGGCTGGGAACTCTTGGGGACCCTGGGATCCAGGGAAGGCTGGGGCTCAGAATTTGGCGGTTGGGGCGGGGGGTTAGGAAAGGGCTGGAATCCTACTAGAGCCTCAGAGATAGTCTGTCCCGCCTCTTTGTTGTGCAACATGGGGAAGCTGAGGCTCAAGCCTGCCTGGATGGCCCTGCTGGAACCAAGATGCTCTCTAGACTCTGGAGGCCTGGGTGGGTATGACATCTGTCCGCCTCCCAGGGCTCCCTGGACTCCTTCTTTTCCCAGCTGTGGCCACTGCAAGCAGAATAAGCCATGCTCTGCAGACACAGGCAGATGCGAGGCCTGCGAGCCAGGCTGGAACGGGACCCAGTGCCACCAGCCCTGCCCTCCTGGCACCTTTGGGGAGAACTGCAGGCAGCAGTGCCCCCACTGCCGGCTTGGAGAGGCCTGTCAGCCAGACACTGGGCACTGTCAGCACTGTGAGCCTGGCTGGCGGGGGTCCAGGTGAGGGGCCAGCCTGCTCAGGGTGGGGTATACCTTCTAGATGCTTGCCCCCGCTGCTCCCTGTAGGAGAGCTGCCCCCTCTTCCAAGCATATAGTCACACAACCCCCTGGGGCCCACCTCTGGGTGAAAACTAAGGCAGGAGACATGGGTGATGATGGGGCCCTGGGCAGGCCCCCCACCACTCAGGCTTCCCACCCTTATCTCCCTCCAGGGATCTATAGTCTGTCACCTATTGGGTCTGACCTCAGATTCAAGGCCTGCTTGTACCTGAGCTTCACTGCTGAATGAGTAGACGCTTGGGTCTCTGAATCTAGAAGTATGGGAGAGTATGGGTGGGGCCATTGTGGGGGCGTTCAGGCTGACCTTGTTCTCCATTCTGAGTCTCCTCTCACCTCAGGTGTGAAGACCCCTGCCTGATTGGCACCTTTGGGGAAGGTTGCAGCTCTACCTGCCCCACCTGTGTCCAGGGGACCTGTGATGCTGTGACTGGGGAGTGTGTCTGCAACGCCGGCCACTGGGGGCCCAGGTGAGGCTGGGAGGAGGAGGCGCCTAGGTCAGGCCTCTGTGCAGTCCGCTCCGTAAACTTTCCCGCCTGGGCTTCTCCACCGCCCACCCAGCATACTCATAACTAGGAAGGTGTTCCTCTGGTTGTGGAATTCCTCCGGTATACCTCTGCATCTTCCAAAGGGGGCTCAGTAGTAGAAGTAGAACCAGCTCAGTTGTGTCTGACTCTGTGTGACCCCATGTACTGTATGTAGCCTGCCAGATCCCTCTGTCCATGGGATCTCCCAGGCAAGAACACTGGAGTGGGTTGCCATTTCCGTCTCCAAGGGATCTTCCCAACCCAGGGATCGAACCCACATCTCCTGTACCTCCTGCCTTGGCAGCGGATTCTTTGCCACTGAGCCACCTGGGAATGTCAGCGTCGCCAATGTCAGGTTCTCCCACCCGTGGGACAGAAGAGAGAATTAACTGGCAGAGATTTCATTTTACAGAGAGGACTCAGGCCCAGAGAGTTAGGGCGGGGCTGGGCCTTGCCCAGACCTCCAAACTCGAGGAAGTCTGGATTCCACTGGCATCTTGCTTATTTCAATGATAGCACCAAGTGGACATGGAATGAAGATCATGAGAGGTGGACCCTGCCTGAGGCTTGCATCCTGGGGGGCCTGGGAGCCAGGGGGCAGTTTGTGGATGGTCTCTCTGGAAGATGGGCTTAGGGGTTAAGGGGTTCTTGTAAACACTGCCAGGGGTGGGGTGCTTAGAATGTGGCTCAGTGGTCAGAGGAGTCTGGCTGGGCATGCTTCAGGGAAAGTCTGTGTGGCAGGGGGTGGGGAGCAGTGCCCCAAAATCTACCTTCCCCGCCCACCTCCATGCCTTCTCAGCCAGCCTCCCACTTATCTCCCCTGTCCCCCCAAAGCTGCAATACTTCGTGTCCATCTGGCTTCCATGGAAACAACTGCTCTGTTCCCTGCGGATGTCCAGAGGGAAGCTGCGACCCTGTCTCTGGGGCCTGCCAGCTGGGTAAGCTGGAACAGAGAGTCCAGGGTGAAATAGCTGAGGGAAGGGTGGCCTTTTTTTTTTTTTTCGGCTGTACTGCGTGATATGTGGGATCTTAGTTCCCTGACTGGGGATCGAAACCGTGCCCCGTGCAGTGGAAGCTGGGAGTCTTAACCACTGGTCTGCCAGGGAAGTCATGAAAGAATGGCCCTTGACACAGGCTCTGGGACTTCCTTACTTGCTAGAAAGGCTAAGCCCACTTAAGAGATGCTCTTTCTATCTGAAATCTGTATGGGTGCTTTGGAGCCCCCCAAACACATGACAGAGCCCTGGTCCCCTGAGAAAACAGGCTAGCACCGGGTACACAGGGCTGGACACTGGGGCGTCTCATCAGGCCTGAGAACTGGGGCAAGAGTTTGTGGAACAGGCCGTGGACCATCAGGAAGGGACAGACCAGCAAGGAGGCTGCCTGGAGGAGGGGGCCTCCAAGCTGAGCTGAGTCTACATCTCTCCAAGGAGGGGGAGGGCCCCACAGGTGGGAGACTCTGAGGAGAAGGCCATGCAGAGCTAGAGATGAGACATGGTGTGCGGGAGACAAGAAGGCCCCAAATGTGTGTCCGTCCCCCGCCCTCCCTAGGGCCTCACAGTCAGGATGCCGCCCTCCTCGCGGGCATCCTCGCACCGCTGCTGCTGCTGCTCCTCCTGGCCATCGCCTGCTGTGCCTGCTGCTGCTGGGCTGCCCGGCTGGACCCCAAGGACAGGTGAACTCAGGCCCCTGTCTTCCCGATCCCACAGCTCAGGCCATGGGTGGAAGCAAGGTGGTATCTGTGGTTTCCTTCCTGGGATGGAGATAGGCTGATCTTGTCACACATGTAGGTCAGAGGTAATGAGGTAGCTGCCCACGGCTGTGGCCTGGAGCCGCCAGTTCAGCCATCTGCCCTCCTCAGATGCTTCCGGGGGGGAGGGTGGGGGGAGGAGGCACCAGGCTGGCAGAAGGCAGAAGCAGCAAGAGCGCTCTGGGCAGGGAGGCAAAGAGGCGTGAAGGGAGAGTGCCTTGAAGGCCTGTGCAAGGGTTCAGCGGAGAGCGTGGTTCTCCGAGAAAAGGAGAGGCGAGGAGGGATTGAGGCTTGGGGACTACTGTGGGGAACACTCTTCGCACAAGAGCTTTGTTCCTTGATGAAACCTCTTCATACTTCTCGGCCCCTTGGAAGCTCAGAGCAGTGTGGACAGAGGTTTTGAGCAAGGCACTTGGGGGCAGGGGATTTGCCTTCTCAGTTCCCAGGAGGACACAGACCCAAGGTGACCCTGCTAGTCACTGGCCCGCATGAAGCCTGTGCCGTTTTCTGGACTCTGTTTTGTCTGGTGTGCTGTTGGTTCACTCACTGCCCCTTGAGCATGTCCCTCTTGTCTGTGGGAGTGTCATCAGAGCCCAGACCTTGGAGGCCCTACCCTGGGGACCTAGTTCCTGGGGAAAAGGAGAAGCCCCTCACTCAGGAACCAGGACGTGTGCACAGTCTGTCTGAGGAATGGCAATGAGTGAAGCAGTCGCTAAGGGTGGGCTTCCCGGAGGTGGTGTCACTTCCAGAAAGATCAGTGAGCTGGGGCTCAGCGAGGATGATAATCACACAGTCCTGCATTTGGGGGCAGCCCTCTGTGTAGCTGGTGCTATGCTGGGTCCTGAAAAAAAGTTCTGATAGATAGGAGTTGTCCCTATTTTACAGATGAGGAAGTTGAGGCCCAGAGAGGCTAAATCAGAATCAGAGCCAGACTGGCCACCTTGTGACTCTGGAGCCATGCTACCCTCTGTGTCAGGCCTGAATCTCGGGGTCAAAATTATATATATATATATCTCCATATCTCAGTTTGGATTTTACTCTGTAGTCACAGAGAGTAATTGAGGTAGACATAGTTACTTTGTCACATGAACCACGGGGTCAGAATGGTCCTGGCCCTTTTCTCCTGCCCTAGTCAGGGCTCTCCCACACTGACCACTCTCCCTTGCCCTCAGGCCAGTGAGAGATGGAACCACCATGTCCAGGATGAAGCTGCAGATCTGGGGGGCCCTGACCTCCAGCCTGGGCTCTGCACTGCCCTGTGGTTCCCTGAGCAGCCACAAGCTTCCCTGGGTGACAGGTAAGTGGGTGCTGAAGGTCAGGGGTTGCCAAGGGACAAGGCGCCCCCTCGGGTGCTGCACTTGACCTGGAGCCCCTCCCCCGCAGTCTCGCACCACGACCCGGAGATCCCCTTCAACCACAGCTTCATCGAGCCGCCCTCCGCCGGCTGGGCTTCAGACGACTCCTTCTCTTCGGATTCCGAGTCTGGAGAAGAGGACGAGGGTCCTGCCTACTGCGTGCCACCCCAAGAAGGTAGCCCCCAAACAGCCCCCCCGCCGCCCCCTGAGCCAGCCTGTTCATCACACCCTCTTCTTTATTCCTTCAGCAGACATGTAGCAGGAGCCCACTCTGTGCCCATCACAGTTCTTGGCTGTGGGATGCAGTCAAGAACAAGAGAGATGCCTGCCCTGCCCAAGCTTATAGTCTACAAGACAGCGGGTGGTAGGACAGAGTGATACATGCTTTCACGGGGGACATGCGAGTAGGGGCTCGTAATCCAGCATGTCAGGGGTGACAGGGGACAGAGACGATGTTTCTGTGTTTGTGGTATTGGAGTTGAATCTGGCAGAATCAGTAGGAGTTAGCCCAGGGACAGGGAGAAATGGCAATGACATTTCAGGAAGAGGGAACAGTGTACACAAAAGGCAGTAAGTAAGAAGATCATGGCCACGTGGCACTGAAAGAGTTTTAGCGTGGTTGGAGTGTAGTATTATCACAAAGTTGGGGAGAACAGTGAGAACAGAGGGTAGCAGCGGTAGTCTCTGCCTGAATAGCCCTTCCCCCTGGCTCTCTGCATCCTCACCCTCGCTCCATTTTGGAGGCCTCCCAAAAGATGCTGAGCTGGGTAAGTAAGATGGACTGGGGAGCCCAGCCCAGCTTCAGTCAAGCACTTCTGTCTCCTCTCCAGGGATGGTCCCTGCGGCCCCAGTGGAATCCTCAGAGGCCAGCCTGGCCGGAGGTCCCTTCCCTCCCCCTGAGGATGCCTCCACGCCGTTTGCCATCCCGCGCACTTCCAGCCTCGCCAGGGCCAAGCGGCCATCAGTCTCCTTTGCTGAAGGCACCAAGTTTGCACCGCAGAGTCGCCGAGGCTCCGGGGAGCTCTCCAGCCCGCTCCGAAAGCCCAAGAGGCTCTCTCGGGGGACCCAGCCAGGTCCCGAAAGCCAGGAGACTGAGGATCCCACAGGCCCACAAGTGGGAACAGATGGGGCCCCTGCTGGCACTGCCAGCCCCAGGGATTCAGCTGCTGGTCGCCGCCGGCTCCCACTTGGTGGCCGGACAGTGGCTGAGCGTGTGGAAGCCATCGAGGGCAGTGTCCAGGAGAGCTCAGGCTCTGTCAGCACGATCTACATGTTGGCAGGGACACCCCGGGGACCTGAGGGCCCCGTCCGGTCTGTCCTCCGCCGTTTTGGTAGCTTCCAGAAAGGCCAGGCAGAACCCAAGGTCAAGAGTGCCATCCCCAAGCCTCCACGTCGGGCCCTGAGTCGGAACAAGGGCAGCCCCAGGCTGGACTCTAGCTCTGCCCATCAGAACCCCAGCTCAGCCATGAAGGAGGAGCTGACTGGGGCCTTGGAGTCTGCAGGGACTGGGTCAGAGGAGGGGGCCAGGGGCCTGGGGGGTGGCATCAAGAGCTCAGGGGGTGGCCAGGAGCTGGCCACCGAGCATGGTCCCCTAGTACCGGATCCCCAGAAGGTGGCTGACGAGGAAGAGCAGGAGGAGCCCCAGTATGAAAATGTCGTACCCATCTCTGGGCCACCAGACCCCTGAGGATCTTGAATTTCGTGAGTGGGAAGATGGTGGATGGGGCTTAGGCCTCAGATTGCCCTGATCAGGTTGTGTTTTGTGCTGGGAAAAGATCCCAGGGCCAGAAAGACATGCCCCCTTGCGCTTTCACCGGGAAATGTCAGTGCTGGAGGCCAGTTGGCTCTGGGTCCTAGCCAAGCTCTGGGAGTGGGTCTGGAAGGCCTGGGCAGAGACCCCCACTGGATGGGGTCAGGAAGGGGGACGAGATGACCGCAGGGACTTTTTCTCTGTTGCCCTGGGCTCTGTTTAGTCCCAGTCTCTTCTTTCCTTCATTTGCAAAACATTTTTCTGAAATGGGAAACAAACTAACTGTGGGATGATAAAAGATTAAAGAGATATTCCTTATGAAAGGTTCCTAAACAACCAACTAAATCAGGTTGTGTAAGAATATGGGAGCTTGTTCATGCTATCCTGTTACATGTAAATCATGTTTCCTTTTTACAAATTTTCATTCCTTTTGGCCTCAGAATACATGTTTAGAATTCTTCCATTTTGTGTTTACTTTGTGACTGTTTTATAGACCTAAAAAAAAGACGTGAGGGGGATGACCCTGGTGGTCCAGTGGTTAAGAATCTACCTTGCAACGCAGGGGACTTGGGTTCCATTCCTGGTCAGAGACCCACAAGACCCCACAAGACCCCACACACTGTCACTAGAGAGCCCGGGTGCAGCAACTACCGAAGCCTGCCCACTCTGGGTTCCATGCGCTGCTGCTAAGACCCGATGTAACCGAACAACTATTTTTTAAAGAAATAAAAAAGGTGGATGTGCGTAAAAAACACGCGAAAGAAAGGTATCACATGGCATTTTTCTCCGGGAGAGGAGAGTGCAGCAGATTATTTTCTTAAATTTACACATAATTTGCAGATTTCCTACATTCTTTTTTACTTTTCTCACTAGGTTGAATTTTTTTAAAATTATACCAAGCAATGTTGTTTGTTAAAAATAAAAAGTACTGGGCTCCCCTAGTACCATTGCTCAGTGGTAAAGAATCTGCCTGCAAAGGCAGGAGACACAAGTTCAGTCACTGATCTGGGAAGATGCCACATGCTGCAGAGCAACTAAGCCCAGGTGCCACAGCTACTGCAGCCCACGTGCCCTAGAGAGCCTGTGCTCCGCAACAAGAGGGGCACCGCAATGAGAAGCGTGCGCACAGCCACTAGAGAGAAGCCCCTGCTCACCACTGCTAGAGAAAAGCCTGTGCAGCAGTGAAGATCTAGCACAGCCAAAAATAAATAAAAGGTACTAACATCATCGACATGTCTAGAGTAAAAGTCAGATTTCCCTTCTCCTCAAGGGATTCTGTGGGACAAGGGAGGGGCCAGACTTAATTTTCATGGAATGCCTGTTGCTCTAGTCCTGCATTCTTTCCTCACATATTTGCATTACCCAGACAGGAAATAAAGATCAAACCCCTCTGTCCCAGTGGGTAGAGAACCTCGTGAACAGTTTAGATGCATCCTTTCAGATGTTTTTCTGTGCGCATGAAAACAAAAGAGTGTCTCATTCTGCAGTTTGCTATTTTACTTAATGTATCCTGGCTATCTTGTGATGTTAGTTAATACAAAACTACCTCTTTTTATAAAAAATGGGATTCCATCATGGGGAAATAACACAGGTTATTTAAGCCATCCCCTACCTATGGGGATGTGGGTTGTTTCTAATTATTTTGATCCAATAAATGATGCAGTAGCCAACTCGGCCTACATTTCTTTTTGTATTAGTGCTGGTTTTTTTATAGAAGAGATTCCTAGAAGTGGAATTGCTGGGTTATGGGGTAAGAATATTAAGCATCTGAGTATTCACTCCAAATGGCCCCCCCAAAAGAGTTGAAAGGCTTTGTGTTCTCATAAATTATATTGGTATGTGTTTCCCCACACCCAATCTGATAGGTTAGAGGTGGCATCTAATTATTATTTTAGCACACACACAAAAATCTCTAAACCAATAACATGGTGAAGCTTCTTAAAAAGTCAAACTCTTTGTATAGATAAGTGTTTTGTTTTTGTGAGTTGTTTTTTTTTGGCCATGCCATGCAGCTTGTGGGTTAGTTCCCCAACCAGGGACTGAACCTGGGCCCTCAGCTGTGAAAGCACAAAGTCCTAAGCATGGAACCACCAGGGAATTCCCCAGATAAAAGTTTATTGTTTGAGGTTTTTAACTCAAAAAAATGATACTTTGATACGAATGATATAAAAACCATTATCATTCATGCAGCCAATGTTCATAGCAGCACTATTTATAATATCCAGGGCATGGAAGCAACGTAAGTATCCATCAACAGATGAATGGATAAAGATATGTCTGCTACACAATGAAATACTACTCAGCCATAGGAAAGAATGAAGTGTTGCCATTTGCAGCAACATGGATGGACCTAGAGATCATCACACTAAGTGAGTCAGAGACAAATATAGGAGATCGCTTTATACGCGGAATCTAAAAGAATGATACAAATGAACTTATCTACTAAACAGACAGAGACTCAGAGACATAGAAAAACAAAATTATGGTTACCAAAGGAGAGGGAGGGAGGAATAAATTAGGAGTATGGGATTAACATATAAAATATTCAGTTCAGTTGCTCAGTCGTGGCCGACTTTTGCGACCTCATGAATCCCTGTCCATCACCAACTCCTGGAGTTCACCCAAACTCACGTGCATCAAATCAGTGATGCCATCAAGCCATCTCATCCTCTGTCGTCCCCTTCTCCTCCTGCCCCCAATCCCTCCCAGCATCAGAGTCTTTTCCAATGAGTCAACTCTTCGCATGAGGTGGCCAAAGTATTGGAGTTTCAGCTTTAGCATCAGTCCTTCCAAAGAACCCAGGACTGATCTCCTTCAGAATGGACTGGCTGGATCTCCTTGCAGTCCAAGGGACTTTCAGGAGTCTTCTCCAACACCATAGTTCAAAAGCATCAATTCTTCAGGGCTCAGCTTTCTTCACAGTCTAACTCTCACATCCATACATGACCACTGGAAAAACCATAGCCTTGACTAGACGGACCTTTGTTGGCAAAGTAATGTCTCTGCTTTTGAATATGTTATCTAGGTTGGTCATAGCTTTCCTTCCAAGGAGTAAGCATCTTTTTATTTCATGGCTGCAGTCACCATCTGCAGTGATTTTGGAACCCCAAAAAATAAAGTCTGACACTGTTTCCCCATCTATTCCCCATGAAGTGATGGGACCAGATGCCATGATCTTCATTTTCTGAATGTTGAGTTTTAAGCCAACTCTTTCAGTCTCCTCTTTTACTTTCATCAAGAGGCTTTTTAGCTCCTCTTCACTTTCTGCCATAAGGGTGGTATCATCCGCATATCTGAGGTTATTGATATTTCTCCCAGCAATCTTGATTCCAGCTTGTGCTTCTTCCAGCCCAGCATTTCTCATGATGTACTCTGCATATAAGTTAAATAAGCAGGGTGACAATATACAGCCTTGATGTACTCCTTTTTCTATTTGGAACCAGCCTGCTGTTCCACGTCCAGTAGATAATAAACAAGGACCTCTTATACAGCACGGGGAACTATATTCAATATCTTGTAATAAACTACAGTGAGAAAGATAGGACTGTAATAAACCACAATGAAAAATATATAACTCCATATATACATATATGGAGCTTCCTGGTGGCCCGGTAGTTAGGGCTCCATGCTTCTACTGCATGGGGCATGGGTTTGATCCCACATGCTTTGCTCTGTGACTCAAAAAAAAAAAAACAAAACCACCATATATATAATGGAATCACTAAAAAAATGGAAAAAAAAATAGTATCATTAAAATGTGAATTTCTGAGACTTGCCTGGTGGTCCAGTGGTTGAGACTTCACCTTCCAAGGCAGGGGTTGTGGGTTTGATCCTTGCTCAGGGAGCCAAGATCCCACATGCTTCGGGGCCAAAACATAAAACAGAAGCAATACTATAACAGATTCAATTGTTGTTTAGTCACTCCTGCGACCCCATGGACGGTAGCCCACGAGGTTCCTCTGTCCATGGGATTCTCTAGGCAAGACTACTGGAGTGTGTTGCCATGCCCTTCTCCAATAAAGACTTTAAAAATGGCCCACATTAGAAAAACTTTTTTAGAGTGAATCTCTATGATTACTCTAAGACCAAACTTCTTTTCATATCTTTATCAGTTATTAGTATTTTTCCTATAGATGATTTGGTTATATTCTTTTCCCAATTTTCAACTGAGATGTTCATCTTTTCCTCATTGATTTATAAGTGACTTTATATCAAGGATATTAATTCTTTGCCCAGTTTGTGATTGGTCTTTTAATGCTGTTTATAGTTTCTTTCTCCTTTTCCCTACAGAAATTAAAATTTTAAATTTAGACTAGTCTTTTTCTTTTTGACTTCTGGGTTTAATTTCATGTGTAATGGAAAGATGGAAAAGCTTTTTCTACCTTAAAATCAGTAAAATAATCTACATTTCTTTTAGTACTTTAGTGGTTTTATTTATGATTTTTTAATTGAAGTATAGTTGATGTACAATGTTTTATGTTACACGTGTACACTATAGTGACTCACAATTTTAAAATTATAATTATAAAATATTGGCTATATTCCCGGTGTTGAGTAACATATCCTTGTAGCTTATTTTAGGTATAATAATTTGTTTACGATTTGCCAGCAGTGCTGATGTGGGGTCTTTTAACACTCCTGACAAAAAGACTGGGGAAAAAAAAACCCAAACCCAGGGAATTCCCTGGTGGTCCAGTGGTTAGGACTTGGTGCTTACAACTGCCCTGGCCCAGGTTCAATCCCTGACGGGGGGACTAAAATCTTTAAAGCCACAAGGCACTGCCAAAAAAAAAACCCACAGAAAACAAAACAAACAAACAAAAAAACCCAGAATTTCATTCAAATTAGACCTGGATTCAAATCTCAGTTCTGACATACTTGTTTTATTACTTTGGAAAAGTTACTTAAAGCTGGTTTTTTCATCTGGAAAAGGGGCATGTGGCTATCTTCCAGGGTTACTGTAGGGATTAAATGACACAGTATGTAAAAAAAAAAAAAACCCACAGAAAACAAAACAAACAAACAAAAAAACCCAGAATTTCATTCAAATTAGACCTGGATTCAAATCTCAGTTCTGACATACTTGTTTTATTACTTTGGAAAAGTTACTTAAAGCTGGTTTTTTCATCTGGAAAAGGGGCATGTGGCTATCTTCCAGGGTTACTGTAGGGATTAAATGACACAGTATGTAAAGCACCTAGTAAATTTTGACCCTTAATAAAGGATCATTATTATCCACATTACATCATTCTCCCAGCTTTGAGTCCTTTATTCCTAGAAGCTGACACCTTTCACCTCTTCATTTATTTATGTTTTCATTCAACAAACTCATATTGTGCATTTATTTTGTACTTACTTCTGTATCAAGAGCTGGTTATAGCAAGCTGAGTAAGGCATGGCTCATGTCCTCAGAGAGAAGGCAATGGCACCCCACTCCAGTACTCTTGCCTGGAAAATCCTATGGAGGAGCCTGGTAGGCTGCAGTCCATGCGGTCACTAAGTCGGGCACAACTGAGCGACTTCACTTTCACTTTTCACTTTCATGCACTGGAGAAGGAAATGGCAACCCACTCCAGTGTTCTTGCCTGGAGAATCCCAGGGATGGGGGAGCCTGGTGGGCTGCCGTCTGTGGGGTCACACAGAGTCAGACACGACTGAAGTGACTTAGCAGGAGCATGTCCTCAAAGAGTTCATAGTCAATGGGAAAAATGGAAGTCAAACAGATGAAGAGATAATTACAAAACAGTCAGTGGACAAAGATAATGGAGACAATGACTGGGAGTACCTAGGGAAGACTTCCTGGAGGACATGCTGTTCCAGGAGGTACTATGTTTGAGGGTTACAGGTGAGAGAACAGTACCTGCAGGAACTACAGGCAATTCCATGTGATTGGAGCAACTAGGAGCAGGCAGGTCAACCACCGTGGGGGAGGAGCCTGTGTGGGTCAGGTTGGAGAATTTGAACTTTATCCTGCAGTGCCAATGGTAGGGCTTTGGCATTTAGCAGAGGTCAGATTTACCAAGGTTAGATTTGCATTTCCCAAAGCTCACTGGGATGGAATGGGGGTGGAGAGATGGATTTGAGTGGCTGAGATTGGAACCTCGATGAACAGCAGCTGCTGTCCTATGGATACACATGGGCAAATTAGATAAACATTTAGGAGATACAGATTCTATGGGTGGGGTCAGGGTGGGATGGAGAGGGACACTAAGAGCCGGTGACCAACAAATACTGAAAGGATGATGTTTCACGGTATCTAACTTCAAGTAGGCAGTGATGCTATGATCTGCGAGGTACAGTTTTTTGTGCGGGGAGAAAGTGAATTACTTTACAGGTGTGTTTGAAACAGTTTAGAAATTTGTGTGGAAAAACTGCCTGAGAGACAGCTCTCAAGCAGGTGGCTCTAGGAGGGAGGGAGGGAAAGATTGATTGAAGTTTGTCAAGTGAGCGGGTGAGATTCTTCAGGGTGGGGCAACCAGATAGGCAACCAGCCAGGATCCTCCAAGACCACAGTGTCAGGCTTGGTCTGAGCAAGGTTGCCAGCGGCGGGTTGATGGCGGCAGGGGGCGCACTAGGACTCAGGGTCTAGGAGCACTAGGCTGCTGGGGCTCTCACAGCCCTGGGGTGACAAACCAGCTCCCACAGTGTGTCAAAGAGACCAAGCTGAATCGGCGGGAGACAGAGAGCCCTCCGCCGGGTTCTGCCTTCGATGGGGGAGAACTTCCAATTGGAGCTAAAACTCCGGAGCCCAGGGTCCAACCCCCTGCCCTGGCAATTCCTTGGGGGCTTGTCCAGGTCGCTCATCAGACCAGGAGCCTAGAGCTCTCCCGACCCCACGCGTCTTCCCGGAGGCCTGACTTATGCTAGTAGTTTTGCACTGCCCACCTCGTCACCTTGCAGAGAGGCCCCTAACCGAAGGAGAAAGGGGAGTAAGGGAGTAGAGGTGGCACCAGGCAGTGGGAATGGGTTGGGGGGGTCAGAGGCTGGACGGGGTACCTGACGTCCTAGGAGACAGACAAGCCCCAGACTCCCACGTGGAGATCCCCAAGGGACACCTTCCAGGGACCGGACGGATAACACCCAGAAGTGCGGGTCGTGAATCAGGAGAGAAGGGAAGCAGCACACCACGCCTGGACAGAGCTCCGGGGATCCGGAATGTGCAGACAGCGCTTGGACGGGGTACTGGAGGCAAGAGAGCGAGGATTCAGGACACAAAGCCCAAGGAAGACAGGACGGCATCATCGCGTGGGGAGGTGGCGGGAGGCAGAAGGACCCACACGGAGCCAGAGCATCGGGCGTGGTGCTCAGCACACAGTGAGAGCTGGGGACTACGAAGCGGGCCGGAGGAAAACGGAGCCAGGGAGCTATGCGGGCTTCGGGAGGGAGATCCGCGTGCAGTTAGGGGAAGTCTGAGAGCTCCGGAACAGCGAGCAGAGGACCCAATCCAGGGACAGGGTTTCCGGGTAAGACTCTGGAGAGGCGACGGGAGAATGCCCCTGGAGCTTCCCGGCCAGACTATGACTCCAATTTTAAGCCGCATACCTACAGCACCACCGCACGCAGCCCCTGCCCCCC
>SJYX01011055.1:120697-146290 GCA_006410675.1 Oreotragus oreotragus | reverse complement strand
AGCTTGAGTGCTGGGGAGAGAAAGGCGCAGGAGTAAGGGCGTAGGGAGAAGATGTGTGCGTAAGGGAGGAGAGACTGAATGGATGAGGAGCCGCCGGGGAAGAGGTCCAGGAGCGAGCTAGGGGATGGAGGAGCAGGGTTCGCTTCCATAGAAACGAGCCAATTGCCGAGTAAACGGCCCCAGACGGGGGTCGCGCCGGAGGCTCGCGCCGCCGGTTTGAACCGGCTTCGCCTCTCCCATGCGGGGCTCGCGTGGCCGCAGCGCCTAGCGACCTAGACAGCGGCCAATGGCGTGGCAGTTCCTGTGCCGTCAGGCCAATGAGCGGGCCGCGGGCGGGCCGTTCTGGAGCTCCGTGCGCTGATCTTGTGGTTAAGGGAGACGGGTCTGGGGAAGGGTCTCCAGTGCGTGCGTGCGTGCGGGCTCTGGTGAGGGTCCCGGGGAGTGGCAGCCGTAAGGTGTGCCCCTGCCCAGGTATCCGAACCTCCAGCTGCCTCTCCTGACAGCTTCCAAGCTGCGTCAGTTCTGCTGGGAGCCTGCATTAGTTCCAAGTCCCTGAGCACGCGTTTGTCCCTTCGTGTATCTATGCCTCAGTTTCCCTCCGAGTGAGCCGAGAGAGAAGTCTCCCTGTCTGGCCGGGGCGGCTTCTTCCGGAGCTGCTGGCGGATGAGCCCGCGGCGGAGAGGGTGGCCCAGGGCCGAGACAGGGCTGGGGCTTCCTTGCAGCGCGCACTTGCCTCCCGCGCTGCGGAGGGGGTGACAAGCTGCGCGCGCTGCGGCAGCGGCCCGGGTTGGCCGCCCAGGCTGAATAGGGCCGGGCGCTGACGCCGCGGTCCGCGCGCAGGTGGCTGCAGAGAGGAGCCCGAGCCGGAGCCGGGTCGCCGCGCCTCGCCTCGCCATGGCGCCCACCCTGGCCACTGCCCATCGGCGCCGCTGGTGGATGGCCTGCACGGCCGTGGTGGAAAACCTCCTCTTCTCGGCAGTCCTCCTGGGCTGGGGCTCGCTGCTCATCATGCTCAAGTCGGAGGGCTTTTACTCCTACCTGTGTACTGAGCCAGGTGAGACGGATACCCGGGCTGGTGGGTCGTTCCGGGAATGGGGGCTTTGGGAGGGGACGGAGGGCGGTGTATACCCAACCAGCAAGACCACCTCACTGCGCAACTCCTCCTAGTTAGCAGACGGCCCGTTTAAACCTCCTCCCCCCTCCAGCTCTGCTGGGTACAGATCATCGTCCGTGTTTTTTTTGGCTGAAGACATTGAGGCTCAGACAGATCTTCTGACTTGCATGAGGCCTCACAGCTGGAGACTGTCATAGATCCAGAACCCCCAAGTCCAGGGTGTTCTTTCCACCACCTGGGAACATGACTGGACTCCTCCTCCCAGTGCCTGGCACATCACTTGCCTTACAGTAAACATGTTGCTCTCTGTAAGAAAGAGGAACTCCTGACTCAGTGGCTGGGGTGCAGCAAGAGAGAGGAAGTGGCTTGGCCTCCACCCCGTGAAAGGTTCATCTAAAATCTAGATGGCTTTCAGTGAGGCCTTGAGTCTCTAAAGGGCTTGTCGGATACAATTTCTTTTCTATTTTTGCTGCTTTCTAATTTTCCAAAGGACATTTCCTCCCACAGGCTGTGAGAACATCTCAGTGGCCTTCTTCCCCTGTGAGGGGGATGGGGAGGGGGTATTTCTGGAAAAGACACTAGGGCTGTCCTCTCCCTTTGCCACAAGTTGGTGTAACTGAATGAAAGCTGAGGATGCCTGTCTACAAGAAATCTCGCCCCCCACCCCCATGGTCACACCCGATGACCTTGTTTGAGGATTCTGATTGCTGAAGGTCAGTGGGACTCAGCCGAAGGGTGGGACCCAAATGGCTCTCACTCTCTACACTTCTATCCCCCTTCTTCAGGAACCTTGATAATAAATGTTTTCTTCTGCCCTCTGTCACTTCCTAATGGTTGAAGTGAGTAGCGTCTCTCCCCAATACCTTTGACAGCCAGCCCCTGCCTCAGTTCCCTTGGATGGAAATAACCCAGGTCTGACCTCTTGCATCACACCACCAGCTTGCCATTTTTTTTCTCCCAAGACTGCTAACTTTGAGGGAAGAGAAAGCTTTGGACCAGCTCATGCTGCGTGTAAGCCGGTATAGAATCCTTGTTTTCCTACTCTGATCTTCCCAGGAGGTTGCTGAGCATTCCAGTTACTAGGAAAGAGGTTAAAGACAGGAGAAAGGGAGGAGATGCTGAGACTGCCTGAGAGAGGGCAGAGAGTATATCGTCTATGACCTTTAGCCTTTAGCCACTCAGAAATATTTCCTAATAGCCTAAGGGTTCTTGGCAGACCTTTCCCCACATCAGCAAGAAACCTTGGGAGACGGGAGAGCCACTCAGACCTTGTTCCTTGAACAAGCTTTCTGCTTTGCCTGAGAGATGTTAGGAGATTAATGACTGGAAGGGAACAGGTTGGAGCATTTAACACCTCCTCTCCTCTCTTGTGGATCATGACCCTTCCTACTTGCCTCTGACAACTTCCTTCTGGCTGCACAGAGGGTTTTTCTGTTCTGTTAAAGAACAGAAAAAAAAACCCATCATCTCCAGATGAAGCTTTTAGCATCTCATCCAGACTGGAGGACTAAGGTGGTCAATTTTTTTTTTTGTCCTACTGTGGTGTCAGAAGGTCAGATTCTAGGGACGTTTATTTTCCCCCCACATTGCCCACTGATTTAATTTATTTTATGGTCTTGGCAGCGCCGGGGCTGGTCACTCATTCCTGCCCCAGCCTTGGCTGCTTCCTTCATTGAAGTGGGAGGAGTCCCAGCGATTGTGCCAAGAACAGTGCTGAGTTGGTGTTTAAGCCCTTTTGAGGCTTGCCTGGTCCCTCCTGTAAACCAAGTGAAGGTGAAGGGTCAGGATTGTGGGTTGAACATCAACTTCTTATCCTGTACCTTTTGTTCCTGCCTCTGATTTTGGTTTTTCTGACTATCTGGCAAACCCGCTGACCCAGCATCCGTGGCGGGCAGGCCTGCTGATTCCACAGGGCTTATCTCTTCTGGCCTCCCTTGTTTCTTGGAAGTCTGAGCAGCTTGTTGCCTTGCAGGGCCTGGCATCCCCATGTCTTGCCTGGCTGGGAGCACCTGGAGGATTTGAGGATCAAGATTTCTGCTTAGGCCTAATATTGTCATACTCGGGGGACAGCTGAATTGCAGAGAAACAGTTTGGCTGTTTTTTACATTTATTGAATGAGGCTTGTGAAAAGCTGACCAGTTTACAGCTGATTGAGATGCAAATTTGTCAGAGTTTTGTGGCCTTTAGGACCCATGCTTTGGTTTGGAAAATTTGCCTGAACCTGTTGAAAGGTCCTCAGAACTCTTGCTCGGGACTCCAGCCAGGATCCGGTCACAGACACAGTGTCGGGTTCCAGTGTGGCGAGGTGGGACAAAGAAACAAAGAGCTGGGTTTTCCGTTTCTCCTCAGCTCTTTAATCCCTGTCCACCCGATGGTCAGGGTGGATGGCAGGGGCTAGGGACCTGGGCTGGCACTTGGCTTTGCCTCCCCAGCCCCCTGGTATGGGCAGGAGACCAGCTAGGTTCCCAGCCCTGATTTTCCCAGACCTGTGTCCATTTGGCCTCTGGATGGCCACTGTCACCATCCCCACCCCCCACCCAACCTGTTTCTTCATTTTTCTCTCAGCTAAGGGGGCTGGTACTCCCTCTGGATGTTTAATCTCTTTTATCTGACCCACACTCTCAGGAAACATTTTCTGAAATGCTGTGCTGGGTGCAGAGTAATCCAGGCCCTCAGGGGGTCTGCAGGCAGCCAGCATCAAAGAGTCACCACACACAGACCTACCCGATCCCACGTGGTGGTCAGACCCCAACAGAGAGCAGTGTGCCGGGGTAGGGCGGGGAGAGCAGCCATGGGGATCTGGTTCAACTTGGGTGGGGGGCTCTCTGATGCTTAGGCAGAAGGGTGGAGGGTCAGAAGGAGTGAGTCAGAAGAAGACGGGCAGTGAGCCCTGCAGCAGGCTGTGTGCTGAGAGGAGGGAAAGGACGGAAGGGCAGAGGATGGCTGGAGAGATGGGAAGGAGCCTGCAGGGCCCTGGGGAGATTGGATCTCCTTTTCAAGCCAGGAAGAAGCTCCCGAGGCAGAAGAGACGGTCAGATTCACCTATTAGCCTCTTAGGAATTATTGAGGGTTTGCCACATGCCAGGCGCTGGGTGGGATCATGGCGGGGTGGGGGGCAGCTCTGGAGATGGGAGACGTGGCTTCTGCATGAGGAAGTGACGGTCCAGCCCAGCCATGGACCCCAAGGCAGCCCCCAGCTCTGTGCTCTTGACCTCCTCAGTGACTCTGTTTCGGTGACCAGGGGCTGTACCCTTCATTGAAACAAAGCAGGAAGCTGGCCCCTGGGACCGTGAGAGGGCAGGGCCAGGTCTGGTCCCCACCAGACCAGGCTGAGGCTGAAGAAGCGGACGTGAGACAGCCCCCGCCACTTCAGGGCCCTCCCTTTTCATGTCTCTTCCACTGGTGGTATGTCTCAGACGTCACTGGTGGTACCTTTGGAAAACTCGTCCTTTCACTTTTATTGCTGTGAATAGGCCTGTTTTCACTCCCCACTCCCTGCAACCTCGGTTTATTTTGGATGTTGTTTTTTTTAAATTCTATACCTGGGGTGAGAGGCCTGCAGGGCCTCCAGCCTCAGGATGTGTCACAGAGGAGCTGATGCCCTCAGCCCTCTCCACCAACCGCCTTTCTTCTTCCCGTGACCTAATTTTCCTCCTCCACAGCCGCCCGCCCCCACCTGCCTTCTTGGCATCCCATGAAGATCCTGTCCAGCTTGGTTGGCTTTCGGGGACCTCGTGGGAGCATCTCAGGGGAGGTTCCCGTTCTCGCTAAGTGTCATGAAGGGCCACCTGGAGTGGTCCCTGACACTCTCAGCCTCATGCGTCTTTTAGTCTCTCAGCATTTTCTCTCTAAACTGCCTCTGACCCAGGTAGTACAGCATCAGTATAGCCTGAAGGTCAGGAGGAGCTTTGCAGTCCAGCCGCCTAGACTTAAGTCTGGCTTCCCCAGGTACCGTCTGTGAGACCCCAGGTACCTGTTTGGATACTCCAGATGACCAGAAGTGAACTAGTGGGTGGAAAGGGAGGTGCTCAGTGACACAGGAACCGCTAGTGTGGAACACAGCGGCCAGTGCACACCGGCCCTCTGTGACCACAACCAGGGCGCCAGACCCGGGCCTGGCCAGCGCAGCCCTCGGATTGTCTGTGTCCTGCCTCGGGCTTGCTGTGTGTGAGGCTGACCTCTTGCCTACATACCCCCTGCCAGACAGAGATGCTGCTTCCTGTTGCCGGATAGACTAAGGATTTGAGAGAGACAGGAGATCCTGGGGCAGTGACCATCAGCAGGGAAGTCCAGGGGCTGGTATTGGGCGGATGGGGCAGAGGGCTGCTCAGGTTTAGAGGGGCCTCCAGCCTGGTGCTCCTTGCTCCTCAAGAAGCCTTGTCTGCTCAGCTGTTCTGGCTTGTTGCCCGAGGGTAGGGGGAGCCCCCTTCCTTGATCCAGGGTGGTTAGGGGAACCTGAGTGGGGTCTCGGCACCTTCTTTTCTCCCCTGCTCTCTCGCTGAGGGTTTTGAGTGCCGGGTTCTGTGAGGGGCTGAACAGAGCAGGCATTGTTCCCTCCTCCCTGCCCCGGGTCTCCTCCTAAGGAGCCTCACGCCCATTGCCTGCACACTCTGGACACACCAGCTCCTTGCCTGTTTCTTCTTGGCTCACCTTCCTGGGTTAGGCTGGGGCGCTCTGCCTGCATCTGGAGGCCCAGAGCAGGCTGGGCTGGGTGAGGGCTGAGCTCTAGGCTGGGAGCAGAGGGGCACCCCAGAGGCTTGGCACTTCCTGGGCGCCTGTCTGTTTTGTGTCTCTCTGGCCCGCACTGGCCCAGGTGGGAGCAGAGCGAGAGGAGTAGCCTGGGTGTGACTGTGTTTGGGCATCTGCTGGATCTGTGATTATTCGTGTGGGCTGTTTACTGCCAACAAAGCTTCGGGCTCACAGAAGGTTGAGTTCCGTCTGGGGCAAGGGGCACTCTCACGTTGCTCCCTGGGCCTGTGAGAGGCCACTCAGGCCTCCCCACCCCCCAGCTCATCTGTCTCTGGACATCACTGCCCGGAGCTAGGAGGACAGACAGCCAGGTGGCCCCGTTGGCAGAGGTTTAAGAGAAGGCTGGTGGCCCAACATGTAAGGGTCCTGCTCTGTTGCAGAGGCCCTAGGATGAAAGATGGGAGGGACAGATTCCCTTCCCTCACTCTGCCTTCTCTCTCCTGGAGCCCCTCCTGTCTAGTTACAGGTGACCAGATAGCTAAACAATTCAAGATGTTTTTTTGTCCCCATCTTCAACTAAGAGTGAACCAGGGTGTCTGCCTTGAGTATACATGTTGCCTTGGGATTTCATCTTCCCTCTCTTGAGAAGTACAGCTGTGGTTTTAGGTCCAGCCCTGGGGAGGACAGAAGCAGGGCCCCCTGGTGCATCTGATCAGAGACAGTGCCTCCCTCCCTTCCCATTCAATCGCGGCTCCCTGCTTGGAGCAGCCGATCCCGCAACACCGCCAGCCCTAAGTGATTTTGTGTTCTCTATTGCGGCCCAGACTCTGCATGGCACAGTTAGGTCTCACAAGCCAGAGATCCGGGACCCGCAGCTGTCCTTCCCTACTCCATCCACTCTGCTCACCTGCACTGGTTTGCTCACACCTGCACACCAGCCTGGAGGTGACCATTGCTCTGCCTGGTCCCTCCCGCTTCACATTCAGTTCCTGTTGCTGCTAGCAGAGCTGACACCCGAAACCAGTGCCGACCTGTGAAGCAGCTCTGCTCTTCCAGAAGTGGGCCTTGCCGTGAACAAGCAGCTCCGGCCCGCTGGCCCTGAGCTGGAACCTCCTGGGCTCAGTTGACCCTGTTTGTCATGTGTTTTGGCTGCCAGTGTGGTCCGGACATCTTTTGGGAAGCTGAGATAAGGTGGCGGAGATGAGGGGAATAGAAATCTGGCTTGTTAGGTTTTGTCTCTGTGGCTTTAGGGGGTAACACTGTGGCTGTGATCTCCTTCAATCCCCTCTGGCTTCAAGTTGGTGCCATACGTCCTGTTTCATTTCTTCTTTCTGGATCCTTTTGGTCAAGGTGGTCTGATGCCACTGTTTGCATTCATTCAGTAAACAACGACTGTGTGCCAGGACCAAGGGGAGGTGCTGGGGACACGGGTGACTGGAAGACAGTCTCTGTCCTAGCCCAGTGGGAGGCCAGATATGAATTCATGCTATGTATTAATGTTAGTTACGGAACTCTGCTTGCAGTTACAGCATCCAGCTCTGCTACCTGCCAGTTGCATCATTATCCCCGTTCCAAGTCTCCCATCAGAGTAGTAGTAGTAACAATAATAATAATGCATGTGTACTAAGTTGCTTCAGTCGTGTCTGACTCTCTGCAACCCCATGAACTGTAGCCCGCCAGGCTCCTCCATCCCTGGAATTCTCCAGGCAAGAACACTTGAGTGGGTTGCCATGCCCTCCTCCTAGGGATCTTCCCAATCCAGGATTGAACCTGCATCACTTATGTCTCATGCGTTGGCAAGTGGGTTCTTTACCACTGGCACCACCTAGTAAGCTTCTAATAATAGTAATAACTTTCAGCTATTGGTTATGAGCACTTCCTATGCCTTTGTGAGCTCTAAAATATTATCTGGATTTTTCTCTTTTATGTTACCCCAAATTCTAGAGAGATAGATATATTTACTACCTTATGCCCATTTTACAGATAAAGAAACTGAGATAGAGAGAGATGAAGTCACTTCTCCCAGGTGATAAAATAGCAAGTAGAGAAACCAGAATTGGAACCCAGATCCCGACACCCCCACCCTCAATGTGCCCCCCACCAGGACCTGTTGGTCAGAGGTTGGCACAGAACGTGATTCACCCAACGTGCATCTTCTTCTGTGACCTTGGCTCACCCCCGCAAGAGAGCCCCAGGCAGGCCTTGCCGACCTCAGCTTTACGGCCCTGGCGCCAGAGGGCCGCATGCAGGAGACAGCACTTATCTGCTGAGAGGTATTTCCTTGAGTCTCCCAGCGTGACCTCCTCGTGTCTAATCAGAGGCTGCTCCTCTCCCTGCAGGATTAGTCAGCATCTCTTAACTAGCAGTCCCAAGAGGAACAGAGCGCGTTCCCCACTGCGTGCCAGCCCGTCCTCCACCCTCCTGCCCCTCGCTGCCACAGCACTTTTTCCTTCCCTCTTTTTGCTCTCTTGGGGCTGGGTGGACTTTGGAGAGGATCATTAAGGACTAGGATTATGGCACAGGTGTGGCCACCAGAGATGGTGACATTGTGACCCCAGTGAGAAAAAGAAGACAGGTGCCCTTCAACAAGTGAAAGCAAGTTATTTGGCACTCTTTTTTTAAAACAAAAAACCTTCCCCAAGGGGGTTCTGTGACTCAGTATATGTAGTAGTTGATGCTGTGAGAACATGAGAGAGAATTTAGCACAGGGAATATGTATTTGAGAAATCTGATGTATTAGGCATTAAAGGAAGCCCACTCACCCTTCCCCTCGATTGACTCACAGCAGCTGAGCCCAGCAGCTTGTCCTTCCCAAGTGGTCTAGGGTCGCCCTCCTGTATGCTGGCCACAGACTGCTTCCATGGACAGAGCTGCAGCAAAGTTCTAGCCAGCTGGGGGACCCACAGCCCAGGCTGGGTCCCAAAGCCTGCTATTCTAGGTGTCGCTTACTCTAGAGTCGGAATCCTGGGACTTCCCTGATGGTCCAGTGGCTAAGAGTCTGAGCTCTCGATGCAGGGGGCCCAGGTTTGATCCTTGATCAAGGAAATAGATCCACATGCCGCTACTAAGACCTGCTGCTGCTGCTAAGTCACTTCAGTCGTGTCCGACTCTGTGTGACCCCATAGACGGCAGCCCACCAGGCTCCCCCATCCCTGGGATTCTCCAAGCAAGAATACTGGAGTGGGTTGCCATTTCCTTCTCCAATGCATGAAAGAGAAAAGTGAAAGTGAAGTCGCTCAGTCTGTCCGACTGTTAGCGACCCCATGGACTGCAGCCCACCAGGCTACTCTGTCCATTGGATTTTCCAGGCAAGAGTACTGGGGTGGGGTGCCATTGCCTTCCCCGACTAAGACCTGGTGCAGCCAAATAAATAAATGGGAATCCCAACCTGGGGCTTGTGGGTGCTGCAAAGATGCAAGAAGCCCCTGAGACTGTGGGCAAGACTTCTAAGGAGCAAACGTGGCACTTTCTTTATTGGATTCTTCAAAGGGAAGGTGGCTCCCCTCTCCAAAAAAAGAAAAGTTACGAATCTCTGTATTATCACTCCAGGGAGCTTTGGCCACATGGACATCCCAGCCTGCTGGGGGTATTCAGAGCTCTGAAGGGGCCCAGAGCTAGCCCTGGCCTTCTCAGTGGGATGACTCTGAATGGGCACCTGCCCCTCTGGTCTTTGGAGATCCCCGCCTTGACCCTGTGATCAGGTTCCCCTCCCTCTACACACAGAGAATGTCACCAACGTCACAATGGGGGCCACAGCAGAGCCGGAGCATGAGGAGGTGAGCCGGATGAATGGCTGGCTCAGCTGCAAGGCCCAGGATGAGATGCTAAACTTGGCCTTCACCGTGGGCTCCTTCCTGCTCAGTGCCATCACCCTGCCCCTGGGCATCGTCATGGACAAGTATGGCCCGAGGAAGCTCAGGCTGCTGGGCAGGTCAGTCCTGGGGGGAGGCAGGTGGGTGGGGTGGGCATAGGGGACCCCGGGCCACGATTCCCCACTGTAGGGGATCCTGGTATCTGCTGTCAGGGGCACTGTGGCACTCCCCGAATGCCCACCTGGGATGGGTCTGCTGTGATCTTGTGTTATTCTGATCTGCATAGAAAAGTCATAGGACTCAGGCCTGCCTGGGAGGACCTGCTTGTCATTATGATTTCCAGTCTTCATCTTCCATCTCTGTGAGAAAAAAAGGCTTTGAGCACATACCTCTAATATAAGCACATGGAACCTTCAACAATTACACATTTGGCAGGCTTCTCTAGTGGCTCAACTCCCCGAATGCCCACCTGGGATGGGTCTGCTGTGATCTTGTGTTATTCTGATCTGCGTAGAAAAGTCACAGGACTCAGGCCTGCCTGGGAGGACCTGCTTGTCATTATGATTTCCAGTCTTCTTCATCTTCCATCTCTGTGAGAAAAAAAGGCTTTGTGCACATACCTCTAATATAAGCACATGGAACCTTCAACAATTACACATTTGGCAGGCTTCTCTAGTGGCTCAGATGGTGAAGAATCCACCCGCAGTACGAGAGACCAGGCTTTGATCCAGGGGTCGGGAAGATCCTTTGGAGAAGGGAATGCAACCCACTCCGGTATTCTTGCCTGGAGAATCCCACGGGTGGAGGAGCCTGGCGGGCTACAGTCCATGGGGTTGCAAACAGTTGGACACAACTGAGCGNTCAGATGGTGAAGAATCCACCCGCAGTACGAGAGACCAGGCTTTGATCCAGGGGTCGGGAAGATCCTTTGGAGAAGGGAATGCAACCCACTCCGGTATTCTTGCCTGGAGAATCCCACGGGTGGAGGAGCCTGGCGGGCTACAGTCCATGGGGTCGCAAACAGTTGGACACAACTGAGCGACTAAGCACACAGGCCTCTACATATGTCGTTCTTAATGTTTAATGTGCTTTATTCTTTTCTTCCATTTTTATTGAGATAGTAATTGATGTACAGCCCTATGGCATAATGGTCATACTTCCATACGTCATGAAATGAATCCCACAGAGAGCTTAGGGAACATCCACCATCTCATATAGTATTTTATATGCCTTATGATACATAAACAAAAGAGATAAAATGGCTGAGATTTTAAATTACAAAATGGAAAATTATAAAATTTCTAAAATTGTAAAACCGTATTTCCCTACCTCGGGCACCTTAGTGGGTCATCTTATGCACCTCCTAGGGTGTGTTCCTAGGCTATAAAACTCCAGTCCGCCAGTCTCAGGGTCAATCTGCCAAGCAGCTGGCCCTGTCTGGCCAGGGTCCTCCCCAAGCCAGTCCCACTGGGAGTGAGCATTGTGCAGGGCAGTGGTTGGCCATGAGCAAGGCCCGTGGCCCTGAAGGGAATCAGCCGGGGGATCAGTGTCCTTCATTCTTTGGAGCTTACAAAGGCATGGTCCCCAGCTCAGAGCCAAGTAGAGGGGGTTTGAAAGCTGCCACTCTTCATCTCTTGCCCCATGGGGTTCTTTCTGTCCCCTGGCTGAGCGGACACAGGAGCCTGGGGGATGGGCTGTGTCTTTTCTTGCTTCACAGCCTTGGCCCTGTCCAGTCTGGGGAATGGAGCGGGCAGTGCACTGGGGGTGTTTACCAGGTCTGGCTTTGGGGCCTGAATTCCAACTTAGCCACCTACTAGCTAGGACACTGGAGAATTTCATTTTTGTTTCTATGTTGGGTTCGTTTTTTATTTATTTATTTTTAGGTATTTGAATACCTGTGTTTGTGTGTTGTTGTTTTAATTTATTTTATTGAAATGTTGATTTACAATGTTTAGTAATTTCTACTATACAGCAAAGTGATTCAGTTATATGTTTATATGTGTACATTCTTTTCTGTATTATTTTCCATTATGGTTTGTCCCAGTTATATTGAATATAATTCCCTGTGCTATACAGTAGGACCTTGTTGTTTTATTTTTGTTATTTTGAGTCTTATTTTTCTCATCCATAAAATAGAGCCAATTACGCTCCTTAAAACTGTTGAACAAAAGAATGTGTGTAAATTTTCTGAAAGCGTCTTGACATGTAGCGAATACCTCCATATAAACAATATTAACAATAATGATAACCAATAATGTACTATTTCTCTTTCTTTTTAGTGCCTGCTTTGCTGTCTCCTGCTTGCTGATTGCGTATGGAGCAAGTAACCCAAACTGTGAGTATGCTTTTCCTCTACCCTTTTGTCAGGGATTGGGGAGACAGCACCCAGAGGTGCTCGCAGGCCCACCTGCTCTAGGAAGCTGGGCCAGGCCTGTGCTCACTTCTCAAGTTAGAAGGACACTTGTTAGACCTTTACCCACTGACTTAATTCAGATGGTGGCTGGATAAGCAAATGGCCCCAGACAAATGTCTGAGAGAAGCTCCCAGGGGATGAGGAACACCCATCTCATTGCTGAGCCAGGCCAGTCCCCGATGGACTCACTGATGCCAGCTTGAGAACCAGGCCAGCTGCAGGAGTGTGTGCGGAGGTCATGAGCTGAACCTCTCGGAGCAGCCCAGGCCTGCACTTCAGAATGGCTCAGAAGCCACCTGGTCCCTAACTCTGTTCAGGTGGAGCTGATGCTGCAAGGACTTTTGGAACAAACACCAAAATAGGGCCTGACTTTCACCAAAATCTTGGGGTGTTTTTGGCTGCACTGCATGACATGTAGGATCTTAGTTCCCTGACCAGGGATTGAACTCACGCCTCCTGCATTGGGAGTGCAGAGTCTTAACCACCGAGGGAGTCCCATGTTTCACTAGACTCTTATCCAGGCTCCTCTCCTAATTGAGGGGTACCTGTATTTTTTATTTCAGTGAACAGCTTTTTTAGACCTCTCCCTTGTGGGTAGCTCAGTTGGTAAAGAATCTTTCTGCAATGCACGAGACCTGGGTTTGATTTCTGGGTTGGGAAGATCTCCTAGAGAAGGAAATGGCAACCGACTCCAGTATTCTTGCCTGGGAAATCCCATGGACAGAGGAGCCTGGCAGGCTACAGACCATGGGGTCGCAAGAGTCGGACACAGCTTAGCAACTAAACCACGACTTGTGAGTAAGGTTAGTGAAGAAAAGGGGACAGGGATACACCTTTTGCAANTCTCCTAGAGAAGGAAATGGCAACCGACTCCAGTATTCTTGCCTGGGAAATCCCATGGACAGAGGAGCCTGGCAGGCTACAGACCATGGGGTCGCAAGAGTCGGACACAGCTTAGCAACTAAACCACGACTTGTGAGTAAGGTTAGTGAAGAAAAGGGGACAGGGATACACCTTTTGCAAGAGCCCAAACTCTATAAACTAGGCAAGAGGAGGATGAGGCAGAGGCTGGGCCAGCTCCCCAGGTGTCCGGCCGTCAGCAGTGGATCAGGCCCCAGCCTCCCTGAAGCTCAGTCGTGGTTCCCCTCTTACCAGCCTTCTGCTTCCTTCCAGCCCTCTCTGTGCTCATCTTCATCGCCCTGGCTCTGAATGGCTTTGGTGGGATGTGCATGACTTTTACCTCATTAACAGTAAGTACCATTAACAAAAAAATTTATTTGGCTCTGCTGGGTCTTAGTTGGCATGTGGGATCTAGTTCCCTCACCAGGGATGGAAACCAGGCCCCCTGCACTGGGAGCACGGAGTCTCAGCCACTGCACCATCAGGGAAGGCCCAGTACCAGTTTTTTTGGGATCTCTATAGACATCGGAGAAGGCACTGGCACCCCACTCCAGTCCTCTTGCCTGGAAAATCCCATGGATGGAGGAGCCTGGTGGGCTGCAGTCCATGGGGTCACTAAGTCGGGCACGACTGAGCGACTTCACTTTCACTTTTCACTTTCATGCATTGAAGAAGGAAATGGCAACCCACTCCAGTATTCTTGCCTGGAGAATCCCAGGGACAGAGGAGCCTGGTGGGCTGCCATCTATGGGGTTGCACAGAGTTGGACACGACTGAAGTGACTTAGCAGCTATAGACATCCCTTTATGGCTCAGATGGTAAAGAATCTGCCTGCAATGCAGGAGACCTGGGAAGATTCCCTGGAGAAGGGCATGGCAACCCACTCCAGTGTTCTTGCCTGGAGAATCCCCAAGGACAGAGGAGCCTGGTGGGCTGCAGTCCCCAGGGTCACAAAGAGATGGATGTGACTGAGCAACTAACACTTTCACTTTCTAGTTCAGTCATCTTTTTGCAAATCTGAGGCAGGTTTTACTGTCTCTAATTTGCTTGCCTTCCATTCACCTGCATCTGCTGGAGTATCCCAAGCACTCAGGGTTGTTGTTGGTGAAGTTGTGGCAGCAAAGCCTATTTGCGGCTCCCAAGCTGGGGAAGTCCTGCAGCAGAGTCAGTCTCAGAGCAGCCTGTCTCCTGCCTCCTGACCTTGACTCAGGTGCCAAGGAAGCCAGCTTAGTAGCTGTGTGGAAGAAAAACAACCTGCCACCTACTCTTTTCTCTTATTTTCTATGGCAGCTCTGGCTAACAGTGAAACCTAAAAACAGACCTCTCTTGGAATCACCCTGCCCCTAACTGTTGCTTTGTTCAGAACTGAATGAAAAACTCTGGAGAATCACAGAACTTGCCCTTCTGCTTGGTTTTCTTTCTTTCTTAAAAAAGAAATTTTTTTTTTTTTTTTGGGCTGTGCTGGGTCCTCATTGCCACTCAGACTTCTCCCTAGTCACGGCGAGCCGGGGCTGCTCTCTGGCTGCGGTGCTTGGGCTTCTCATTGCAGTGGTTTCTCTTGTTGCAGAGCACAGGCTCTGGGTCGCAGAGGCTTCAGTGATTGTGGCGCGTGGACTCTAGTTGCGCCCCCGGGACTCTAAGCACAGGCTCAATAGTTGTGGCACACAGGCCCAGTCACATGTGGAAATCTTCCCGGATCAGGGGTCAAACCTGTGTCTCCTGCATTGGCAGCCAGGTTCTTTACTCCTGAGCCACCAGCGAAGCCTGTCTTGGTTTTCTAAATGCCAAGGCACAGGGAGCCCTTCTCCCAAGGGAGGGAGATCCTTTCTTGGGATGCTGAGCACTCTCTTATGGTAGTCCCAGAACACCATAGAATGGGCTTCTTTTGGAAGTGAATGAGACTGACTGAAGATCCAGGTTGAAAGGAAGTCCAAAAAAAGCCAAAAGAATCTCCCCAGAAGGAAGAAGGGAGTTACCTGCAGGTTCACCTGGCCAGGCAGGTTTGCCTTTCAGAGCCGGCCATTGGGAAAGAAGAGAGAATATGAGGCTTCCCGAGGGATTTCTCTGTCCAACAGGAAAGACTCGCCTGCCTTAGTTTCCCCTCGAGAAGGTTTTTAATGACACAGTGCCTCCCAGCCCTGTTTATTTGCAGTGCACTGGCTTCTGCTTTCTCTTTCCACTAGTGAGTCAGGCATCAGGCTGCTGACGGGCCCTTGTTTAGCTTTGAGGGAGCCCTGGAGCCTTGCTGGTCTTCTCCTAAGGAACTTGAAGAGGTGCTGACATTCCTGTGACCCCTGGCCTACAGGCTGTGAGCCAGAGGCCCGGTTGGGCCCGATTCCTCTTCTCAGCCTTCCTGTGCATTCTCAATTTATTAACTTTATCCTGGCAGGAAGGGTGAGCTACCAGGGCCTGCATCCGTGGAAATGGAGCAGTCGGTGGTGTCTGTGTTAGGCTGAGAGAGGCACTGCCCAGGACCGCGCACATGGTGTGCTCCAGAATGGGGGACTCAGATATCCAGGGTCTCTGGTTGCTTTGCCCTGGTAGTGAGAAGGGGACTGACTTTGTACTCTTTTGTGCATTTTTATTTATTTATTTAATCAGATAGATGATTTATTTCTTTGGCTATACCTGGTCTTTGTTTCAGAATATGGGATGTAGTTCCCTGACCAGGAATCAAACCCAGGCCTCCTGCTTTGGGAGCGAGGAGTCCTAGCCATTGGACCACTAGGGAAGTCCCAACCAGATAGGTTTTTTTTGAATGGGTGTATCTCCCTCCCTCTCAAATTCCTGGGGTAAGACACATGTCGAAGCTATACAAAGTATGTTAGAACTGTCAGACGCACTGATTCCGTTCAGCTGTGTCCACTGTGAAGCGGGAGCCCAGTTCTGTTGGTTCTTTGACAGCGTAAACATGACCAACTCTTTGATCAAAATGGAAAATGAAAATCTGCCATCACTCCCATTATCCACACTGTGTCTATGTCATGGCAGTTCTGAATTTCAGGATGAAAGAAAGAGATGGTCCTTGAACTTGAGTATATGCTCTGAAATACAGAAAGATGCTCTATTGTTATAAGCCTAAAACAGATTAAAGACCCTCTCACCATGAATCCCCTTTAGGGAAGTCTTCAAAATGAGTTCATATCTGTGGTCCACAAATCCTTTTGGGGTGGCTAGGAGGGTCATAAGGATTCTTTTTGTTTTCTTTTCTTCTTTAATGATTATAAAACAAAATGGTTTGATTTTAAAAAAGTCAACTATTTGAGAAATGTACAATGTGAACTGTAAAATCTTATACGCCTAACATGGTCAGTTTAGAATGTAACTCTTTAGTATTAAAAAAAGAATCTAAGTATACTAAAGTTCTTTTCAAAAGAAACTCTGTTACAACTTGCCTTTTTACTTGACAATGTATCTCTTAGGTCTTTTTCTGCCAGTCCTTAGAAATCTACCTTATTATTTTAAACTCTAGAGATTGACCTCATTATTAGACAGTTCCATGTGATTCTCTAATATAGATTGCCATGATTTATTTAGCCAGTTTCCTGCTAATGGACTTTTGGGTTGGTTTCCAATTTTTCTGATTTATGATTCTGCCAAAGTGAACATCTCTGTACATGTATTTCTATAAAATAAATTCCTGGAAGTAGGATTGCCAGGCCCCAGGATCAGCATGTTTTAAATTTTAATGTAGACTGTCAAATGGTCTTCCCAAAAGGGTATGCACAGATGCTGGCCTTCCACCATATCTGAGAAGTTTTCTTCCACACCCCTTCCAACACCCTGTCCAGATTCTTGTAAACATTAGCCAATCCAATCTGGTGAAAAATAATATGTTACAATTTAAAATTTCTTTAATTGTTAGTGAGATGGAGTATCTTTCCACCTCTTTTTGATGATGATTTGTATTTCTTCTGGGATTGCTTCTTTGTGTCTTTTGTCTATTTTTCTACAGGGTTGTTTCTTTTTTTTTTTTTTTTTTAATTGTGTTTTGTAAGCCCTCTTTCATACACACACAAAAAATAGTTCTCTGAGTGAACAGTGGGCTTATCCTAATTTTTTTAGGTCCCTATGTGGTCCACGAATAAGCTTCAGGAGGGCCGGGCNTTCAGGGTTGTTTTTTTTTTTTTTTTTTTTTTTAATTGTGTTTTGTAAGCCCTCTTTCATACACACACAAAAAACAGTTCTCTGAGTGAACAGTGGGCTTATCCTAATTTTTTTAGGTCCCTATGTGGTCCACGAATAAGCTTCAGGAGGGCCGGGCATTCCTTTGAAATTCTCTGAAGGCAAATTGCGCATGTGTGTGCCTGGGAAGGTGCATTTTTTGGGGTCTGTTGTTTTCCTCAGCTTCTAGTAGGTCTGTGTGAAGCTGAACACACTGTAGCAGGAATGTTTCTCTTAACTCCTTGCTCTCCCACAGGGAGGTAAAGGCTGCACAGGCCAGACGGTGACCAGACAAGAAAACCGTCTGATCATCACCTGGAGCATTTGGTTAGCAGGCATCTGTTTTAAGATGGCCTGGTGGCTTGTCCCTCTAAGGCTCCCATTCTTGGGTCTAGAGCAGAGGTCAGCAGACTGCTGCCCCCAGGCCACATCCAGACCACTCAGGTTTTTGTGAACACAGTTTTATCGGCACAGAACTGCTCCCACTTGATTCTTTTGTGCTAATGACAGCGGAGTGAATGACAGTGACAGTCTCACCGCATAGAGACCACATGACCTGCAAAACCTAGAATTTCTCTGGCCCTTGGCAGAAAAAGTCTGACAACCTTAGGTCTAGAAGCACAAGAAGCTGCTCAATCGTGATTTCCTGTCAGAAGGCAGGGGCCCACCCCCAGCCCCAGCCCCAGCCGACCCTCTCCCTTCTAGTTATGTGACCCTGCTCCTCAAGCACTTTTCATGCCCTCGGCTTCCTCCTCTGTGCCCTGGCCCAAGGGACCTCCTTGGGCAGTCCTCTGTCCCACAAGGCTTCAGATAAGGAGCCTTTCTAGGCCTCAAAAGAGGACTGAGAAGCAGGTTGGTGGGTCAGGCTGCGGCTCCTGGGCCATGTTCTCGGGCTGTGGGGGCTTCTGCTGAGCAGAGCCGAATCTAGTCCTGACGCAGCCCAAACCTTTTGAAAAGCAGAACCATTAGGATCGGCTTCCAGAGGTGCCAGACCAGCAGCACAATGGCACTTTCTGTTTGGATCTCCCAGCCGTGCTCTCACTGGGGGGACAAAGGAGTCTTCAGGGTCACCTTTAGGATCTTCCTAAATCAACAGCTTTGGGACTCAGTGACAACCTAGGAATCTGGGGGGAGGGGGGCTGTGTTGCCAGGGAAACCTTAATTGGGGGACTTTCTGAGCCCAAGGGGTTGTGGCATAAATAAGGATGACCAGGGACTGTAAACTGCTATCCCCATTGGTGCTAGCAAAGGGGCCCTAACTTCACAGAATACTCCCCCCCGCCCCCGGCCTGTAGACCCCCTTCCAGAGCCAGAGGTGTGTGTACCCGTGGGTGATCCTGCCCCCATGAGCAGAGGCTGGACCTCCTCCCCAGTGGGCTGGCTTTCCCAGGTCCCTGACTCAGAGGGTCTTGGGCCATGCAACACCCTCAGAGGAGGAGGGTGCAGGTCACCGGGGGTCAGGACCCACCCCAGAGTGCCAAGCCTCAGCCTCCTCTTGGGCATCTGGACAGCACACTCAGGTCTGTTTGCTCACTGCCTCGCGTTTGTTCAAGTCTTTAACTCGCTCCAGCGGCTGGAGGAAAACAGCGGCCGGCAGCTGAGGTGGCTTCTGGGGGCCACCACCCAGCGATCTGGGGCCGGGGTTGCTTAGAGATGTGAGTGGATGCCGCCAACATTGTGAACATGTCTTTTCCACTTCATTACTCTGACCCCTGTCAGCGTGGGTGGGACAGGGAGTTCTGAGCTGAAACCCTCCCGGAAAAGTGATTGCAAAGTGCTGCCAGGCTCCTTAATGAAAAAATTTCTCTGTGGGCTTTCCCTGTCTGACTCATGGGAGTCTTACATGGAGCCTGAGGAAGAAATGATCCCACGAGAATTGGGATCTGAGTTTGAAGAGAACAGAGTAAATGTCCATCTTCGAACACCTGGGAGGAGGGAAGGGAGAGGATGCGGGATATAGCAGTGAAACAGATGGCCCCCTCCAGGGGTGTGTGTGGAGTTTGGCATGCCTGCTCGGGTGACCTGTTTCTATGGCCAGGAGAGGTTCCCCACGGCATCCACGTGTCCCACGTGCCAAGTAAGCAGGACTCACCTGCTGGCCCCAGCCAGCTCTGCCTCTGGGTTTCTGGTTGTGTGCTCTGAGAGCCCAAAGCCGTCAGCCCATCACCATTGGCCTGGGAAAAATCCACCCATCAGAGGGTTTCCACCCCGTGAAGTTGCCCCAGCACGTGACTCATTCAGGGGTGAACTGAACGTGTAGTGGGGGCCTCGGAAGGGCTGGACCTGGCTGGGAAAGTGAACAGAGTGGCTGGGGAAGTGGGGCCCCTCCTCCCCACCCCTTCAGCAGTGAAGCGGAAAGGTGACCACAAGGACCTTTACCTGGCAGCGTGTGCTTGGAGCTGCCGGTTGTGAAGGGTTAGAAAAAAGCCCAGCTATGCTGAGTCCACTTGTCCAGACCGGTACCTGGATCCTGGCCTGTTCAGGTTGCACAGGGCTCTTGGGTGTGTCCAGCAGCCACTTGAGGACAAGGGTCACCTTTGAAAGGGGCCTGAGGGCCCAAACGCCAGCCCCCCACGCCCACCCTGGATGGCCCGTGGCATCTCCTCACCATGGTGAGCCCCCCTAGCTGGTGGGCGCCAGAGATCACTGATTTGGAAAGCGAGTGCTAGGTGGCTCTTCTGCCCTGCTGGCCAGCAAGCCCCAGGCCTGTCTTGGGGGCTCCTGGGAAGAGAGACATCTTAAAGAGGGTCCTCCGAGGAGGGCCGCCGCCCATCCTCACTGTGCTGGAGCCTGGGCTTCTGGTGATTCTCGGCCAGTAGCCGGCTCCGAGGCCAGCACTCCAGGGGAGGGGCCATCTGCAGCTGCTGTTTTCCCCTCTGGGAAGGTCACAGAGCCGGGGCCTGTTTACAGTGCAGCCCAGGGGCTGAGCGAATGAGTCACCACTGGCTCACGCGGGGATGGCATTCCGAGGCCGGCTCGGAGGACAGGTTCTGCCTGGCTGAGCCCACTCCAGCCTCCCTCCTACCCTGGGGCAGCAACAGCATTAATGGCGGTGGTGGTGGAAAGCCCCCCAGAGCCAGGGAAGGGGCCAGCGCACTTCCCCCCACACCCAACCTGCGAAAGCAGTTGGGAACCCAGGGTCAGGAAGCCGCCCTGCTGAGTGTTTTCCTAGCATGTGTCTCTGCAGCTCGGCTGCAGCTTCCTACTTGGCAGGAATCATGGTTCTTCCCCCTCCGCCCGGCCTTCCAGCCGGCACTAGGCAGTCAGCTCAGTCCTCAGCCATCATTCACTCCATCACCAGGGCTTCTGAGTGGCCATTATGTGCAGCTGAGGTCGGGCAGAGGCAGAAGGAGGGAGGGAGGAGGGGGAGGTGGAGGCCAGTGGGGGAGGAGACCCAGACAAGATGAAAGGAGAGTCCACAGACAAGGGCAGGTCCCCCTGACAGTGCTGCCCTGGACTGTGGGGAGGTCGGCTCGGGGAGGTCAGGGAGGGAGGAGGCAGGTGGCTCTAAAAGGGGCTTTGGAAAGGATGTAAGAAATCTCTAGTGGGGAGAGCAAACAGAATGCTTAATAAGGAACAGAGAGAGGTATGAGAGGTAAGGATAATTGCCTTGATCCTCCAAATCAAGTGTGGACCCTTCAGGGGCTGCACGTGTGTCTTCCAGGAGACAAGCAGCCCAGTGGCTATGCACATCAACTTGACCTGCTTTGAGTTCTAGTTTTGACCCTTACCAGCTTAAGGATCCCTTGACTTTTTTTTTTTTTTTTTGAAGAACTTTTATATTTTTGGTGGCGCTGGGCCTTTGTTGCTGTGTGCAGGCTTTGTCTAGTTGCGGCGTGTGGGGCCCAGCTTGCAGTGGCTTCTCTCTAGGACAGGGCTCATTCGTGGGGCACACACAGGCTTAGTCGCCCCACGGCATGTGGGATCTTCCTGAATCAGAGATCGAACCCGTGTACCCTGCGTTGGCAGGCAGACTCTTAAACTGCTGGACCACCAGGGAAGTCCCCTTGACTTTTCTAATCCTAAAGTCTTGGAACCATTAAGTGAGGGTAATGAGTGACACCGGGGAAGGCAGTGGCACCCCACCCCAGTACTCTTGCCTGGAAAATCCAATGGACGGAGTAGCCTGGTGGGCTGCAGTCCATGGGGTCGCTAACAGTCGGACAGACTGAGCGACTTCACTTTCACTTTTCTCTTTCATGCATTGGAGAAGGAAATGGCAACCCACTCCAGTATTCTTGCCTGGAGAATCCCAGGGACGGGGGAGCCTGGTGGGCTGCCGTCTATGGGGTCACACAGAGTCGGACACGACTGAAGTGACTTAGCAGCAGCAGCAGCAATGAGTGACACTTTCTTGGTAAGAATGTTATGAGGGTTTTTAGGAGAATAATAGTTTCTGTTATAATAACAATGCTACTATATTATTTAATATATTAACATAACCGTGTACGCTGTCATATATTGTAACTTAATAATAAGGAAAAATCCTCTGATCAAGCTGCTCCTGGGCAAAGTAAAGGGGGGAAATTTCCTCTAGCAGGCATGACAGCTTTGGGAGGAAGGGAAGGAAGTGACTTAAAGGATAAAACACAATTAGTGTTAACATTTGAAAAATAATTAGTGCCCCCAGGGTAAACTTCTCTTCGCCTGTGTTTGCTGTTTTGTGACCACACACTGACCACTGCCAGGATGTTTATGCTTTAGCTTTCACTGGTCAAGGTCATCCTTGATACTGTTTTCAGAGAAATTTCATCTGACACACATGTTGTCGTTTAGTCTCTAAGTCATGTCCTATTCTTTTGCAACCCCGTGGACTGCAGCCTGCCAGGCTTCTCTGTTCATGGGACTTCCCAAGCAAGAATACTGAAGTGGGGTTTGCCACTGCCTTCTCCAGGGGGTCTTCCCAACTCGGGTATCAAACCTGTCTCCTGCATCGGCAGGCGGATTCTTTACCACTGAGCCGACAGGGAAGCCCTGACACGAACGTTAGGTAGTCACTCAAAGCCGAAATACTTTGACTGCCCATTTAGACTCTTAGATTGGTCAGAAAGACCCTACCATCAACTACGACATTAAAGGACAGACTGGGAAAACGCACCTTGCAGTATAGGAACAAACTGTGAGGGTCTTTAACGTATAAAGAGCCTATACCAAATTAATATGAACAAATTAACATCCTCTTAGCAAGACAGGACAAATGAGGAATGTAACTGACTGATTTTAAAAACTGTAGAAAAAAATGTTCAAAGTCATTAGCAATCAGTAAATGTAAGTTTTTTCAATTCCAATTGGTGTAAGTTTTCTGGAAGGTAGTTTGTCACAGAGTATCACAAAAAAACTTAAAAACATGGATTCCCTTTTGCCAAATGATTCTACTTTTGGGAATTTACCTTAGGGAAATAATAGCTATTTGCGTATATGTTTATCTTCAAGCATGTTCATTAAAAAATGTTATTTATGATAAGAATTGAAAAGGATCTGAGAACATCAGAGAAATGGTTGTTGCATAAATCATAGACCATTCAGAAAAGGAAATACAAGACAGTTGTTACAAATTATGTTGAAGATGAATACAGGAATACATTAGGAGGTATTTATAATATACAAAATCAAAAAAAGAAAAAGTTTAAAAAATAATATGTAGTATCTGATTCCAGTTTGGTTAAAAATTATGGGTATTTATAGGAAAATTATTGAAGGCAATTACATCAAAATGATAATGTGGCTATATCAGGGGAATTCTTTTTTCCCCAAGGGGAATTTTTATTTCATTTTTCATGTGTACTTTGTTCTACATATTTTACAATGAACATGCATTGCTTTCCTAATCAGCAAAAAATAACTGTGAGATAAAGCATAAGATGTACACATTCCTGAGGAGGCTGTATAGTGTGGTTTGCCCTGAGGCTCTGTACACCCTGGAAATGTATACCAAATACCAAAAGAACATGTTAAGGAGGGGGAGGATTTTCAGGGTGTTGTAAAGAATGTTCCAGGCAGGGAGAGGCTGAGAAGCCAGGAGGGCAGCTGGGAGGCTACTGCCCTTGTCCAGACATGAGGTGGCATGAGGATCTCATCCCGGGTGAGAGGGAAAGTCAGAACCCTCTCCCAGCTTCCTATTCTTGCCTGTCCCAGATGCAGTCTGGGGAGCAGACTCCAGGAGATGAGCTCAGAGTTGCCCACTAGCCCCAAGCTCTGTGGTTTTATTGGCCTCTGCCTTGGGTTAGGGTAGAAGAGAAAGGGCTGGTAAGCAAGCTGTCTGCCTTTCAGAAGTATCCCCTTGCCCTGTCAAAAAGTTGGGAACACTCTTTGCACCCAAAAGTGACTACCATGACAGAAGTGTTTCCTGTTGTGGCTGTGCTGAGTGGCTTTTGTCCGCCATCTGCTTTTCTGATTGGGTTCTAAGCCCTCTTTTTTTTTGTTGTTGCTGTTGTTTTGTGCTTTGTTTCTTTGGCCGAACTGCCCTGAATGTAGGATCTTAATTCCCTGATCAGGAATCAAACCCATGCCCCCTGCATTGAAAGCACAGAGTCTTAACCACTGGACTGACAGGGAAATCCCTCTAAGCCATCTTTGATCCCTTCTTTCTTCACATGCATTCCAGGCTGCAACAGTTTCCTTCTTCCATACAAGCAAAGCTAATCTTTGCATTCTCCCTGGGGCAGATATGGGCCTGGAGATGCCTGAAGCTGCTTTGGTGGAATAGCCAGTGAGGCGCAGCCCAAATACGTGAGCCCAGGATCCGAGGGGTGTCCTCTGAACCACAGCATACCTGGGAGGCAGGTGTGCAAAGAGTGAAATTGGGCACCTTTCATGCTCACCTAGGTGTGCTTGGGTGGCCATGAACTTGTCACCTTTCCTCTCTCTCCTGCTGGGGAAGTTTCCACATCCTCCTTGTTTCCCTCCGACCCTCTCTGAGAAGGCTGAGTGAGCAGAGGGGGCTGGAAGAAGAACTGTGTGTGTGGCGAAGCTGGAGAGGCAACCTAGCCTCGTGCCACAAGATGACTTTGTTGGCCGCACACTATGGATTTATTCACGTTCCTTTTTAATCCTGGCATCCCCAAACATCTCAAATCAAATCTCTTATTCATGGTTTGTTTTTTTTTTCTTTAACAATGATGCTGAGACATAATCCACATACCATACAATTCACCTAAACTGTATAATTCAATGGATTTTAGTGTATTCATAGAGTTACACCGGGGAAGGCAATGGCACCCCACCCCAGTACTCTTGCCTGGAAAATCCAATGGACGGAGGAGCCTGTGGGCTGCAGTCTATGGGGTCGCTAACAGTCGGACAGACTGAGCGACTTCACTTTCACTTTTCTCTTTCATGCATTGGAGAAGGAAATGGCAACCCACTCCAGTATTCTTGCCTGGAGAATCCCAGGGATGGGGGAGCCTGGTGGGCTGCCGTCTATGGGGTCACACAGAGTCGGACACGACTGAAGTGACTTAGCAGCAGCAGCAGCAGCAGCATAGAGTTACACGGTCATCACCAGAATTAATCATATCACCCCAGTCACAATTCTGGACCATTAGCGTTTCCTTCCTGTCCCTCCCAGCTTCTACCCCAACCCTAGACAACCTCTCGTCTAGTCTCTGCACCCAGGGATCTGCCTGTTCCGGACATTTCACATGAATGGAATCATACAGTTTTGTGAATGGTGTCTTTCACTCAGCGTAATTTTGCAGAGTTGATTCATGTTGTAGCATGTATCAGCTCTTCATTCCTTTCTGTGGCTGTGTAATATTCCATTGTGTGCATATTCCACAGTCTGCTTATCTAGTCATCCATTGATGGGCATGAAGGTTTTCCCACTTTTTGTATATTATAAAGAATGCTGCTGTAAACATTCATGTGCATACATGTTTTTGTGTGAACATATGTTTTTATTCCTCTTGTGTATATACCTAAGAGTGAAATGTCTGGGTCATATGGTAGCTTTGTGTTTAAATGAGGAGCTTCCAGACTGTTTTGCAAAGTGACTGCACCAGTTTACATTCTCACCAGTAGTGTAGGAGGGTTCCAATTACTCTATATCCGCACTGACATTTGTTGTGTTCTGTTTTCTTTTTTGAAAAATTTTTATTACAGCCACTTACATGCACAGGGGGTATGAAGCAGCATCTCATTGTGGTTTGATTTGCATTTCCCTATGATTAATGATACTAAGTATCTTTTCATAACGGTTATTGGCTATTTGTATATCTTCTTTGGAGAAACATCTATTCAGAAATGTCTGTTTGCCCATTTTAAAAATGATTTTTTTTTTATTACTGAGTTGTCAGAGTTATTTATATATTGCAGATAGGAGTGCCCTATCCAATACATGATTCATAAAAATTTTCTCTCTTCATCTTATCATCTTTTCATTTTCTTGATGGTGTCCTTTGAAGTGCAAACATTTTTCACTTGGATGATGTCCCTTTTTCATTTTTAACTGTGGTCAAAACAGGCAGAAATGATGAGGGGCAGGCAGGTAAATACATTCACAC
>SJYX01011055.1:103552-120265 GCA_006410675.1 Oreotragus oreotragus | reverse complement strand
ATGATGCTGAGACATAATCCACACACCATACAATTCACCTAAACTGTATAATTCAATGGATTTTAGTGTATTCATAGAGTTACACCGGGGAAGGCAATGGCACCCCACCCCAGTACTCTTGCCTGGAAAATCCAATGGACGGAGGAGCCTGTGGGCTGCAGTCTATGGGGTCGCTAACAGTCGGACAGACTGAGCGACTTCACTTTCACTTTTCTCTTTCATGCATTGGAGAAGGAAATGGCAACCCACTCCAGTATTCTTGCCTGGAGAATCCCAGGGATGGGGGAGCCTGGTGGGCTGCCGTCTATGGGGTCACACAGAGTCGGACACGACTGAAGTGACTCAGCAGCAGCAGCAGCAGCAGCATAGAGTTACACGGTCATCACCAGAATTAATCATATCACCCCAGTCACAATTCTGGACCATTAGCGTTTCCTTCCTGTCCCTCCCAGCTTCTACCCCAACCCTAGACAACCTCTCGTCTAGTCTCTGCACCCAGGGATCTGCCTGTTCCGGACATTTCACATGAATGGAATCATACAGTTTTGTGAATGGTGTCTTTCACTCAGCGTAATTTTGCAGAGTTGATTCATGTTGTAGCATGTATCAGCTCTTCATTCCTTTCTGTGGCTGTGTAATATTCCATTGTGTGCATATTCCACAGTCTGCTTATCTAGTCATCCATTGATGGGCATGAAGGTTTTCCCACTTTTTGTATATTATAAAGAATGCTGCTGTAAACATTCATGTGCATACATGTTTTTGTGTGAACATATGTTTTTATTCCTCTTGTGTATATACCTAAGAGTGAAATGTCTGGGTCATATGGTAGTTTTGTGTTTAAATGAGGAGCTTCCAGACTGTTTTGCAAAGTGACTGCACCAGTTTACATTCTCACCAGTAGTGTAGGAGGGTTCCAATTACTCTATATCCGCACTGACATTTGTTGTGTTCTGTTTTCTTTTTTGAAAAATTTTTATTACAGCCACTTACATGCACAGGGGGTATGAAGCAGCATCTCATTGTGGTTTGATTTGCATTTCCCTATGATTAATGATACTAAGTATCTTTTCATAACGGTTATTGGCTATTTGTATATCTTCTTTGGAGAAACATCTATTCAGAAATGTCTGTTTGCCCATTTTAAAAATGATTTTTTTTTTATTACTGAGTTGTCAGAGTTATTTATATATTGCAGATAGGAGTGCCCTATCCAATACATGATTCATAAAAATTTTCTCTCTTCATCTTATCATCTTTTCATTTTCTTGATGGTGTCCTTTGAAGTGCAAACATTTTTCACTTGGATGATGTCCCTTTTTCATTTTTAACTGTGGTCAAAACAGGCAGAAATGATGAGGGGCAGGCAGGTAAATACATTCACACTGGTTGTGTTCAGCAAACGGATTAACTTGCAGGCAGCCATCACATGGTCCATGTTTGATAAAACCCCAAAATGATTCCAGACATCTTGATGGAGGGGGACTTAGTATAGGTCTGTATAAGCAGCCTGAGTTCAATAAAACAGATTGGCAGATCCAGAGAGCGAGTCTCAATGCCAGGGACTGTGTGGGTGTGGATGGAGAACCTTCAGAGCAAGTGGTGTGAGCTCCCCTGGGGTTAGCGAGAGCATGGAAGGCTGCAGGGGAGGATGCGCTTCGCCCCATGCCTGTCTGAATCCATGACCTCGTTGTCATAGTTTACCATGCCTGAATTTGTATGGAATCCTCTGAGGGTTTTAGCTTTGCAGTCATGTCAAATGGGCCCAGAACAAGCTCCTGTGAGATGGGAAGAGTGGCCTCATGGCAAAGAAAGCCTGAGCTTTTCTTGCCGTTGATCTTTCCAGGTGGGAAGAGAAAGCCCCCCTTGAACCTAGAAATTGAGAAGCAGGACTCCCAGGCCAGCCTGCTCATCCACCCCAGAGACTGTAGAATTCTGATTGGCACCTTCCAGAGACCTACTCTTCTCAAAATCAAAAGCAGCTTTGCTGACATCTGGTCATTCTGGAATACTGATATTTTTATTTATAAAATTACGCTTGCATCCTCAAATAGATTCTTATTTTTAACAGACTTGCTTCCTTTGAGGGTTGCCTTACTCACTGGCATCTCCTTGTAACCCTGCAGAGACCGAAGGCCCTGGCCTGTGCCAGAGCGGAGAGGAGGGTCGCTTGCCAGCCAGGAAGTCCTGTCTGCAAATCCTCAAATAGATTCTTATTTTTAACAGACTTGCTTCCTTTGAGGGTTGCCTTACTCACTGGCATCTCCTTGTAACCCTGCAGAGACCGAAGGCCCTGGCCTGTGCCAGAGCGGAGAGGAGGGTCGCTTGCCAGCCAGGAAGTCCTGTCTGCATGTGCAGAGTCTGAATTCTGCATTACTCTCCCCTTCTTCCTTTATCACCCTCAGTCCGGGAAAAAAAAAACGTGCAATTAGCAGTGAT
Source organism: Oreotragus oreotragus (assembly GCA_006410675.1). Taxonomy (NCBI): domain Eukaryota; kingdom Metazoa; phylum Chordata; class Mammalia; order Artiodactyla; family Bovidae; genus Oreotragus; species Oreotragus oreotragus. The sequence continues at coordinate 117,826 of SJYX01011055.1, read as the reverse complement.
TATCCCTGGACTGATTCTTTGTGAATTACACAGGGAGGCGAGCAGATAAGACGGGGTGCCCGAGGATTCCATCATGCTCTGTTCCCTTCCTTCTTCATCCTCCGTGTCTGTCCCTCTTTCAGCAGAAGTTTCCCTTGCTTCTTGTCTTTCAGCTGCCCAACATGTTTGGTGACCTTCGGTCCACATTTATTGCCCTGATGATTGGATCCTATGCCTCCTCGGCGGTCACCTTCCCAGGAGTCAAGGTGAGGGTGTGTGCTGGTGTCTGAGCAGAGGCCTCTCCCGAGACTCCTTCTGCCCTCCCCGAAGGGGGAAGTCACTGTGGGTGCTGCCGCCTGCCCTTCCCCCAACACGCACCTGGGAGGATGCACCTGGGCACCTCTGGGAGTAAGAAAAGAGACCTGCTGGGCCAGGGGTGGGGTGAGGTGGGGTGGGGACCCCGCCCGCCCCCAGGTCTGTTGTCATTGGGCTGTTGCTCCCCACTGCCAGAGCGCTGCTCACAGCCAAGTTGGTTCAGCTGTTTCCCTCCCAGGCAGGATTCTGAGCCCGTGGAAGTCACACGGGGTCAGGATGAAGCAAGCACCTCACTGCTCATCAGTCCTGGCTCCTGCTCTAAATCCTGTTGTTCCTGAAAGGGCTTCAGAACCAGCTTTTCTCTGCGGTGGCCCCAGCTCCAATAAATCCCCTTTCCTGAGGTCCAAGGGGAAGAAGCCGCAGAGCAGGAGGAGGAGTCGTAGCTAGGGGCCGGCCACCCGGGCATCGAGGTGTCCGGAGAGGCGGGGGCCGCCGTCTCTGGGTGTCAGGGATCCCCAGGTTACTGGAATGTGGAGGAGCCCTCAGGTTCTTCCTCCTCCTCGTCTCGGTGTCTGACTGCTGGTCCCCTCCCTGGGGAGCTGGGCAGCTGTCTGCCACTGCCCTGGGGACCCTTGGGCTGGAAATAAGTGGCAAAAATTGCAATAACAGTCTGGCAGGCTTCCCTCCTAACAGGCCCTGTACTGGGCCCTCTACTGGGGTCACACCTGCTGAACTGCACCTCAGCTCTACCAAGAAGGTACATGCCAGTCTCACACCCATTTCACAGAAGAGCAAAGTGAGCCATTCAGCTGTTCATTCCTCGAGTTTTTTTGGCACCTGGATGTAGCTGCTGGATGGCAAATGGCATCACTGACTCGATAGACGTGAGTCTGAGTGAACTCCGGGAGATGGTGATGGACAGGAGGCCTGGCGTGCTGCGATTCATGGGGTCGCAAAGAGTCGGACACGACTGAGCGACTGAACTGAACTGATGTATATGCTTCAAGGTGCTAGAGAAACTTCAGCGGACAAGTCTAGAGATTCCTGTCTTCAGGGAGCTGGACTAATAATGGATGAGGAAATGAATCATAAGTCAAAAAATCTCAGCCAGGGCTGTTCACTGTGAGCCGGTGCTGTGACAGTGATGGGCAGTTGGGGAAGGCCTCTACAAGGAGTGACGTTTGGTCCAAGCTGCAGGCGTTTGGTCCAGGGCGACCAGAGATGATTGAAATGCAGGTGCCTGGTGAGCAAGCATCCAGCCTGAGGGGCCATGTCCCTGCCTCGAAGCTCAGCACAGGGAGACCAGGACTGCCGGGTGCCCTCTGCTAACTGCCCTACCCTGACTCCGACCCCTGCCCCCTTGTGCCTCTCAGGTCATCTATGACTTTGGTGCCTCCTTCATTGTTATCCTCGTGGTCTGGGCTGGCTGCTCCGGGCTGGTTTTCCTCAACTGCTTCTTTAATTGGCCCCTGGAACCCTTCCCGGGGCCAGAGGACATGGACTACACGTAAGTGGACCTGCGGTCTGCCCCCACTCCCACGCCGGCCAGGGGCATGGGCAGCGTGACAGACACTCTCCCGTGGCCTCCAGGGTGAAGATCAAGTTCAGCTGGCTGGGCTTCGACCACAAGATCACAGGGAAGCAGTTCTACAAGCAGGTGACCACAGTGGGGCGCCGCCTCAGCGTGGGCAGCTCCATGCGGAGCGCCAAGGAGCAGGCGGCCCTGCAGGAGGGCCACAAGCTGTGCCTGTCCACCGTCGACCTGGAGGTCAAGTGCCAGCCCGACGCCACAGGTACCCACCTGCACGTGGCCCCTCACCTCCCAAGCCTGCCCTGAGCCATCAACAGCCCAGTGACAAGGAGGGGGCGTCCAGCCCAGATGGGGACCCCGATGGGATCCAGCACTCCCTGAGGGCTCTGTAGGTACCGCCTCCCTTCGTCCCCACATCATTCCGCACAGCCAGGCAGCACCACCTGCCCTGCCTTATAGACTAAGCTCAGAGAGGGTGAGGGATTCACCCAGCTTGTTTTGTACAGCCGGGTGACCCAACTCCTGCACCCAGCCACTGGCCTCATCTGGTGCGCGGTGATGGTAGCCTCCCGGCCCCACGCGTGCCCTGGATGGTGGGTGGGCCTTGGGCCCTGGGGGTGCCGCTGGTTCTCCCTGAGCCCCCGGTTCTCCCCGCAGCGGCCCCCTCGTTCATGCACAGCGTGTTCAGCCCCATCCTGCTGCTCAGCCTGGTCACCATGTGCGTTACACAGCTGCGCCTCATCTTCTACATGGGCGCCATGAACAGCATCCTCCAGTTCCTGGTCAGCGGCGACCAGGCCGTAGGTAGGTGGTTCCCGAGCCCTGGGGCACAGCCCACACACGGTGCTCACTTCTGCCCCCCCGAGGTCAAGTCCACCACCTGGCCAGCCGGAGGGTGTGGGGCTAGGCTGGGCCAGCGGGGCGGTCAGATGGCAGAATCCAAGGGCCTGATGGTGCGTCAGAGCCATTTCACCACAGCCGGGCCCGACTGTTCTTTCATGTCCCCGCCAGAGTTTCCCGGTTTAGGAGGGAGGAGAGGACTGAAATAACTATGTGTGTGTAGGGTGTGGGGTGTGTTTTTCGTTGCCTGAGGGGGACGGTTGACGTGTGTGTTTATAAGACGAGACACTGAACAGAACATGGTACTCCATCCACCTGAGAGCTTGTTGAAAGACAATCCATCAAACCCAACGCCAAGAATCCTCTGGGAAACCACAGGGGTAGCGCGTGGAGAGGCTGGGGTAGGGGCTGGGCCGCTGCGGCTGGACACGGGGTCTCCTGGGAGCTGTGCCCTGAGCTGGGAAGCAAGGCCAGGTGGAGCCTTCCTCTTATGTAATCCAGTCCAGGCTTGTTACTTCTGGTAAACAGAACTGATAACCCACCTGCCCACTTTTCCAAAAGAACGCACAAGCTGATTAGAGGTTTTGATTCTGCAAAGAAAGTCCATACTTCCTCAGGGCCTGAGCTGAGTCAGCTTTAGTCATCCGAAATCAGGACAAACACATTGGGTAAAGCCTTTTTATTGGCAGTCTCATTGGTGTGCAACTTTTGGAGTTGGTTTAATTGTTTTGCTCCACGGGAAGATATGCCAGGCAATGTAAGGGTTTTAGTTGTTGTTTTTTTTTCTTTTTAAATTTATTTTTGGCTGCACTAGGTCTTCATTGCTGTATGAGGATTTTCTCTAGTCGCAGCAAGCGGTGGCTTCCTTGCAGCGCAGGAGCTTCTCACTGTGGTGGTTTCTCTTGCTGTGGAGCATGGCCTCTAGAGCGCAGACTCAGTGGTCGTGGCACATGGACTTCATTGCCCTGTGGCGTGGAATCCTCCCTGGCCAGGGTTCAAACCCTTTTGCCCTGCGTTGGCAGATGGATTCATTACCACTGAACCACCAGGGAAGTCCTCTGTGTTTTTAAAGAGGATAAGACACTCAGCTATAGCAAAAAGGGAAGGAGACTAAGGGACACAGACAATGCAGGGTCTATTCTGAAAATGGGTGTTCAGACATGAAGCAACATGGAAAAAACCCTATTATGTGCCCTTGCAGAAATTCATAGCAAACACGAAGATGGCGGGGAGCGGGGGGGGGGGGAAATAACCTGTTTAGCTTCATTTCATTCAATGATAATCCCCTAAATTTCAACCGCAGGAACCCTTTTATTATGTAACATTCATTAAAATCTGTTCACCGTACTTTGGGGAGAGATGATCTAGCCTGTCTGAAGGCCCTTTATTACAAACCCTGAGGCCCAGACAGGCAGAGACCCTGATGAGTACAGAGAAAAGCCCCTTACTGGCCCTTGGACGGCAAATCTCCCTGCTGCTGCTGAGTCATGGCCTTCTCTTTTGCTTTCTCTGAGAAATCTTTTGCTGCCCAAGAGGCATTTTTTTTTCCTTCCCCTTCTGTTTCCCTCTTTCAAAAGTCGGCTTCAAGAAGTAGAGGAAGTTGGGCCAGGAAATTCGGCCCACAGCTGACAGGGCATTGGGTTTCCCCATCCTGCTCCTCTGAGCACTTGCGCCTGAAAGCTCACACACACACACACACACACACACACACACACACACACATCTGGATGTCAGGATCAGGGGGCTGCAGCACTGGCTGGTCAGACACCCGGGCTGGGTGTGGGCTGGCTTCTCGGCCCTGGTTCTGCCGGCTCTTCTACACCCCGCCACTTCCCCATCGTGGTCCCTCCACAAGTGGCCTGACTGACGGCCCGTCTATGACGAGGCCCCAGCCGGCAGGAAACCACCAGCAGACACCCGTGCGGGGCACTCTGAGACTCGGGGCTCCGTGGGAAGTGGTGTGGTGCTGGGCCCAGAGCGCGCCGCCCCCACAGCCCTCTCTGTAACAGCCTTTGACATTTCTGCTGCTAACTCCACTCCTCTCTGCTTTGTCACTTTTGCTTTCTCGGTGCAGTGATGGCTACTGGTAAGCCCGTGGGGTCCGGCGGGGAGGGGTTGTCAGGGAATACAGGACGTCCGCTCCTGGCCAGAGCCTGCCCAACTGAGAAGCACCTGTCCCTGAACTCCAGACGGCCCCCTGCACTCCGCATGTCCCCCCCAAGCCAGAGCTGCGGGTGGGGTTGGCGCAGCCGGCCTTCAGCTTCTGATGAGAAATCTCATCGTGATTTTCAGGCTCTCTGAAGGCTGGAGCGCTTCTGTCAGGGCCCCTGTGAGTGGAGCCTTCTCAGTGTGTTTCGAGGGGCAGGACACTGACACACGAGGCTGCTGGCACACAAAACCTCGCTCCGTCCTGGGCCTCGGAAATCTTGTGGTTCCTAGAGTCACAGAGACCCCCTGGAGCTTCTGGGGAAGGTCACTGTGACATACTGGACTTCGGTAGCCGTTTCTTGGAAATAGGCGAGGGATTCGGAGGAAAGAATACGGTGTCCTGCCCCTTGCTCAGACTTAGATTTCAGAGGTTGTCTCCCATCATGACTCACGGTGCCACAGGTGGGGTGGGGGGCGTTCTGGGGGAAAAAACCCAGAAGGGCTTGTGGACACAGACTCTGCCCAGCCCCCTCCCCAGGCTTCAGCAGGCAGCCCCCGACCCCGCTCCGTGACCCGGCCCTTCTGTCCCCTCAGTGAGCCTCTACACCTCCATCTTCGGGGTGCTCCAGCTGCTCTGCCTGCTCACCGCCCCCGTCATTGGCTACATCATGGATTGGAGGCTGAAGGAGTGTGAGGACGCCTCCGAGGAGCCCGAGGAGAAAGACGCCAACCAGTGCGTAGGCCGAACCCGTGCCTCGCGTCCCCAGAGGGAGCAGGCGGGTATTAGGCGGCTCTAGGGTGGGTGCGGCGTTGAGTTGTCAAGTCAGCAGGAGAGGTGAGAAGGGGCCGTGCTCAAAGCCACTCTTCATACTGGTCTGTCGCTTCTGTCCGAAACAGTCCTTTGTATATAAAAGTCTGGGAAGCGCCCAGCTAGGAGAGAGGAGAGACCCCAGACTAGTAACTATGAAACACCTGGCTTTAGGCCCGCACTCAGATCCTCAGCACAGTTAGCACAAGGGCAGAGAGCCTTAGAGGGTCCTGTTTGCCTGCAAGGCCTGCTTCACTGGGTGTGAGTCGTAAACGGGTATAACCTTAAGACGTGTTAATAGATTTATTCATGACTGTGAGAATTAAACGAGGAACAGGAGCCCTTTCTTTATAGAAGGGTTGGGCTGTAAGATCAGAGGATGAGTTAAATGCTGTCTTCTCTGACTCCACCTTAATATAATAAGCTACTCTTGATTGTATCGGGCCCCGTGCCAAGCACTTAATGCACAAGCTCTCAGGGAAGCCTCCCAACACCTTGATGAGTTATACCCATTTTACAGATGAGGGAACTGAAACTAGGCGTTGGAGCGGCTCGCCGGAGGCCACACGGGGAGACAGTGGCGGGCCTGGGGCTCTCTGCATATCTCTGAGCCCTTGGCTGTCGTGCAGGTGTCCGTGGGGCATCTGTGTGGGTGGTGAGACTCGAATCAGTAGTAGTGAATTCACAGGGAGATGATTACAGAGACGCTCTGTTATCTAGGTCAGGTCCTACAGCCAGAAAGCGGTTGATGCCCATTCCAGTTCCATCTGCCGCATGCTCATTTCTTCTTCACTCCTTCCTGCCCTCCAAGGGGAAACCCACTTGCTCCCTTATTTGGCTTATTCTCTGGCTTAGCATCAGCTCCCTGCAGGATTTGGGTGAAGCTGGAGCCAACAGTGAAGGAGGCTTTGCCACATCCTGACCTGGGTGCCTTCTCCTCCTCCCTCCCCATCACTGGGGATCTGACCTCAGTCTTCACTGAAATAGTGCAGGGTTCAGTTCAGCCACTCAGTCACGTCCGACTCTTTGCGACCCCATGGAATACAGCACACCAGGCCTCTCTGTCCATCACCAACTCCCAGAGTTTACCTAAACTCAGGTCCATCAAGTCGATGATGCCATCCAACCATCTCATCCTCTGTCGTCCCCTTCTCTTCCTGCCTTCAATCTTTCCTGGTATCAGGGTCTTTTCAAATGAGTCAGCTCTTCACTTCAGTTGGCCAAAGTATTGAGTTTCAGCTTGAACATCAGTCCTTCCAGTGCAAGGTACTGATGCCCATCTCATGTCCAGCCTCTCCACTAAGGTTCACACTCCGTGCTCAGTTCAGAGGGTAGCTGTGGGGAGTGTCCCTCGTGATGGTCTCGCCCCACGGTCCCCAGCTAGCACTCACTTGGTGGAGGTGTCTAAGTCTTGCATTGTCCGCAAGCTGTGACTCCCTGGGCCTGACTTCCTGGGAGAGTCTATTCTCCAGGGACCCCCTGCCCCCACCCCAGCCAGGGGCCCCCCAAACCGGCGCCAGATGTGTATAAGAGACAGCCCCCACCCCAGCTCCTGTGTTCCGTGCCCTGTGCCCCCACAGAGGTGAGAAGAAGAAGAAGCGGGACAGGCAGATCCAGAAGATCACCAACGCTATGCGGGCCTTCGCCTTCACCAACCTGCTGCTCGTGGGTTTCGGGGTGACCTGCCTCATTCCCAACCTGCCTCTCCAGGTGGGTGTGGGGGATGGGATGATGCATGAGAGAGGGTCTGATGTCTCATGGGGGAGCCATTAGCAAAGAGAATAGTGACTTTTCATTCATTAAATCCAACCAGCCAAACCAATCAACCAGCCCACCCTGGTTTGCCAAGGGCCTTCTATCTGCTGACTTCNCAACCTGCCTCTCCAGGTGGGTGTGGGGGATGGGATGATGCATGAGAGAGGGTCTGATGTCTCATGGGGGAGCCATTAGCAAAGAGAATAGTGACTTTTCATTCATTAAATCCAACCAGCCAAACCAATCAACCAGCCCACCCTGGTTTGCCAAGGGCCTTCTATCTGCTGACTTCCCTGGTGGCTCAGACGGTAAAGCGTCTGTCTACAATGCAGGAGACCTGGGTTCCATCCCTGGGTTGGGAAGATCTGCTGGAGAAGGAAATGGCAATCCACCCCAGTACTATTGCCTGGAAAATCCCATGGACAGAGGAGCCTGGTAGGCTACAGTCCATGGGGTCGCAAAGAGTCGGACATGACTGAGCGCCTTCACTTTCCTTTCCTTCCTTTCTGTCTGCTGGGCTCTGTGCGCAGTGCCGAGTTGTTGTTCAGTTGCTAAGTCATGTCTGACTCTCTGTGACCCCATGGACTGTAGCACACCAGGCTTCCCTGTCTTTCACTATCTCCCAGAGTTTGCTTAAATTCATGTCCATTGAGTTGGTGATGCCATCCAACCATCCCATCCTCTGTCGCCCCCTTCTCCTGCCCTCAATCTTTCTTAGCATCAGGGTCTTTTCAAATGAGTCGGCTCTTGGCATCAGGTGGCCAAGGTATTGGAGCTTCAGCTTCAGGATCAGTCCTTCCAATGAATATTCAGGGTTGATTTCCTTTAGGATTGACTGGTTTGATCTCCTTGCAGTCCAAGGGACTCTCCAGAATTTTTTCCAGCACCACAGTTCTAACAGCAAGCTGTAAATGGAACTGAGATTTCCTTTCACAGTAGACCCTTCCATATGAAAGTGTGCCATTCTTCTTGGTCTCGGGGCATCTTACACACCATGAATACCATCATTTTACCATTTCTGGAGTCACGTGGTGTATTTGTGTAGCTAATTGTTTTGCCTTTGCTCAAACAGCTGTGCTCTGACATCCTAAGAGGTCTGGCCAGTCTGTGACCTTGATGGGAGCATTTGCTCTCCTGGTTCAAGGCAGCCACAGGAGAAAGCCTCTGATGATGAGCTCTTGGTATCCGGGTTCAAAAGTTTAATTCCTTTGCACAAGATTTCCACTGCTTTTGGAACCTGACTTTTGGCAGAGAGCTCAAGAAAGGCAGATTGTGTTACCTGCCTGGCTCCACCCTTAGGTCCACAGAAGGGTTCTAGTTCCAGTCCTCAAGTTGAACTTTGAAGGAAGGGATACAAGTGACGGCATTGCAAACCCCCGGAGACTGATGCCGGTTCCGGATGGGAGTACTGGCACATCCCTGGTGCCTTCCCAGCCTCCTGGTGGTGGTGGCCCTTTCTGCAAGACCGGCAGACCCTTGCCCTGACCACCTTGTCCAGTCACGGGGCAGTGGTCACTGAGGACCGCAATCTGCTTTTTGTTTTAACCAGTTCTTACTGAAAGAAGTTGTGAAGAGGCAGCACGGCATTTGGGGTGAAAAGCGGGAGCCTGTAAGGGATGCGTGTGCTTTTGGGCACAGCCCTCTCACAGCGCCGCAGAGAGCAGTCCCCCTGCCTCCGCCGCCCACATTCCCGGAAACAGGGCTTGGCTGCTGCGCCTGATGACAGGGCTGTGTGCAGAGAACAAACAAAGGGTCCCGGCAGCAAAGCAGACAGCTCGTGGCTCTCAGGAATCGTTAACAAGGGCCTGCTCAGCCTGCCAACAGTGGCCTTTCCTTAGGAAAGCAGAGTGAGAGGAGAGGGGGACAGCTATCTGCCAGTAGGGCCTGGAGGACCAGGCTGGGAGACCAGGGCACAGCCCTCGGGTCTGAAAAGGCGGGAGTGATGATCAGTGACCTCCTACCTAGTGCTGTGTCCATGCTGCTGCTGCTAAGTCGCTTCAGTCGTGTCCAACTCTGTGCGACCCCATAGATGGCAGCCCACCAGGCTCCCCCGTCCCTACATACACTTAATAGCAGACTTTAGATGGGAATGGGGTAGCGGGAGCCTTGGTTTGTCGTGTTTGGCNTGCTGCTAAGTCGCTTCAGTCGTGTCCAACTCTGTGCGACCCCATAGATGGCAGCCCACCAGGCTCCCCCGTCCCTACATACACTTAATAGCAGACTTTAGATGGGAATGGGGTAGCGGGAGCCTTGGTTTGTCGTGTTTGGCAATTTCCATGGTGTAAGTGGCGTTCATCATGGCTGGTATCAAACAATACATTGTCCATCATCACTGTGGAGTTGGAAAGACACACCGTCATATATATATTATGCATGCTCAGTTGCTAAGGTGTATCCTACTCTTTTGCGACCCCATGGACTATAGCCCTCCAGGCTCTTCTGTCCATGGAATCTCCAGGTAAGAATACTGGAGTGGGTTGCCATTTTGTCTTCCGGGGGATCTACCCGATCCAGGGATCGGACTCAACATCTCTTGGATTTCCTGCATTGGCAGGTGGATTCTTTACCACTGTGCCACCTGGCCAAAAAGTTTGTTAGAGTTTTTCCTTAAGATGTTCAGGGGAAAACCCTAACCAACCCAATATCTACAGTAGACTTAAAAAAAACCTTAAGACTAGAGGTAATAGTACAACAAAATAAAGTAATAAAGATGTGATGGGCTTTGAGTATTCACGACCTTTGTTTTCAGTGTACGGTTGATCCTTAAACAACACAGCTGTGCAGTTCCACTCACACTTGGACTGTTTTCAATAGTAAATACGTACCGCATGGTCCATGGGTGGATATGAAACTGTGGATACAGAGGGCAGACTGTAAGTTTAATGTGGATTTGTGGCTGCATAGAGGGTCAGCACCCCTAATTCCCCACATTGTCCAAGGATCAATTGTCATTAAATTGTACCTTTAATGCAATGGAATTGTTAGTAATGACTGTGTTGAACAATTGGCTCAGAATTTTTGGCATTCAGCAGTTGGCCATGGCGAGCTGGCCAGGCTGACTCCAGGGTGCCAGTGCTCCCACCACTCAGGACTCTAGGAGCTCTGGGGCAGGAGGTCAAAGGGAGACCCTCCATGCCTCCTGCTCACACTCTGCTCTCCCCACCTCAGATCCTCTCCTTCATCCTGCACACAATCGTGCGAGGATTCATCCACTCGGCCGTCGGGGGCTTATACGCTGCTGTGTAAGTCCTGGGGGCTGCGGGTGACCAGGTGGCTGAGGGTGAGGGGATGGATGACCTGAGGGAGGTTCCAGGTGGGGCTGAGAGCTTCAAGGGGTCCATCTTGTCCACCTGAGATTCCTCCTCTTGCCTTAGATATTAGGGTGTCTGTGAGGTGTGTCAGAAGAAGGCCGTACTCGATGGGAGCGGGTCAGTGGGCAGACAGTTGGGTGCCCACAAGCCTTGGCATTTAACATGAAGTCAGTGTCCCCGGCCAGGGTACAGCTCCGCATCGTTACGGCCTCAGGGCTGCTGCTCAGCTGAGTCCTGGGGCTGCCGCTGACTGCTCACGGGAAGCCCGGGGGTGAGTTCTGGCTGCATGCACATGAATGTTGACCTTCAAATGGCCTTCAGTGGCAGCAGCGACATAAATAATTGAGCCCCGAATGTACCTGACAGAGCCCACCCAGGGCCTCAGTGGGCTGGTCTGCCCTAGTTTTCTCAGGCCTTGGCTAAAATGAAACCTGCCTCCTTTTCCAAGAGGCCACATACACCTAAGGAACCATAGTTGTTCCTCCTCCTCAGGCTGGGGCTTAGCTCAAACACCAGAACCCAAACACCATCCTCTGTCTCTCTCTGACTAAAGACAGGCTCATTCCTGCAGCCATTCCTTGCTAAGCCACGATACCTAATGTCCTGAGATTATGCCAGAACTCTCTCCCCGCTCTCAAGAGCGTCCCATGGGGGTCATCCCAGGTCTGCATGCCCCACCCCTGCCTACGCCACCCTCCCTGCCCCAAGGCCTAGAGGAAGTTGAGGCCACCCTGGCAGAGTCTGAGGGAGTCGGCCGAGGGCTATGATGCTGTTTCCGTGATTATACAACACTCCTCTGGATGAAGGTGCAGCCAAGCCCAGCCCAGCCTCCCACCTGCTCCCTGGGCCTAGTTCCCGAGCCACAGACTCCTGCCAGAATCATGTTGTCCACTCGGCTCGACCAGACACCTGTGGGCCCCAGGGCCTTCATGCTGGTCCAAAAGGGAAGTTCTCTGCGTGGAACTGCTCACCACGAAGCAGTCCAAAGATGGACCCTCGACTGTCCTCTGAAGCCGTTCCCACATCTCCTCTGGCACCGCAAGGTGCAGCCTGGGGGCACCAGCAGCTGGGGCCAGGCTGAGGCCAAGGAGCATCTGGGAAGCTGGACAGGGGCCCCCGCGGTGACAGGCTCTCTCCTGTCCTGGCAGGTACCCCTCCACACAGTTTGGCAGCCTCACGGGCCTGCAGTCCCTGATCAGCGCCCTCTTTGCTCTCCTGCAGCAGCCCCTGTTTCTGGCCATGATGGGTCCCCTCCAGGGAGACCCTCTGTGGGTAAGAAGGGTCGGGGGGCGCCGGGTTATGGGCATCCACTCTACTCTGCTGACTGGGAGCTGGGAGGCATCACAGCGTGTTTCAGAACCCCAGGACAGGCAGTTTGGAACTTTGGTTAGGGTCAGTTCAGGGATCCCTTGTGAATAGGCTGGGGAGCAAGAGGGGAAGAGTATCCTTTTTATCCATTTCTTTAAAAAAAATGTATTTTGGCTATGCTGTGTGGCATGTGGAATCTTAGTTCCCCAACCAAGGATCAAACCCACATTCCTGCAGTGGTAGCTCAGAGTCTTAACCACTGGACCTGCTAGGGAATTCCCAAGAGTGTCTTTTCTGGACCTGATTTTGGGGTAAATGGAACCGAGTTGCTGTCCCTGCCCCTCCAGCCAGAGGCTGGGATTCATAACCCGGAGCTGGGAGCTTGTCCCAATCCCACTACGCCCCTGGACCTTCAGATCCGCATGTTGGTGTGGCCCGTGGACCACTGGGGAATCCTGATGCCAGAACGTGGGATGACAGGCCCTCAGACCTCCGGAAACTCCTCCTTTGTTTTTCCTGTGACCTTCGCCTCAATCCCTACCTTGAGAGCAAGGAAAGGTCTGGCTGCACAAGGACGGCAGCCCACACATGCTGTGGTCCCTGCCCCTCGTGACGGCCACTCTCGTCCCTGCCTCCCCAGGTGAACGTGGGCCTGCTGGTCCTGAGCATGCTTGGCTTCTGCCTCCCCCTCTACCTCATCTGCTACCGGCGCCAGCTGGAGAGACAGCTAGAGCGGAAGAGAGAGGATGACAAGCTTTTCCTCAAGCTCAACGGCTCGTCCAACCGGGAGGCTTTTGTGTAGCGCCTGCCGTCTCGGATCACGGCCTCCCGCCCTCTCGCTTCAGTGACTTGAGGTGTCCTTGTCCCCACCCCAGAGGACCTCCACGCACTCCCACCCGCCCCCAACCCCAGGATCCTGTCCTCCACTGTGCTGGAGTCCACGCTCCCTCCCAGGGCCCTGGTCCTGCCTCGGAGCTCTGCGGTGGACAGATGAATGGGAGAGGGCCCGGACAGACACTTCTCCTCCTGCTGGAGGCAGGGAGGCTCTGGACTTCACTCCGCCACCCTTGAGGGGCTCTTGAGCCTCGGGGCTCCGTGGTGCCTGCAGGAGGAACCAGGAGGACCCCCTGGGCTGGCAGACCCTCTCTACCGAAGTGTGTCCGGATTCTGCCTCTAGCCAAAGCAGAGGGGTCTGCCATCCATTGCCCGCCTCCTGCCCCTCAGCTGCATGTCCACCGACCACGCCTGCCTGAGGACAAAGGCTTGCACTGTCTGCACACCCCCCCACCCCCGGCCTGGCCCCTCACTCCTCCCCCAGCCAGTCTGAGCTGCCTGAGGAAGGAAGGACCCGCTTCCTGTTGTTGGTGCTAACTCCTTTGTGATTCCAGCCCCCTGTGGCCTGTCCATGGCCTGTCCTCCTGTTCGAGGCCTGTGGGGAAGCGCCCCACCCCCAGCTTAGCCTGGGAAGGGTCTGGAGGGCTGGATGGTCATGTGAGAACCATGGACAAGGCCGGGCAGCGGTCCTTTCCCTCTCCCCTCAGAACTTGAGTGGGGGCATGTCTCCACTGCCCCCCTCTGTCCAGGCTGTGACCAGAAGGGAATGAAGGGGGCACCAGCAGGGCATCACGCACACACACAGCTGTTTTTGTGGGGGTGGAAGTGAGGCTGCAGCTGACAGTCCTGGAGGTCCAGGCCTGGGTGGGGAGGTGAATTTGTGAGAGGCCTAGGGGGTGTGGATGTGTGGGCTGTGTGTGCATGTGTATGAGAGATGTGTGTGGGGGTGGTGGCAGGTTGTGGGCTCTGGGTGTCTGCACTTGTCCTCCCAGAGCTGCCCCCAGCTGGCCAGGCCCCAGCAAGCCCAGCGCCTTGGAGCAGCCCCATTAGGGGCCGAGCTTGTCCCAGGCTGCGGGGCCACAGCGCCCCCTGCTGGCAGACTCTCCCAGGGGCCCTGGAGCTGTTTACGCCGGCGAGGCCACCTTTCCTCTGCCAGGCTGGCCTGGCTTACCAACCCACCCACCTTGACTGCGCTCAGAAATGTGTCTGAGGCTTCCTGGGAGTTCTGACAGGGGTGGGTGGATTTTTAGGTTATTTGTTTTAAGTTTTATCAGACTTCTTTTTATAAAGCAATAAATCCATTTCCCTACTGGTAAGGGATGCCCCCTTCTAGCATATCAATTCATGACTCCATGTGCCTGTTTTGAGCTTGAGAAGAAAAGGCAGGACAAAGTTTTCTGCCACTGACAAGACCCAGTTGTCCCCAGCTGCCGACTCTGGGTACC
>SJYX01011055.1:29863-102774 GCA_006410675.1 Oreotragus oreotragus | reverse complement strand
GGAAGCGCCCCCCCCACCCCCTGTCCCCCTCCACCCCCGGCTTAGCCTGGGAAGGGTCTGGAGGGCTGGATGGTCACGTGAGAACCATGGACAAGGCCGGGCAGCGGTCCTTTCCCTCTCCCCTCAGAACTTGAGTGGGGGCATGTCTCCACTGCCCCCCTCTGTCCAGGCTGTGACCAGAAGGGAATGAAGGGGGCACCAGCAGGGCATCACGCACACACACAGCTGTTTTTGTGGGGGTGGAAGTGAGGCTGCAGCTGACAGTCCTGGAGGTCCAGGCCTGGGTGGGGAGGTGAATTTGTGAGAGGCCTAGGGGGTGTGGATGTGTGGGCTGTGTGTGCATGTGTATGAGAGATGTGTGTGGGGGTGGTGGCAGGTTGTGGGCTCTGGGTGTCTGCACTTGTCCTCCCAGAGCTGCCCCCAGCTGGCCAGGCCCCAGCAAGCCCAGCGCCTTGGAGCAGCCCCATTAGGGGCCGAGCTTGTCCCAGGCTGCGGGGCCACAGCGCCCCCTGCTGGCAGACTCTCCCAGGGGCCCTGGAGCTGTTTACGCCGGCGAGGCCACCTTTCCTCTGCCAGGCTGGCCTGGCTTACCAACCCACCCACCTTGACTGCGCTCAGAAATGTGTCTGAGGCTTCCTGGGAGTTCTGACAGGGGTGGGTGGATTTTTAGGTTATTTGTTTTAAGTTTTATCAGACTTCTTTTTATAAAGCAATAAATCCATTTCCCTACTGGTAAGGGATGCCCCCTTCTAGCATATCAATTCATGACTCCATGTGCCTGTTTTGAGCTTGAGAAGAAAAGGCAGGACAAAGTTTTCTGCCACTGACAAGACCCAGTTGTCCCCAGCTGCCGACTCTGGGTACCGTCTCTCTCTGGGTGTGATTGCTGTGTTGGGAGGGGCAGTGGGGCAGGAAAACACCTTCCTCCCTGCCCCAGCCCTAACACATCAGGCCTGTGCAGACACCTTAGAAGAGTGGCCATCCCCTCCTCTGCTGCTTATCCCAGCCAGACAGGCTAATCCTGACCCCCTTTCATCCCGGCTCAGGCTTCCTGTCACCAGTCAACCACACCGAGGGTTCCTCCTGGGTTCAGGACGCAGGGTGACCCCAGACAAGCTGCAGCCTCAGAGGCAGCAGGGGCAGGATGTGGCGGGAGGAATGGGTGGTGACGGGAAAGAGCAGACCCAGGCCCAGACCTGGGCTTCCGGTCACAGTTGAGCCCCTGAAACTCATCTCCCTAGCCTTCATCCACTCAAATACTCAAAAGCAGGTATTTGTTTTAAACAAATTTTTTTTTTTCCTAAGGAGAGAGCTTGAGATGAACATTTCTCCCAAAGCATTCCTAAAAGTGCTACTTATGGGAGATGTTAANCCGGTCACAGTTGAGCCCCTGAAACTCATCTCCCTAGCCTTCATCCACTCAAATACTCAAAAGCAGGTATTTGTTTTAAACAAATTTTTTTTTTTCCTAAGGAGAGAGCTTGAGATGAACATTTCTCCCAAAGCATTCCTAAAAGTGCTACTTATGGGAGATGTTAAGGTTATTTAATTTTTAAAGTTTGGGGACTTCCCTGGTGATCCATTGGCTAAGACTCTGTACTCCCAATACAGGGGACCTGGGTTCAATCCCTGCTCAGGGAACTAGATCCCACATGTCACAACTAAGAACCCAGTGCAGCCAAATACATAATTTTTGAAAAGTTTTGTAGTCAGATTTGGGAAATGCTGGTCAAGGTCAAGTTAGCTCAGTGCTGGTGGGCTGTGCTCTCCAGAGGGGTGTGGTGGGCAGCTGGGGAATGGTTTTAACATTCCCAGCCACCCCCCACTGGGTGTGGCCCAGTTACCACCTGCAGCAGGAGCTTTCGGGGTGGTGGTTAATAACATAGCCCGTGGGTCTTGCCTCTGACCTAGAGGGAAAGTCTATTCTTCGCTAAGCCCCACCTGGTGATTCTGGTGCAGCCGTGCACCACCACCCCCTGCAACATTTGAAACCCACTGACAATGGAGTGCAGTTTGGGGCAGTGCTGATTAGCAAGGGCCCTTCCCACTGGGAAGTGTACTGAGGCTATACGGACACAGCCTGTGTTGTGCCCAGCAGCCCCCAGCCCAGCCTCTCTCTTTCACTGTGGAAAGGAGCAGGCTTTGAGAAACCAGAGTTCAGGGTGGAAAATAGTCCAGAGCCAACAGTGTATGGGGCTTTGGGATGCAAAAATGAGAGCAGGGTACCAGGCAGTTTGGGTACCACATGTGCCACACACCCACCCCCAACTCCCTTGCCAGTCATTTTACTCTGACTGCAGGATTGATGGGTTACATATTGTCCAATTACCATCACTGAGGCATGCTAAGAAGCCAAGAGTTGATAAACTCCCCTCCCTATTTTACAGCTGGGAAAACTGAGGCCTGCACAGGTGGAGTAACTTGCTCATGGTTAAAGCCAAGGACTCGCATATGATCCTAATCACTGGAGCAGCCGTGGCCCTCTAGATCAGGACAGTTCATTCGGAGCGGCAGTCTGGGGGGCCTCCAGGCCTTAAGATCAAGATGAAACAGCCTGAGGAAGGGAAACACACACAGGCGAGGTCTCCTTCTCTTGGAGCCAAGAGCTTCCTCAGAGAGTGGGGTGAGGCGTACGTAGTAGAGTCACCTCGGCCCTAGAGGCTGATGGTAACTTGGGGGAGGAAGCCTCTGGTCACCCCCAGCCATGAGAGGAGTGCCCTGCGATGGGGAAGGGACCGTGGGCCGGTCAAAGGCAGTGGGCATCACTGGCCTGGGCCCTCCATCATCCCCCTGGTTCTCCAGGTTCCTGGTGGGAAGGAAGGAGCAGGCAATGGTGCCCGGTCCAGGGCGTTCAACTGGAGCAAGAAGCAGGGTCACGCCAGCCTCAGGAGTGTTCCCAGGAGCCCCCTCCTCTCTGTCTCCCTGGACTTGAGTCCAGGTGATCCTTTGTGGCTGCGGCTGCTGCTGCTAAGTCGCTTCAGTCGTGGCTGGCTTCCTCCAAAGCCTCCTGGCCTCTGCCTGCAGCTCTCGCTGCCTGGGCCTGTCCTCAGGAAGGTTCCCACCCTCATAAAGGCCACAGGTGGGGTTGCGGTTGTGGGTTCCTTTCTGTTTTGCTCCATCTCCTATTCCCTCTTGTACTCAGTGTCAGCCTGGTGAAAAGAACTCCAGCCTTCCTTGTTCTGGCCCTGGGCTGTGAAGCATGAGGGCCTCCCACGGCCCTAGGCCCCAAGCACGCTAAAGGCGGGGAGGTGGCCAGTGTTGGGGGTACATGGGCCGCACCATCCCAGACACCTGCGCGAACGTTCAGTCAGGCCAGTGGAGTTTTGTTTTTTCTTGTATCACGATAATGCTTTTAATTTTGCAGCTTCTTACAGTAGTCACACAGTAGAAACTGACAAATCCATGCTGCTGTTTAGCCGCCCAGTGGTGTCCGAGTCTGTGCGACCCCACGGACCGCAGGCCACCAGGCTCCTCTGTCCCTGGCTTTTACACCGGACTGGGTGGCCAGTTCCTTCTCCAGGGGAGTCGTTTCTGTTTTATCTTGTGGCCCTGCACGCAGCATGAGGGATCCTAGTTCCCCTACCAGGAACTGAACCCACGTCTCGTGCACTGGAACCACTGGACCACCAGGAAGGTCCTCAGGGGTGCGGGCGGCGGCTAAGGCATTTGCATGTCCATCTGTGTGAACTGAAACAGATATGCACCCGGGGCAGGTGATCCGGAGGGGTCAGGCTGTGGGCCCGCTATGACAAGAGGCTCCCGTCTCTGAGATCTGAGAAGGCTTCTTAGCAGAGTCAGGCTTCTGGGGCTGTTTAATCCACAGCTTCCCTCCCTCTGAGGGGTAATACAATGGATTCTGGGGCAGGAAGGCATCTTAACTGTGGGGTTAGGATGAGGAGCCCAGGACCCTGAAAGTGAGGAGGTGGGTTTTCCACAGGCTGTGGGGCCCCCCTGGTGTGGGGGTGGGGTCAGGGTGAGCAGGCCGGCTCTGGGAGCCTGTCCCCCACCCAGACCCTGCCTCACCCCAAACCCTGGAGTGAGAATGCACATCAGGAAGGAGGCGCAGCGTCCTCCACATGGGTGGCCCACCGCTGGGCAGACCTCTCCCAACTGTGCCACCAAGGTCTCTGCAGGCAGTGCTTCCAGCCCTGGGGTCAGCCCTTCTCAGCCTCCCAAGCAGATCCAAGACCGAACTAGGGCCTCCGGCTGCTCAAACCTTCCCAGAGTGAGACTCTATCTCCCTGTGCTGAGAAGGCAATGAGAAAAGGGCAGAGGTTAGAGGCCCCACCGTGCCTATTTATCTTGTGACCATAGACAAGCCTTGAGCCTCAGTTTCTCATCTGTAAAATGGAAGTGTTACCCCTGTCCCGGGAGACTCAGTGGACGTCAAGCAGTTGTACGTTATTGTACCTGGCATTTAACCAGTGATAGCATTAATTTTATGACCCTGGAGCGGGGCAGACAGCACAGGGGATAAGGATCAGCCGCACCCACCCTCCCCGGCCCATGTAACAGGACAGACTTCAGGCAGCTCTGCCTGGGACTGGTGGCCAAGTAAAGGAAGTGAAGTCCATTTCTTCTGGTCCCTCCCCCTCTCAGGACCACCCTCTCTCAGCAAAAGCCTTAAGAAGTTGTCCCCCTGTTCACTTTGACGTCTTTCACGTTTTGGTAAGAGACTTGGCCAAAAAGCTTCTCAAGATAACCTCTAAATGGGAGATGTTCAGGCACTCTTGACAGTTGTATGTTGAGGTGGGTGAATCAGAGCACAGCTTGTGGACAACACCTTCACGCCACCTCCTTGTAAAACTGCTCCGTGTGCCTCTGTGCGTGTGTGTGCATGTGTGTGTCGAAGTCTGGGGTATAATTCCAGGCACATCGGGTGTGAACGTGTTTAGAGGAGGGTGTGGGAGCTCACCTTTCTTTGGACAAAGAGAGAGGGTCACGCCTCACTGAATCTCTCTTGGTGGATGGAAAGGCCCAGGCTCTGTCCAAGGACCCAGCCTAGGCCCTCAGAGTGGTGCCTGAAGGGTTAATCTCTTCCTGTGTCAACCGGGGTCAATGTGTTGTCACTGACAGCTCAGCAGCTGACCCGGACTCTTCCTGGCCCTTTGCTGTTTCTAGCACCTGGCTTACTTCCTGGCACACAGTAAGCACTCAATAAATGTCTGCCGAGAATGGCTAAGAACTGCTTCCTCCTTGGCCCCTGTGTCTCCTTCTCTCTGAGTCACACATTCACTTGCCACTTGTCTCTTGCCCATCACCTGTCTGAAATGTGCTCCCTGACCCTAGAGCTGGGGGAGGGACCGAGGAGGGGACCTCTGGGTGGTGGGGGGAGCCCAAGGCAGCTGGGAATTCCAGTTCTAAGGCAAGTGCTCATCCTTGACCCTTGGCTTTTGTCCTGAGTCAGCAGTCATGGGCACACCTGCTCCTCCTATGGGTTTCCCATGAAGCTGGGCCCTGGGCAGAGGCAGCAGGAAAGAAGAGCAACTGGGCTTCCTCAGAGAAGCCCCAGGGAGACCCTCACTGCCAGGGAGGAGAGAGAGAGGACAGCCTGATTGTCTGAAGCTTGGTTCCCAACCTTCTCGGGTGGAGGGCATTGAGGCCCCAGGCAGGGAGGTAGGTGGCCTCGGGAGCCAGCTGGGGACGGGGTAGGACCCCTGCATGGCACGCAGGGCAGAGATGGTAAATGGAAGCTCAGGAGGGCTTCTGCTCATCAGGATTGCAAGCTCAAAAGCCACGCTCCGCCACATCCCTGCTCTGTGACCGTTTTCCTGCTCTTGATGCAGGCACAGTGGAGAACTAGTTTTCTAGTATAAGTAGAACCCCAGCAAGATGACATAAGGGCCGCTGGACAGTGACCTCTCTGCCAGGGACACAAGAGGACGTGGGGGGCACCACGGGGACCTGGAGGCCACAGCCAGCCTTGAGGTTATCGTGGCAAACAGCACCCATGCTAGCTCTCAGGGGGCATTTGCGATATTGGGGAGACAGACAGATAGGAGAGCAGACAAAGCATGGCCCTGCCTTGGCCTTGCCCCCCTGAGCAGAGGACTGCATAGGCCAGGCTGGGCCTGTGAGTTTGGCTGGCTGTGCCCTGCGCTGTGCTGGGCCTGACGATTCCTTGTCCCTAAACAGGGCTAACCCTTCAAGGCCCTGTGGGAATGAGCCCACGGTTTCCCAATTTCTTGATTTTTACAAGAGAAGCTGGGAATTCTGAGTTTTATATAAAACATCCCCATTTTCAGATGTTGGCTCAAAGAAATTTATTTTAAAGATCACGGCTGCTCAAATGGCTTTTCACCGTGTGCAGGCCAAACTCTGCTGGGGGCAGGGAGAGAGGGAGAAGGTCAAGTCCAGGGCGCCCCTGTTCCCTCCCACCCACTGATACTGTGTTTGTCTGGCCTGTGCCCCACGTGGGCTGGGACTTTCTCTTTCTACCTGTGTCTCCCCCAGCCTGGGGCATCATGAATGCTGTCCAGTATAACCCTTCAAGGCCCTGTGGGAATGAGCCCACGGTTTCCCAATTTCTTGATTTTTACAAGAGAAGCTGGGAATTCTGAGTTTTATATAAAACATCCCCATTTTCAGATGTTGGCTCAAAGAAATTTATTTTAAAGATCACGGCTGCTCAAATGGCTTTTCACCGTGTGCAGGCCAAACTCTGCTGGGGGCAGGGAGAGAGGGAGAAGGTCAAGTCCAGGGCGCCCCTGTTCCCTCCCACCCACTGATACTGTGTTTGTCTGGCCTGTGCCCCACGTGGGCTGGGACTTTCTCTTTCTACCTGTGTCTCCCCCAGCCTGGGGCATCATGAATGCTGTCCAGTGAGCAAGTGGTTAAACCCTCTAGTCTGGCTTCTAGAGTGACCCTCAGGCCCTGTTTAGGGACAAGGAATCGTCAGGCCCAGCGCAGCACAGGGCACAGCCAGCCAAACTCACAGGCCCAGCCTGGCCTATGCAGTCCTCTGCTCAGGGGGGCAAGGCCAAGGCAGGGCCATGCTTTGTCTGCTCTCCTATCTGTCTGTCTCCCCAATATCACAAATGCCCCCTGAGAGCTAGCATGGGTGCTGCTTTGCTACGATAACCTCTAGAGTCTTGAATGGTGCCGGGCATGGAACAGATGCTCAATAAATACTGGAGGATGAAGTTTAAAAAAGAGAGAGAGGGCTTCCCTGGTGGCTCAGTGGTAAAGAATCTGGCTGCCAATGCAGGAGACAAGGGTTCAATCCCTGGTCTGGGAAGATCCCACATGCCATTGAGTCTGTGCTCTAGAGCTGGGGAAACACAACCACTGAGCCCATACGCAGCTACTGAAGCCTGTGCACCCTACAGCCTGCGCGCTACAAGGGAGGCCACGACAGTGAGAAGCCTGCACACTGCAACTAGAGAGCGGCCCGGCTCACCACGACTGGAGACAAGCCCATGCAGGAACAGAGACCCAGCACAGCCAAAAATAAGCAAATGAACAGACCTGTTTAAAAAAAAAAAGAGTGAGCGAGAGAGAATAAACCAAAAAGAGCCTGAAACTGGCTGAGACCAAGGCTGGGAGAAGAGTATGCTTTCAGCAGGCAGGAAGGGACCGAGCCGAGGATGGAAACAGTGAAACACAGTCTCCCCGAGATACCCAGAGATGGGTTACAGGTGTGGCTGTGACCGAGGCGGCAAGAAGGGCCAGCCAGCCAGGAGCATCCACACAGTGGGGGCCAGGACTGTGAGCAGACACCAACAATGCAAAGGAGACGGGGCAGTCCAAGAGAGAGCGGATCACTACGCGGAGCTCAGGAACAAAGACCGAGATGGCAGGGATGAAGAGAGACAGAGAGAGGGAGACGTGAGACAGGAAGAGGCAAAGAGAAACACAGAGAGGAGATAGCAAGAGAGATTAAAGAGACGGAGAGAGCACCGACAGAGTTACAGAGGAACAGAGAGAGAAGGGGCACAGAGAGAACAAAAAAAGAAAGGGAGAGACAGAGAGATACAGAGAAACTTCCAGATGTGAGAGAAAGAGAGATCAACAGAGAGAGATGCCGAGAGATGGAGAGGAGAGACCGAAGGGCAGAGGGGCAGCTAGAGAGATGGAGAAAAGATGGGTACAGATAGAGGAAGAGAGATACGTGAGACAGGAAGATTGCTGTGATACCGGAGATTCACGTTCTTCTCGCTGGCTCAGCCGGGAGCGTATCCACGTAGCCTTGAGGGGTCCTTCCTCACAGGCGCCCCTTCCTCCTGAATGGTCATACAGAAATGTGCCACGCCCTGCATGAAATTGCTTTATGCACATTGCCTCATCTACCGATATCCAGCAAATCCACAAGGCGGCCACTACCACTGTCTCCATTTTACAAATGAGGGAGCTGAGGCCCAGAGAGGTTAAGCAACTTGCACAAGGTCACACAGGTAGGAAGTGGTAGGATTGGGACTCCAGGGCATCAGGCACCAGGGGTTCATTCCCACAGTGGGATCATTAGCTCACAGTGAGGCACCCTGGAGAGTGCTGCGGGCCCTGCATGTTAGGTTTCTCTCTCTCTCTCTTTTTTTTTTTTTTTCATTTGGCTCACTAGGTCTTAGTTGCAGCACGTGGGCACGGGGGACCTTTTCTTTTAGTTGTAGCATATGGGATCTAGTTCTCTGACCAGGTGTTGGGAGTGCAGAGTCTTAGCCACTGGACCACCAGGGAAATCCCAAGGCCTAACTGTTATGTACGCCTGAAGCAAAGCTTGCTAGAGGAAGAGATATAAGAAACAGAACACCTGAAAATAAAATGTGGAGGGAAAAAAAGGCAGACATTGTTCAGATACCAAATGTATTTAAAATAAACTTTAATATTTTTTAGATGATTAGGGACATTTGAATATTAATTGGGTAAGAGATGATATCAAGAAATGACCAGTTTTGTTCAGTACGATCATGGCATTGTGGATTCAGAAGAAAATATCCCTATTTCTAGAATGCACATGGGAATATGGAGGGCAGAGATGACACGATGTTTCAGAAAAGAAATGAAGCAGGTGTGGTAAACATCTGGCCAGCAGTTGATTCTGCTGCTGCTGCTGCTGCTAAGTCGCTTCAGTCGTGTCTGACTCTATGCGACCCCATAGACGGCAGCACCAGGCTCTTCTGTCCCTGAGTTTCTCCAGGCAAGAACACTGAACTGGGTTGCCATTTCCTTCTCCAATGCACGCATGCATGCTAAGTCACTTCAGTCGTGTCTGACCCTGTGCGACTCTGTGGACAGCAGCCCACCAGGCTCCTCCGTTCACAGGATTCTCTAGGCAAGAATACTGGAGTGGGTTGCCATTTCCTTCTCCAAGTTGATCCTGAGTGATGAGGAGTGAGGATTCCTTAAGGTCAGTTCTCTAATTTGTGTCTCAGGTCCCTACGTTCTGTCCTGGCTGTGCGTGTCCACTTATGCTCCAACTGAAAGCTCTACCCTGGCCTCCCCACTCCTCAGATTCTGTGTACCTGTGCCCCTTTGCACGTGTTCCTTTCCCTACAAAGATGACACTCCCCTCTTCTAGCCAAGTATTCATCGCCACCTTGTCCCTGACACTTCCTTCACCTCTCTAGTCTAGGAGGCCTCTCCTCGGACCCTTTCCAGCACTGTTCTTTGTGTCACACATGGTCACCTTTATGGCCAGCTACCTCCATCACTCGATACAGTTTTCTGCAAGTGCGAGGCCTCCTCTCTGTGAGTTCCTCCACATGGAAGGTGTTTCTCGGGTAATTTAATGGTTGCGTTGCTTTATATTTCCCTCACTGCCCTGCAGGGCCCTCCAGACTCGCTCATCTCAACTCTGATTCAGGTTTCTGTCTAAACATGACCTCTTCTTTTTATTTATTTATTATTATTATTTTTTTTTTTGGCAAAGCCTGGCTTATGGGATCTTAGTTCCCCAGCCAGGGATTGAGCGTGAACCCCAGCAGTGAAAGCACTCAGTCCTAACCACTGGACTGTCAGGGAAGTCCCAAAACATGGTTTCTTCTAAGAGTCCTCCCTGACCCCGCTTCTAATGCCACCTTCACTGCCCACAGTCACCTTGTTCAGCATCTTTGTAACATTCACCTCTACTGGAAGTTGTTTCTGCATTTGTTTATATTCTGCCTTACCCCACCAAACAAGGGAAGTGAAACTGTACAACTCAGATTTGGGACCTGAGCCCACATGCTGAGACTCGAACTCGATAAGAACTGAGACTGGGACTCAAACCCACAGTCTTTTTTTTTTTTTTAACCCACAGTCTTTTAATTGAGATCACAAAGGTCTCAGGCTTCCCTGGTGGCTCAGGGGTAAAGAATCTGCCTGCAGTGCAGGAGACATGGGTTCGATTCATGGGTTGGGAAGATCCCTTGGAGAAGTAAATAGCATCCCATTCCAGTATTCTTGCCTGGAAAATCCCATGGACAGAGGAGCCTGGTGGAGTACAGTCCATGGGGTCACAAAAGAGTTGGACATGACTAAACAACAACACCTGGTTTGAGGACTTAATGAAGCTCAGGTTCTTGACGTCTTGATGTAGAAAGAATTCAGTGAGAGACAAAATGATAGGTAAGAAGTGGATTTATTGGATTTCCCTGGTGGCACAGTGGTTAAGAATCCACCTGCCATTGTAGGGATCACGGGCTCAATTCCTGGTCCAGGAAGATTCCACATGCTGTGGAGCAATGGCCCACACATCCCAACTACAGAGCCCCTGCACTGCAACCACTGAAGCCCTGAGCCTGGAGCCTGTACTCCGCCGGAGCAAGAGACACCACATTGTGAAGCCCACGCACTGCGACGAAGCACAGCCCTCACCGGCCAGAGAGAAAAGCCTGCACACAGTAATGGAGACCCAGCACAACTGAGAATAAAAGAGAAGTGGATGTGTTTAGAGAGAAACACACTCCACAAACAGAGAGTGGGTCATCTCAGAAGGTGAGAGCTCCTGAAGTATCATATGGTAGTTTTTATGGGCTGGGTAATTTAATAGGCTAATGAGGAGGAGGATTATTCCAACTCTTTGGGGGAGATTTCCAGGAATTGGGCAACTGCCTACTTTTTGGTCTTTGATGGTCAGCCTTGGAGCTGTCTATGTACTGGTGGGTGTGCCATTAATTACAAAGGGCTTCCCTGGTGGCTCAGACGGTAAAGAATCTGCCCACAAAGCGGGAGACCTGGGTTCGATTCCTGGGTTGGGAAGATACCCTGGAGAAGGGAATGGCAACCCATTCCAATATTCTTGCCTGGAGAATCCCATGGACAGAGGAGTCTGGCGAGCTACAGTCTATATGGGGTTGCAAACAGTCAAACATGACTGACTGCGTAATGTACTATAATTAGCATACAAGGAGGTTCAAGGTCCACCAGAAGTCCAATCTTCTGCCATCTTGGACCTGGTTGGTTCTAACCAGTTTTCATCATGCACTATGTCATTCTTTTAAAGCTTGTGCCCTGCCCCCTTCCCTCCTGTTTCAGAAGGATTTTGTTTTTCTTGGTCACTCCTGTATCCTGAGTTCCTAGAAAAAGGCCCAGGAGAGGGCAAAGAGTTCAATCAAAATTTTAAGGAGTGAATGAGTAGATGTAGTCTTCCCAGCTAGACTGCAAGCTCCAGGTTACTTACTTCCTAGAGAGAGCCAACACATGGCAATCATTAAATAATTTTCTTCTAATTGATTGGTGATGAGCTAACAGGTTGGTATTCCAGGAATCTTGTGCTCAGCCTGGAGTTACCATCCTCCACCTGGGTGGGGGCCTTAGTTCCA
The DNA here is from genome assembly GCA_006410675.1 of Oreotragus oreotragus. NCBI lineage: Eukaryota > Metazoa > Chordata > Mammalia > Artiodactyla > Bovidae > Oreotragus > Oreotragus oreotragus. Next base: position 91,036 of record SJYX01011055.1, on the reverse strand, counting down.
ACAGAAGAACTCAAAGATATTGTTTTACTGCTTCACCTTTGTTTCTGCATTCCCTCCCTTCTTGGATTAGCAACTGTTTGAATCTGCCCTTTGAAACTCGGAAAGGTGTACAAGGCTGCGTAACTCCTGTCTCTCACAAACAGCAAACGGGAGACACAGGAAAGGATCTGTTCCTGGGAGGGCCCCATAGGGTCCTGTTCTATTTCAGCCATTGTCTTCCCATCTGCAAATCTGCCTTTGTTCTCTTTTCCTGAAGGCAATGCCATCCACCCAGATCCCCAGGCCAGAAACCCAGGAAGTTTTCATCCCTCCTTTCTCCCTGTCACCCTCTCAGCTAATTAGTCAACAGAGTATTGCTGATTTTACCTCCTGAGTTGCTCCTGAATCCATCTCTGTCTTTCTTTCCTCCCCTTTCACCATCATTGTCTTAGTCCAACTCTACCTGGACTTTTGCAGAGGCCTCCTCACACAGGTTCTCCCTGTGTCCTCTCCGGTTCCCTGAGTGCCCTTTTCTCCCAGGTGTCAAACAGCAGACCCCTTTACAGACCTGCTTATAACCCATAGATGCCTGCCCATGCCCTGAGAATGGACTCCAAACACCTTTGCACCCCCAGGAACTGCATACCCTGCCCGCCCCACCACACTATAGCTCCTCAGCCCTCAAACTTTATGCAGCAGTCACTTCTTTCAGTTCCCCTGAAGTACATGCTGGCCCTCTGGCCCCTAGCCATTGCATCACCTCTGCCCCATACTTCTTCCCATCTCAGCCCCCTGCAGAGTTCAGCTTAGAACTTCTTCCTGTAGAATGCCTTTGCTGACTACACCTGTCCAGTGGACCCCACCAAACCTGTATTTCACCTCTCACAGTCCTTTTCATCCTAACTGTCTGGCTGCCCTCCATCCATCTACCTACCACCCCCAGGTGATCTTGAGTTCCCTAAGGGCAAGATGATATCTGCCTTGCTCACTCAAGCTTCCCTGCTGGTTCAGATGGTAAAGAATTTGCCCTGCAATGCAGGAGATCTGGGTTTAATCCCTGGGAGGGGAAGATCCCCTGGAAAATGAAATGGCAACCCACTCTCCAGTTTTCTTGACTGGAGAATACCATGGACAGAGGAGCCTGGTGGGCTACAGTCATAGGACTGCAGAGTCAGACACGACTGAAATGAAACGAACTCTTTCATTTCACTTGCTCACTCAACAAAAGCACAGATTTTGATGCACAGCAGACCCTCAGCAAATAACTTTTTGGATAAAAGATGTTAGACTACTGACTGAAGGGTAAAAACCTCGGCTCCATCACGTTAACTTTGGACTTGAGCAAGTGTCTCTCTCTCTCTTCTTTTTCTCTTGAGCTAGTCTCTTGACCTTTGCCTCCCCTTCACCTGTCAATGGGGACAGTAATAATACATTTCTGATATACAGCTGTCGTGAGGAGTCAAGCCCTTACTTGCACATAAACTTGGCCATTATAACATTTTTTAATACAACCTTTCCTAGATCTCAAACCACACCACAGGTCAGGCCCAACCGCACAGTGGCATCAGTTCCGCCTGCAGATGAACAGTCACCCTAGGACCCTGCGGGACACCTGGGTGTCGGCGCCGCCTACTGCTCGGGTCTTGCGTACGCGCGGATCCACCCGGGACGCGCAGGCCGCCTTGGAGGCCCACTTAAGGACGGGAGGGGGCGGGCCCGAGAAGGCTCCGCCTCCGCGCTGAGGTCAGCGCGCAGCGCGGCGCGTGACGCTCTGGTTGCCGCAGAGACGCCCCGCCCCCGCGCGGCGCTGCGGAACCGGAGCTCCGGGCGGCGTCGGCAGCGGCGCGGGAGGCGGCGAGGCCGGGGCGGCAGGAGCCGGCGCGGCGACCGCAGCGAGAGCGGCGGGGACAGAGCAGAGCACGACGAAGGCGTACAGGCAGCCGGGCCGGGCCGGGCCACGGGGAGAGCGGCCGTCAGGAAGCGGGCGGGAGGCTGGACGGGCAGCAGGCAGCCGCCGAGTCGCGAAGCGACATGGTGCTGCTCAAGGAGTAGTGAGTGTCCAGCCGGCCGTGCGGAAGCGAGGAGGGAGGGAGAGTCGAGGATGACGACCAGGGAGGCTGATGGCCTGGCGGAGGGGATGCTGCGGCCGGACGGGGCCCGACGGCATGGAGAGCGCTGGATGGGTTATTGGGCGGCCCAGCAGGAGCTGAGGGGACAGCCAGGGCCGGACAGGGCCGGAGGTGGGCCGAAGGAGGGTAGAGAGAGAGGGATACAGCACCTGAGGTGGGGCCCAAGGGGCAGCGAGGACCGAGTAGGCCTGAGGAGAGGCTGAGGGGACAAAGAGGGCCAGGCAGGCCTGGGATGAGGTCAAGGGGACAGTGAGAGCGGGACAGGGCATGAGGAGGAATCGAGAGCGCTGGATGAGACGTGGGGTGGTCCTGGAGTGGAGGCTGAGGGCGCAAGGGGCCAGCCAGAGCTGCAGGAGTGGCAGAGAGGACCCCCGGGAGAGGGAGTAGTTGTCCGAGTGGCCCAGGAACAGTTAAGACAAGGGCAGACAGGGCCAGGGGTAGGGAGGGGGTTTGGGGCCGGAATACTGCCAAGGGGCACTGGGAGATCAGGTAAGACAGCTTCTGGAATGGAGTTGAGATGATGGGTGGAGTGTGGAGGGCCACCTGGGGTGTGAGGAGTGTTGCCTTAGGCATCAGGGCAAGGACTGTGTTAAGCAGACACAGGAAATGGACTAGGGAGTCCCGGCCAGGCTGAGTGACAGGGGAAGGGTATGAGGAGATAGCAGGGGGACTGGCCGTGTGACATGTGTTTTCATATTCAAGGAAAAAGGATGATTGCTTGGGACTTAGGGACACTAGGGTGAAGAATTCAGAAAATATTGGGCAGGGGCTAAAGTGAGAGGATTATGATGATGGAGAGGGCCAGGGTGTTAGAGAGGAAGACAGTTTGGAAAAAGTGTGATTGTGAGTAAATATACATGTTGTTAGAGTTGGGCCAGCCTGGGCAGGGCCAGCCTGTCTCTGGAGGATTCTCAGTCTTGGTACAAAGAGATGGGGAAATTGCTGTGACGAATTGATGTTTGTCATCAAGCCATTGAGTGAGGAAAACCAGTGAAGAGTAAGGGAGTTTCTGAGTAGTGAGGGTGGGTAGGGTGGGGGGGCATGAGTGCCTTCTGGTAGGAGTTGCAGGGAGATGGGCTTGCTTGTGAAATCCAAGGGACTGGATGATAGGTGGGGGTATCTGGATTGCTATATCTTTCAAATATGAGGCGATCTGTTCCAGAAGCTCATGGTTCCAAGTAAACATCTTAGGACTTTTCTTTTTCCCTTCTTCCAAGAGGAGAGACTGGGGACAGGGGGATGGGGGAAGAGGGGAGATTGGATGTATACGTGCACAACTTTCAGGGAAACCATACTTCCTGGAGGGGAGGACAAGTGGACAGCATTGAGCCAGAAGCCCAGGAAGTCAGGAAGTGGGAGGTGTCCGGAAGTGGGAGATGTCGGGGTAGAGAGCAACTGGTGGACCTTACTTGGTAGCCAGGCAGGTGTGCTGAGAGCTCTTTCCATTTTGTCAGTGAAAGGACTTTGCCCCGTTCTAGCTGGCCTGCTCCTTGGAGGTATTTAGGATGTTTAGGACATAGTGTGGAGTTTTGGGTAGCAAAGGGAAGAGACCCAGGTGTCATCGTAGCTTGACACCTCATCTGAAAAGCTTTATTTCAAAGTCCCTCCACTCTGTTACTTGACATCCAATCTGATGCTGATTCAGCCAGAGCACAGAGTTTTGTGTGGTGAGGAGGAAGAATCTTGCTTGGGAAGCCAGCAAGAGGAGGGTCAGTGCACTTTGAATTTTAATCTTGACTGTCCAGATGACAGACTTTTCGCACTGTCCTGATTCTTTTGTCTATTCCCAGTCAAATCCTAGCATCCTTGGAAACCTGTAGTTTTTGTCCAAATGGTCAGGCAGGGAAGGGAAGGGACCTTCAGAAGAGATCTGAGCGAGTTTTGACGAGAGAGCCTCCCCTTCCAGTCTTTGTTCTCCTCCCCTTGAAGCCCGCCAGGGAAAGGTCCAAGGTGCCGGGGATGCAGAGCCCGCTGGGCGTCTGCATTTCCTTCCTGCTCAACTTGTGCCCTGAGTGTGTTCGGGCATGTGTGTGTGTGCGCGCATCCCTGGATGGGGGGCCCAGAGGGGAGCATCGGAGACGCTTGGCTGTGGCTGCAGCGCTGCAGCTCTAGAGAGACTGCGAGTGAAGGTCACACTGAAGTGAGCGAGGCTCCAGTCCCAGCCCCACACAGCCTCTGTGGCCCCATCCTTTGCAGTTGCACCCTATTGCTGCTGAAGTGGTATTGCTCCCAGGGAGCCAGGGAGAAGCATCTGGGTGTGCCGCTGTCCTGTCGCAGTGTTAGAGCATCCTGTCAGGAACTGACTGATGCAGGTCTCTTTCGGGTGGAGAATCAGTGCCCATCCAGGGTCTGAAGGTTGCCCAACACTTCCTCTTGCAGAATTCTCCTTGATTTGATTTCTGCAAATTCTTGGATGTGATTTTTATTTTACCATTGTTCTTGAAGATAAAAGGTGTATTGTTTTCTAGGAAGTTTCTTCTGAGGGTGCAGAAATTGTGGCCTCCACGTTGGAAGTATTTCTCTGCACTGTCAGCTCTCCCTGATGGGAGAGCATAAGGGGCAGCTTCCAAAAACCTGCAGGGTTTACGTTATTGGAGTCATGCTAGAGGAGGAGAGTTAGCCGGCAGTGAAGACTTGGAACCCATGTTATTTTTCCTGCTACTTTCCTGCCCCGTGCCTTGCCTTGACTGAGATGTTTTTCTCAGACCTCTCTGGGTGCCTCTTGCTGTCTGGGGACCTTTGCGGGACTAGAGAATAGTGAGCAGGCTATTTACCAGCCTGGAGCAAGGGTCCCGATTGGCCCAGGAAGGAGAGAGAGTAGAGCATGCAAGACGCAGGAGGCTCCAGGGGCTCCCAGCTAGGGTCTGGGAGTGGAGAATCTGAGCTTGGGAGCTGGCTTGATTGGTAGGAATACAGCCAAGCGTTTTTGTCTCAACTCTCAGACCTCAGGTCTCTGAGCTGGGAGTTGGCCACTGCTCTGCGTTACAAATGCAAGCCACCCTGAGCAGGGCCCTGGCCCTCGCACGTCTCCGTGTGTGTGGAGTTCTGACCAGTCTGGGGCTTTGCTGGTCATGGCTTCTCCATCAGGTGACTGACTGGCGGTTCCCCCAGCAAAATCAGTCGCCATGGACATGGAGAAGAAGGAAAAGAAAGTGATGGGTTGGGGTGCCTTTGGACAGCTTCTGGAGGTCAGAACACGAGTTAGGTGTCCTCTTTTGGTGGCTTTGTGGTAGTGGCTTGTAATAGCTGGCCCTGAGATGGTTGGCGCCTGCTCTTAGGGTGATTCATGCTCCACGGAACTTGGCCCCTGCCTGACTTTTCATGTTGAGGGCTGCTTTTGGGAGGTGGGGTCCCCAGAAATGTCAATCTCCAGGGCCTGCTTGTTTGGGCCTGAATCCCCATCTTGGCTTCGGAGTGTACAGGGATGGGTCCTCTTGTGTTACACTCCTGTGTTAACAGAGAGAGGCAGACTCATCAGCAAGTCTTATTGGGGAAGGTATTTGTCGGGGAGAGGGAGAAGACAGCTCCAAACATGAGCCAGGGGCCTAGGAAGTACCTGGTGAGGGGATGAGTGTGCGCTGAATTGCAGGGCTCTGAATGGGGTGCCAGAAGGGACCGAGGGTCCCGCCTTGAAGCACGCATGAGGCCGTTCTCCGCTGGGGTTCTGAGAGTGAGTGCAATGTCATGGGCAGCAACACATTCAGTACTGTTCCAGGACGATGCTTTCAGAGCCCCAGGCTGACCCTCTGTTTCCCTTCTCTTGCAGTCGAGTCATCCTACCTGTGTCTGTAGAGGAGGTAAGTCCTTTTTCCTCTTTTTACCCAGAGTTGGAGACGCTTGCTTGTGACCCTCAGCTCAGCTGGGCTCCAGGCAGCCCACGCTAGTGTCTCCGCCTGGTTTTCATGTTTGTCCTAGCATGGAGCTAGTCAGTACTCAGTGTGAATTTTCCTGGTGCGATGTTCAGTTGAGGGAAGGCACTTAATGTATCTGACCAACTGTGTGTGACCTGCCTCGAGCTGTTGGCAGGCAAGATAACTGTGGATAGACACAAAACCAGCCCCCACCCCCCACCTGCTGGAACTCTGCCTGTCTGGGGACATGTTACTGAGGAGATTAAGGACGTGCATTTCTGAGACCTCTGTGACTTGACAGGGAGGCATGCCTAGCCCTCTCTGGTTGTACAGCAGACCAGCAGGGCTGAAATCTTCAAGGCCCCTCCTTGTCACACTTAGGTGACTGCTAGGAAGGCCGAGGCCAGAACCCTCCTTTTATGGAGGGCAGAGAATGACAAATGGGCTTGGCTTGGCCTCTGTCCTTTTATGGCTCTTGGGCCCAACGTCCCTGTGAATGGCGATCTGGCAGGATTGACCTCATGAAGGTTCATAGGCTGAGCTGACTCAGAGTCGGCCTCTGGAACAGCAGAACACTGCCCCGGAGCCTCCCTCGTCCCACCCTTCCTCTGAATTTCCTTCACGCTCCTCTCCCAGCTCAGCCTTGTTCTTTGATCCCTTCGGAACCGGCAGAGCCCTCAGCTTCCAGCTGAGCTAAACTTAGGGTGAAGCTGCTCAGCCACGGTGCTGCCCACAGCTGCTCTTCGCTGCAGTGTCAGCTCCCGTGAGCACTTCCACCCAGTTCCACATATGAAATGGTCCTTTGCAAGATGAGACCGGGCCAACAGAACCTGCGGCACACTTGAGATGAGAGGGAGGGTGGGCAGGCATCGGCCCCCCGGGGTGGGCTGCATCTCCGTTGAGAGCTATAGAGACCTGGGGGAGGGCTCAGGGGTGGACCTCGGACACGACAGGGGGCTTCCGGGAGAGGAAGATAAGAGAAATGAGACTTGAGAGGCTGGGCGAGGGGATGGCTGGGTGGATGCTGTGATCCCTGAGATGTACTGGGGGCCTGGGAATCACGTGCCTGGGCTGATAGCTGTTGGCTTGGGGGGTGGGGGGTGGTCCCTGACTACCCATCTCTTTTGGGGTCCTTGTTCTCTTTATGAAAAATAGCAAGTGATTATTTTCCAAACCAGGAGACCAGGCAAGAAGGCCCAGCATGTCACTTGCCGTGAAACTCTGCTCTTGGGGGTCCAGTGACTCCCTCTCTGCTGTACAGCAAGGTCCCATTACCCCAGTGAGGCAAATGTCCCCCGGGAATTCAGGAGCACCTCAAAGTGGCATTTAAGGGTGAAACGGATCTTTTCTTACAGTTAGTTTCTTGACTTTAGTGGAAGTGTCTAAGTGAGGCGGCAGATGCAGGAGGTCCAGCACTTACTTGTCCGGGGCAGCTCTGGGCCAGTTGCTCACAGTGGGGCCAGGAAGGGCGGGAAAAGGGAAGACACCTTGAGAGCGTCTGCAGTTGCTGGTTTTCAGTTTGTGATGACTTGTTTGTTTTTTTTTTTTGGAGCCTTGAGGAAGTGGTGAGGTGGGGTGAACCAAGCCTGAAAGCAGAAGCTTGGGAAGTAAGCACAGGTCGGGATTCATCTGTAAGCCTGATGATGGTCAACCCGTTCCCAGCCAGAAACCACCAATGAGGAAGCGGTGCTTGGCCTGTGTCGAGTTGAAGCAGGAGCTGCTCTTTGGCTGGCTGAACCTTATTTCCAGAAGATCAGAAAATCTTGGGTGGGGAAGCCCTAGAAGAAATAAGTAATGACCAGCCTTCTCAGAGTCTTTATTGATAACCCATCCTGACTGGAAACAGCCCAGTGTCACATGGCAGTTGGATTCACTTCCCAGTTGGAGGCCTTTGGAGCTTTATCATTTGGGAAGGGGAAGAGAAGAGAGAAGACCCTGTCTTCATGACCATCCCGATGGCTTGAGTCAATGTTTGGGGTGAAATCGGCTGTGGCTGGCCAGAGCCTTTGGCCTAACTGGGCAGGGTTTCTAGATGTTCCGCAGCAGAGCCAGAGAGCCCTGGCCCTTTAACATGCAGTGTCCGCCAGCGGTTTCTTCCTCAGTCCAGCCCGCCTTTTCCCCCTCCTGCGGATAGGGCTGTTTTACTTCTCCTTTCCAGAGATGCACGGCACCAGGCCCCTTTGGTACCAGGCTTGGCAGGGCCATGGGGGTGGGACCAACAGCTGCGCTGTTTTTTTATGACATGTTTCAGGCCCACCCACCGCATCTTCCCGGGCTCCCACTTCCAGATTGCCAGTGTGGTGGGGCCTCTGTTTTCCTTAGTTCTTAGGAGCAAAGGAGCAGCTCTCCAGGGCAGGGAGCACTGTTCTGGGCCAGAGGAGGCTGCAGTCCTGGTCTCCCCAAGGCTCTTTATCTGATTTAATGTTCTGACCCCGAGCCCCCACCTCTATCCCATCAGAGTCTGGCTGCTTTCCGTTTTCGTGGCGTGCAGAGCCCCGGTGCCAAAGGGAACCCTCTGACATGAAAAGTGTCCCTCGCTGGTAGCTTGTGGAGGCCAGTCTTGCTCACCCCTTTGGATTAACAAAACCGCCTTCACATGTCTCATTGGGATTAAAGGATCAGAATATCAAGAGAGATTAAAAGGGAAAGATGCCAGCCCAGCACACTGATCCTCTTAGAGCCTGCCCTCTGATTCCTGCAACTGAAGAAGAACCAAACAAAGGGGATTAGTCAATGCTCAGGCCCCTCCCCAGGCAGCACCACCAGCCAGCAACCCAGTCCCCTCCACTGGGCCCTTTCCCCGGCCTGCCCTTCAGGATTGCTGAGTCAGTGGTTAGATGTTCTCATGACTCTCAAACAGACTCAACTGCTACTGCTTGGGATCCCCTGGCTCAGCCAAACCCTGACCCACTTGCTAGGGGTTTTTATGGATGCCTCTGTAAGGGGTTGGACTTGGGAAGGCACTGGGACAGCTTGGGGTTCCCTGGGGGCATTGAGGCAGCCCTGATGTAACTCTGGAGTAGCAAGGTCAAGGTGACTGGCTCTCACCTAGACGTGCCTCTTCACGGGATCTACTGAGCCTTCCCGGTTAACTTGGGTCTTTCCTTGGCACCTTGTACTATGTCTTTGCTTTGGAAGGTGGATTCTTCCAGCCTCACGGTGAACAGTGAGTCCTGGCGTGCTGCTTCATCTTGTAGGTTTTGCCCAGAAACATCCCTGCAGAGCTCAGGAGGCTGCCGGCTAGAGCGGCCTTCCAAGGCTGAGGTGGAGCGGGGGAAGTCGCACTGCTCCTCGCTGCTGCAGGCAGTAGCTCCCGCGGCAGCTGCCCAGAGACACAGCTTTTCTGCTTTAACCTCAAAGAGAGAAAGACCAGGAGCTTGGGGAGAGAGTGTGGAGGGGTGAGGAAAACCTCGATCCCCACGTCTCCCCCAAACTGTAAACAAGTACCTTTTTCTCTTTTCCTCATACTCCCTAAACTGCTGTGGCTCGTGGCACTGGCCATGACAGGGAAGAGGCATCCTTTGGTATAGGTGTAACTTCCTGCTTTAGCAACCGCTGTTTATTCTCTTCTCACCTTGTTTTCCCCTCTAAACAGAAGGGCCAGGCCTGGGCACTGCCCAGGTCATTGGCCCTCATACCGTGTTGTCCTGAGGGGATCAGAGGAGGCCAGCAGTCTTGACTGGTGACTTGATAGGGTGGCATGTGACCCAAATAAAGGAAAACTAGGCTTTGGCCACCTAATAAGTGCCAACCTAGAGGGTGCATCTGGCCAGCACCGTGGGATAGGAATCTGTGCTATGGAATACGAGAGGCAGGGCACTTGCTTCAGCCCCACCCGGCATCAGGAAAGCATCAGGAGATTTGGTTGCCTGCAGGACTTCTCCCTGAGGTGCTGGCAGGGGAGGAGGGGCCCAGTGCTGGAGCAGAAGCAAAAAGGTGAGCCCGTGTGACAGCAGGGGTTGTAGATTTCACGGAGCATTGGGTGCATTTGTTTACAGACAGTCACGTCTGTTAAGGGGGACGGGATAAAGAGACTTCTAGCAGCCAGCCCGATCTTGTTTGGGGACCTGGGACCAGAGTCAGGGATGGAGCAAAAACTACCTTGGAGTCTATAATCTATTTTCTGGATAGTGGTGTGAAATGAAGTATACCTGCCTCCTTAAAGCTTGAAGGAGGATGTGAAAAAGGGAAGGACAAAATTAGACACCTCTGACAGCTAAAGAAGGGCCACAGAGCAGCGTTGTCAGTGGCTCTGGGGGGAATTTGGGCCAGGCCACGTTAGGAACTGCGGGATGAGCTCCTGGATGCAGGGATCCAAGAGCCATCTCAGTGGACAGCTCCCGGCAATAGGACTGTGTGCAGCCCTCAAGAAGATTGTGGGTTGGCAGTAACTCCCCTCTCTGTTCCTTCAGTATCAAGTAGGGCAGCTGTATTCTGTGGCTGAGGCCAGCAAAAATGAAACGGGTGGTGGTGAAGGCGTGGAGGTCCTGGTGAACGAGCCCTATGAGAAGGATGGTGAGAAAGGCCAATACACGCACAAGATCTACCACTTACAGAGGTAGGTGCCCCGCAGCAGAGCCAGGGTGGGGCCTGCTGTCGGAGTGCAGACGGCGGTTCATTGCGGGTGTTCCTAGTGTTGGCCGGTTACTCAAGTTGCTTCACCTGTGACAGTGGGCAGAGGTGGTTCTTCTTTGCTCTTTCAAGAACTGTCTGTTTGTTTTTAAAGTATTACTTGCCCCACCAGGCTCCTAGTCCCCAGAAGGGATAGTGCTTATCTTCTTGTGGACCCTTTCATTGTCAGTGAGTACAAAGAGTGTGTGTGTGTGTGTGTGTGTGTTGTGTGTGTGTGTAAGTGGGTGTTCATTTCCTTTATTGTTGTGTTATCTGACAGAGATGGGATCTCTTCTTTCTTTTCTTATCATAGCTGTTTCACTGTCAGCATATTTGGCCTCTTTTAAAGCACATGCAGTCTATGAACAGACGCACTGGTAGTGGTTTTGCCAGTCTTGAAATATATTTACCGTTATTTCCACATGTTCACAGGCAGTCCTCCACTAAAACTCCTTCTGCACAGATCCTTTGACAAGTTTAGTGTGTGTAAATCTATAATAAATTGTGCCTAAAAGTAGAATTGTGGCTTCAGATAGTATTTTAAATTCTGATGTTATGAAATCGGGTCCTAGAGAAATTTTGGTACCTCTCTTTACCTTAAAGCTGTTAAGTATTTAAAAGTATTGCACAAACTGATTTGGGTACCAGAATCTGTTGCAAATCACACAATTGCTGAATCTCTAACCAAGACTAATTTTTCAGTAAGCTGTAAACTGGCCCAAAAGAACATTGAAAGTCATAGTAAACTTGGACCAGCTCAAGTGGATGTTGAATCAAACTTGTTTTAGAAACAACCCACTGCTGGAAATAATAAGCCTTCAATTTCTTTTTACAATTGTGGGAAGATGTGCACAACACAAAATTCACTGTTTTTACCATTTTTAAGTTAAGTGGTGTTAAGTATGTTCGCATTGCTGTGCAACATAGACCTGAACCTCAATCTCTAGTCAATTCAACTGAAGAAAGCAGTTCCATTTTCATTTGGTAAGATTGCTAATTGAAGTCTGCTCTAGGGATATGGAACTGCCAGCTTGGGGGGTGGTCCACGGTTCTGTGAGTGCCAGAGCGTGGAGAGCAACGCTGAAGTGGGGGAGAAAAATCTCACCACAATCCCACTTCCTCGCCATTGTGCTCTTTTGCCTCTACACCTCCCCTTTGACCTTTGAGCTGACCGCCAACCCATTCTTTCTGAGCCATTAATGAGAGTCAGGCTCAGGACAAACCTTCCTTGTAGTGCATTTGTATTGGGTTGGCCAAAAAGTTCATTTGGGTTTTTCCATAAGATGCTGCAGAAAAACCCAACAGACTTTTTGGCCAGCCCAACATTTTTTAATGAGAACTTTGAAAAGAGATAGTGAGGCTGGTAGCGGGGGCCGGTTGGTTCCTCAAGACTCAGTCAAGGAAGGTCTACATGTAGAGGGTAGGCCCTGTCTCTCCCTCTTCCTTATGGAGAGGGTAGAAGCTTTGAACCTGCCTACCACTAGTCTTTTCACTGGCTAGGCCATGCAGCTTGTGGAGAGTTAGTCCCCCAACCAGGGATTGAACCTGGGTCCACAGCAGTGAAAGCCCACGTCCTAACCACTTCACCACCAGGGAATTCCCTCCCCACCACTACTGTCAACCGCAAGACACCCAACTGCTATAAAAGAAAACTAAAGCCAAGCCAGCACTGCTGTATGCCGTGGCCCCCTCGCCTCATGAGGACCAACACCTTCCTGTCAGTTGTTAGTTCTCCCGATCAGAAACCAGGGGCTCACCACACCCTCTTCCTGCTTCATCATACACGTCAAGTCCTTTTGGGTCCATGTCCTTGGTTATGCCCAGCGTTTCTCTTTCCTTCCAGTCTCTTGTCTGGATCACTTGCCACTTCCCCGCACAGCTCCTAGTATTCTGTCCAGATCTGTTGCTCCCCAGCTTTAAAGCTGTAGATGGCCCTTTGGTCTGTGCTCTGTGGTGTAGATGCACGATCTTCTGTGACCCAGCCTCCACTCGTTCTCCTGTGTTCCGCACCTCATGGCTTATGCCAGTTACTCTGAACTTCTCTTCCCCCCAGCTTTTCCCATCCCACCCCCGGCTTCTTGTCTAGCTCAGCCCTACCCCCCCGCGACTCTGTGTTCTCACGTAAACCTTCCTCTCCCTGGGGAACCTCCCCATTCATGCGTTCTCGCAGTGCTCTGCCTGATTAGCTCCACTCCGCACTGGAAGGGTGGCTCCCTGAGGACGGGGGCCGCGGCTGTGTGATTTGTGCATGTGGCCGGTGCCTGGCACACACAGACGCCTGAATGAGTATGGCTGTGAGTGAGGGGGTCTCAGTGGGCCCCTCTCTTGTGTTCGAAGTTTGCTCTCTCCTGGGGCTAGCTCATTTTTCTTAGGCCTCAGGCACCAAAGCTGATGAGGTCATTGGCACCTGCTAAACTGCATAGATTACCAGTTAAAAACTAAAGTAGAGGATTTCCCTGGTGGACCAATGACTAAAACTCCACACTCCCAAAGCAAGGGGCCCAGGTTCAGTCCCTGGTCAGGAAACTAGATCCCACGTGCCACAACTAAGACTCGATGCAGCCAAATAAATAACTATTAAAAAAGACTAATAACACTAAGGCAGAGGACTATACTACCTTAAAAAAAATGAAAATAAAAAGTGCTCATACTTTATATATCTGCTGTTCTGTAACCTGAGATAAGAATTGAATAGAAGAAATTATTTTGACCTGAAAGGCAGGTGGCCCTGGGGCCCTCCTGGCCACCTAGAACTGACCCCAGCATATCAGATCATCTTGGATCCCCTATTCCACGTCAGTCAGCCAGTCATTCTGGTCCAGTCTCAGAGACGTTGCATCGTTGCAGAGTGTAGTGTCGTGCCCTGGGCCCAGGGAGCTCTGGAAGGGTGTGTAACGACAGTGTGGGGACTGAGCCGCGGCGGTAGCCCAGGGCCACCTCTGCCGTGCTGTGTCTGGCAGGCCATGGGCAGGTTGCAGGTGCATGTTGGTAGCCGGTGGAGCTGGGGTGGTGGGCTTGGACTGCTGGCTCTTCGCATGCAACCAGAGTCACCTGCTGGTCTCGTGAGAACTTGAGTGTCAACTCCCCAGTGAAGAGACTGGAACTCTTGCCTGGAGGGTGTGCCACAGAAGCCCACTGTCTTTAACTCTCTCCTCCGTTTCTCTTCGTAACCCTTTTCTCATTACAGCAAAGTGCCCACGTTTGTTCGAATGCTGGCCCCAGAGGGAGCCCTGAATATACATGAAAAAGCATGGAATGCTTACCCTTACTGCAGAACCGGTGAGTGCAGGCCCGCCGTGGATAGAAGGTGTGGTCAAGTAGGCCCTGGGTGGCAGTGAATTGGGGGTTTTGTCTCCCGCCTTCATTTTCCAGACTAAAGCAGTGGAAGGATGAGCTTGGGGTCTCTCTTCAGGCTGGTGGTGAGTGGCAGTGTTGTCTAGCATGGTTTATCAGCCAGCTGGGTGGGAACCACCAAGTAGCCCTGGCCAAGGTGGCGCAGAACCAGTCCCTCCTATTTGGGGACGGTATGATGATTTTGATTGTTCTTACTCATTACAAAAATAATGTCCTCTGGGTAGGTTTCGGAGAATACATATAAATAGAAGAAAATAATCACCCATGATCCTTCTATTTTCTAGTCACTGTTAGCATTTTAGTGTCTTTGTTTCTAATCCTTTTTAAAAATGCTTTTACATACGTGTGTGTGTGTGTGTGTGTATAAAGCCTCCAGACATGTTTTCCAGACAAATTTTGGGTCAAATTTTCCTGTTAACTTGCCCGTTTTTACTCAGTAGATGGAAAACCTATTTTCTGTCACTACCTATAGTCTATTTTTAAAAATTGGTTAACGGTTGCACAGAATTCCATTGTTTGAACGTGCTAGGGTCTTTTTACACCCCTCCCTTATTGTTAGATGCTGAAAGTTCCAGTCTTAATGGTATATATTCATGTTTGGCTTGAAAGCAGCAGTGAGGTTCAGGGGCTCTTGAGAGAGGCCGTCCAGGACGTCCCTGGTGGTCTGGCGGTTAACACTGCGTGCTTCCACTGTAAGGGTCGTGGGCTCAGTCCCTGATCGTAGGAAGTAAGATCCTGCACGCCATGTGGCCAAAAGATTTTTTTTTTTTAAAAGAAAGGGGCAGTCGAAGGAAAGAGCCTGTTAGGGTTACCTTCTTACCCGGGGGAAGGACCAGGCTTATACACCAGAAAACGTAGCAAGGAAAACCCTGATATTATTGGAGAAGTGTTAAAATTAGCCCAATGTGTGATGACAAAGGATTCAGAAACAGCTATCCCCCAAGTATGTTATGTAACACCTGCCATCCGCACACCAGATTTGAGGAGGGGAGGCCCAGCAAGAGGGAGATCACTGTTATGAGCCATGAGTCAGCGCCTTCCACTCGACCAGCATGTTCTATAGTTGAAGGTGAGAGCGGGAGTGGAAGGCTTCTCTTAATCTTCGCAAGTCTCATCTCTGGGTTTTCTATTCTAGACATTCTGGGATTCCCTTTTCAAAATTCCTAAGTCTTGAGGGTTGTTTTGAAGTAGACCTCTTGGACAGCCCGTGCTGTTACTGTTGCATATCCTAGGTGGGGGTTCCCTCGAGGTCCCTGGGATTTGACTGTGGGTTGTGAGGATTTCCCTCCAGCCAGTCTGCATATGTTGGTGAAGACAGTCTGGCTGTGGGGTCCTCCTGCCAGCCCCTGCTTACTTGTACTATGACACTTATCTGTCTCATTTGTGGGGACCCAGCACTTCCTAGATTGTATCTGATGAGGAAAATGTATGTGGTCCTCACCCTGTTGAGGGAATGACTGCCGTCTAGAGACAGGGTCATTGCTCTCTGGTCATTGTTCATTCAAGAACCTTGTATCAGGAGATGTTCAGTCATTGTTGGGGCCTGGCATGTTTTATTAGAGTTTTATTGCTATAGCTGAAAACGTAAACGTCGCTGTTCCCTAAGCATCAGACAGGAAGCTGTTCAATTCTTGGAAGAGAGGCACATGCACACTTTCTTAAAAGACACACAGTGTGCACCATGGCTGGGTGCATCTGGCCTGGGGCCAAGAGTGAGTTTTCCTGATGTCTCAGAGAGTTCATAAGAACCTTGGCCAGCTTGGCATAAAGGAGGCAAGCGGGCAGTGTAGACTGCTGCGTGCCTGGGGTGGGGTTCTGGGTTCACAGCTTGTGCCCACTGAGCCGCTGCTGTCCTCTGTAGTTCTGGGGAGAGTGAGCTACAGCTGACAGGGGCATTTTTTTAGACGCCTGATGTTCGTTAGCATCTTGTTTTGATCCGTGGCCAAAAGAAGAGAACCAATTTCTAAATACCCCACGGAGGGGAGAGGCAGGGAGTGAGGGAGGGGAAGTTGGCTTCTTCAGTGGGTGCTGACTTTACATTCAGAACCCACCATCATGCAGTATGAGTGTCTTGAATCTTAGATCTGTTCAGTTAGACATGGGTCTTTTAAAAAGAGCTCTGAACAAGGAAGGCTGTGTCCAGTTCCTGCTGGGGACTGGTGGGAGAAAGATTATTAGTTCAGAACTCTTAGGCTGGCCTAAGCAGATCAGAGTTTGAAGTGAGAGGGATAACGGAGCATGGAGCGAAATTCCACATGCCTTTTGGAAGGTTCTGACCTTGTTCTGAGTAGAAGGAAGATGGATTTGCAATATTCTACTCGTTCTCAGCTCTTTCTGTCCTCTTAACCTTATTTCTCTCTATTTCTTATCCCCCGCTGCTCATGAGTTGGGACATGAGGAGAGGGTAAGATGGGCCTGGGCCTGTGAATGATAGCAGGAAGAGACACTTGCTTTTAAGCACATTGATTAAAACTGGAATGATTCCGAGTTTAACACGACCCCTGTGCAAATGACAACACAAATTCATGAAGCGCTCCATGAAAAAAGGAAAGAAAGTAGGAAGAGGGAAATAAATGTTTCTCCTCCTGCCTCCCCCTCTAACCTTAACCCTGTCTGAATATAGTCTCAATAAAGCCATCGTTCTGGGAGGATTTCTGTTTTTGTTTTTTGCTACACCACACAGCATGTGGGGTCTTAGTTCCCTGTCTTGGGGTTGAACCTATGCCCCTTGTCTTGGAAGCATGGGAAGGACCTTACTGGTCTCATTGGAGAGCCCTGTTTTCCAACTGCAGAGAGTTTCCTGAGGCTCTTCTAGAGTACCTAGGGTTGCAGTATGAAGAAAAGAGAACTGTCTGAGTGCAGAGGTGTTTGGAAGCAGG
The DNA here is from genome assembly GCA_006410675.1 of Oreotragus oreotragus. NCBI lineage: Eukaryota > Metazoa > Chordata > Mammalia > Artiodactyla > Bovidae > Oreotragus > Oreotragus oreotragus. The sequence continues at coordinate 74,233 of SJYX01011055.1, read as the reverse complement.
GAGGCTGGAAAAGATGAGGGAGGATTGTCTGTTCACCCACGTTAGCATGAAAGGCCATTAAAGGGGGGTCATCACCCCTGTACATTCACAATTTGTCAGAACTGAGTGGATCTGCTTCCCAGGATCCTAGAAAGAGCTGATATCCAAAGACATCCCCCACCCCTGCCCTCCCCGAAATGCCAAAATATTAAGTTATACTGAAATACAAAATGACTAATGAAACCAGATATTCCAGTTTGCCAAGTAGGACTTTCTTTCCCTGTGGGCTCATCTACTCAGGAAACCAAATACCAGCGTGTAGTGGAGAACATCATCCACTTGCTTAAGTGATCAGACCCTTGTGTCTATTGATCAGCACAGTCCATCCCGACAGAGGCCAAAGGAGGAGAAGGCTGCTCGGGGAGCATAGACTCAGAATCGGGTGGTTTGTTGGCGAACCCTGGTGATGCTTGTCATCAGACCAGGCCAGCCTGACACTCAGGGTGGGGCTGCTAGACAGGCCTCATACAGCGCCAGAGAACTGCTGCCAAGCTGGTCTCTTTGGACTCACCCTTGATGGATATTGCAACCATCATTTCCTTTTTTTTTTAAACGAATAACAGGGCAGTTATTTCAGTAAGCCGTTTAGTTATCATCTTGATCTGTTGCTTCTTCCAGATAACTTCCGTTGGATTCAGGGAGGTTACTGAGATCATCTCTTGGGTTGTTTCTCTTTCTTTCTCTCCTTTCTTTTTAAGCAATTTTCCCTTTATTGGTTTTACTGGAGTGCAGCTGATTTACAATGTCGTGTTAGTTTCAGGTGTATGTACAGCATAATGATTCTGTTATACATCTACAGATACTCTTTCTGATTCTTTTCCTGTGTGTTATTACAGAATATTGAGTAACATTCCCTGTGTTATACACCTGGTCCTTGTCAGTTATTCTTGGGTTGTTTCCATAGGAGGTGGATCTTATCCCTTATATTTCAACTTGTCCTCATCTCAGTCTCAGAGGTAACCTTAGTTTCAGTTTTGGAGTCAGGGAGCTTGACTATTAGCCCCGCTTGCTGTCAGAGGGGGCAGTGGTGGCATCCATCCGAAATTGCACCAACTCCTAAATTCAGAGAGTACAGAATGATCTGGGCTGTGGTCAAGAGGAGAGCTAGTCCGTTCCCCAGTGACATTAGAGCTGCCGTCATTTTCTCTGATAAATAATTGAATGGTGCTTTCCGAGGGGGTCTCATTACAATGAGCAGGAGTGTGGCAGGTGAGAGGTTTGGTTACCGTGACAGGAAGGATGCAGAGGGCAGATAGATAGCGCCTGGCCTATGGCGCCCTGCCCTGTACCCCTGGAAGCAGGGGGCGGCCGGGAGGAGGGGGAACACCAGGGGATGGTCTGACAGCAGAGCCATGTATCTCTGCTTCAGCTCATCAGGGCTGCTCCTTGTCCTTGCCCAGCTGGGAATAGTCCCGAGGAGCCAATAGTGGCATCTCTTTAATGAAATCCCATATTTGGCCTTCGGGGACTTGGGTATGAGTAAAACTCAGAGGTTGGTGCATTTGAGGTCCCAAATGCACTTGCTGGGACTTGGAGGGTGACCGTGGCATAAGCCCCAGGGAGTGGAAAAGTCTTTGCTTCCATGGTCCCAGGGTGAGGGGTGGATATTTTATTCATCTTCATTAATCTTTTTCTCTCTTCTTTCCATGTCCTTGCTGTGGAGCAGTTATCACAGTAAGTATTTTCAGGGGCATTGGGACTGTAGATGGCTTATACGGAAAGGAGAAAGAAAAATGGAGCTGCCCTGGGGCCTCCTGGATATTCCTGTCTTTGTCCTGGGTGACGTTTGGGGCTTTTGAGACTTCATCCTTGCAGTCCTGATGAGGAACTTGCTAATTGGCACCGTCCCCTCCTGCTTGAAGCTGCATTGGCAGGTGGCTTTGTAGGTGCTGCAGTAGTCGGGATTGTGGAGTCCTAGCCCCAGGTCTCACACGTACAGAGTGACACATGGCTCTCCCCTGCTCGCCCCGGGCTGGGCCTCCTCAAGGCTGTACAGAAAGCTCCAGTGCCACTGACCTGATCGGGCGTTCCCATTTGGGCATCTGTTGACCCAGTGAGCACTGGCGCTAGGCAGAATTCTGACTTCAGCCTGGTTTCTCCTTGATCAGCCCCTCTGTCAGCGCCCCTTCTGTCCTCCCTGCAGCATCCTCATCCAGGTAAACACAGGAAGTTCCGGGAGCCTGACTCCCACTGAGGAGTTAGGGGGTTAACATGTTCCTCCTTTAAGTAGTTCCAGTTTTTAAAAAGCACTAAGGGAAGAAGGTGATAGTATAAAGGCTTAAATGGCTGAGAACTTCAGGCCTCAGCAAAAGGCTGGCAGGTGGCGGGGGAAGGGGGGCAACACGCTTGGATGGACAGGAAGTCTCCGTGTGCGCTTCCCGTGCTGCCAGTCAGCCTGTACACCCTGCACGTGAGGCGAATGGCAGAGATACGTGGATTAAGTACGTGGGGTTTGAAGTCAGACAAAACTGAGTTTGAGGCCCAGGTCTGTGGTTATCTCTGTGGCCTTGGGAAGTCCGCTCTGAACTTCACTTTGCTCGGATGTGAGGTGAGGGTCCTCACAGGCTGGGGTGAGGACTGGGTGAGGTGCCGTGCGCCTGGCGTACTGCGGGCTCCCAGTACAGTGAGCTGTCAGGACAAGGCAGAGGCTGGGGTCCCTGACTGCCCTGAGCGGGTGGCGAGGGGTGGCTGCTCTGCAGCTGTGAGCCGAGTGGCTGCAGGTGTCCTCTCCGCCTCCCACAGAACGAGTACATGAAAGAAGACTTTCTGATTAAAATTGAAACCTGGCACAAGCCCGATCTTGGGACCCTGGAGAATGTAAGTAGCACTTCCCAAGCCCCCCGAGGGCTCCAGGCCTCAGGACAGGGTGCTGAGACCTTATCCCTGCCAAGGGGTCTTCATCGCAGTCCCCTTTTTCTTGGCCAGGAAGCTCGCAGCCTGTGCCTAGATCTATCCTACCAGCATGGAATTGCTCTGTCTCTAATCTGAGAAATATGATCTCCAAGATGCTTTCAAGGACCTTCTGCTAGTGGTGGGATTGGTCTAAAATGCAACTCCTGGCACAGAAGAGCTGAAGTTTTATAACATCAAAATGAGTGAATCCCCTGACCACTCAGTGGTTAGGAATTGGCACTTTCACTGCCTGAGCCTGGATTCAGTCCCTGGTCAGGGAACTAAGATCCCACAAGCCACATTGTACAATACTCCCCCATTCCCCTGAAAAAAAGCCTATCAAAATTACAGCCTCTGGAGAGCACAATTTGCCAGATTTAAAATATACCTGTCTCTTACTCCAGCAATTCCACACCTAGGAATTTATACTATAGTTATGTTTTCATATATGTGAAATAATATACAGAAGAGATTCATTGCTGCATTCTTGGTGTTTGTTTAGTCACTACACCATGTCCAACACTTTTTCGACTCCACAGACTGTAGCCTGCCAGGCTCCTCTGTTTGTGGGATATCCCAGGCAAGAATATTGGAGTGGGTTGCCATTTCGTCCTCCAGGGACTCTTCCCAGCCCAGGGATCAAACCGAAGTCTCCTGCATTGGCAGGGGGATTCTTTGCAACTGAGCCATTCTTGGTATAGCCAGGCGTTAAAACAACTTGAGAGCCCACCAGTGGGATCCTGTTAAACGTGCAACCATGTAGCCATTTATTATGCAGCCATTAAAAAGAGCCTGTAGGGAACAGTCTTCAAGAGAGATTGTTGAGTGGGGAAAAAGGGATGTAAAATATGTGCTACCTTCTGTATTAAAAGAAAACCTCTATAGTGGTGGTACCTGGGAGCTGACTGAGAGACATGCAAGAGAAAGAGTTACTTTGTATCATATCCTTTTATACTGTTTGAACTTGTATCAGAATTATGTATCTCACAGCACCTTTTTGAGTTAGTTAATTTTTATCTTTCTTTAAGAGCTTTTACTTTTTGTTGATGTGGACCATTTTTAAAGTCTTCCTTGAATTTGTTACAGTATTGCTGCTGTTGTTTTTTATGTTCCGGTTTTGGGGCCATAAGGTATGAGGGATACCAGCTCCCCGGATTGCAAAGCAAAGTCTTAACCACTGGCCCACAGGGAAGTTCCAAGTTAGTTATTACTAATTTTTAAGAGCATCAAAATAAGCAGTATGTGGCTAAGCAGGCAGCATCCTCACAAGAGGAATATGCAGTCTTTACAAAGGGGGAACACAGGGAAATAAAGAAGGTGCTAGGGGAGCCTGGAGAGTGTCTTGGGCCGCTGCAATCATATTTAGCTTGAAAAGTCAGAGCATTAGTTCTCAAATGTATGTCCACTTAAAATTCATTCACCCTCCCACTCCTTTGGATAGTTTTGTATGTACTGGTAGGAATCTCATGACTATGGCTATGGGATCAGCTGCTGTTAGATGTCCATTCTGGGTAAAGGGTATGGTAGCTATTAAACTGTACATAATGAGTGGTCACCCTTGTTCCTGCAGGTGCATAAATTGGAGCCTGAGGCGTGGAAACATGTGGAAGTCGTATATATAGACATTGCAGATCGAAGCCAAGTACTTAGCAAGGTAGGAACTATTCAGCTGTATGGGTGGCCTTTAAGGTGCAGAAGTCACTTATGTCATAGAAACCAAGGAATCATACCAACTTGAGTCAAAGGGAAGTTCTCTCTTGAGTGTTTTATTTTCTAAATGAGTGTTAAGAATCACCTTATCTTGACTTGGGGATACCACCAGGGAAATAGTGGCCCAGATACACAGTCTTGTGCTTCTTGGCCTAATATTCCCACTCCTATACTCAAAAGATGAGTGGATTTAAAACAAAAACAAACAAAAACTTTTCATTGAAGTATAACATATATAGCAACGTGAATTGAACCTAAGTGTGCATCTATATAGCTCACACTGAACATCCCCAGATATTTCTCAGACAGAAACACTAGCCCAGAGTATGGCCCTTTGAGTATTTTGTCAATTTGGTTGTTTCATGTGAGTGGAGAGAATCAGAGGTAGGGAAGGTTTAATAAATAATCTTCACTTTGGAAGATGCTTTACGACTGTATGTGTATGCATGTGATTGGATATCTTTGTTATTTTTGATAAGTAGATGCTGTAAGGAGTTTGGTTTTTCCCTGGCCCACATTAGTTAATGCAGAGAAACAGCCCAAGAGTAAACTTTTGTTACTGTTAATTAGCACACAGCATTGACTGCATTTTAAATCAGTGAAGGGAGATTGACAGTAGTACACAAGAGGATAAAGTCAATACATTGAACATTTCCAATAATGATTTTATTAAAATAAGGCAGTTTAAAAACAAAAACAGAACAAGCCAGAGAGAGGTGGGACTGGAAGATTTCAGAAATGACTGGCTGGGTGCTCTCAGCTCCAGCTGCTGTTTTAGAATTACCTGTTTTTTTAAATTACCCTGCGTTGCTCAAGGGTCAACTGTATTTTGAAAACACCTTCCCTGGTGCTCTGGATGTTCAATCCAGGTTTCAAATCCCCATCTTAAACAGTGGAAATCCAGGCCTGCTCACACAGTCTGGTAAAACTGAAAACAAGCCCTGGCAGACAAAATCACAGAGAGCTCTCCTCAGAGGCAAATGTAAACAGTTCTATATCTTGTTTATAGACTTTCCCATGTTTTCTTTGCACCAGAAGCATCAAGAATGGTATGAACTGTACTGTGGTGGAAAATCTGATCTCTTTCTCTCTTCCCAACCCACCCCATCCCCCAACTTCTGACAGGATTACAAGGCAGAAGAGGACCCAGCAAAGTTTAAATCTATCAAAACAGGCCGAGGACCCTTGGGCCCCAATTGGAAGGTGCAGTTCACACTCTTACCACCAGGGGGTGCTGGGGCCAGTGTGGTTGGGCCTCCCTGGAGGTGGGGAACTGGCAGGGGGTGGGGGGCGCAAAGGGAGAGCCAGAAGTTGGCTTTCTTAGTTACCTGTCTGCCTGTGGGTGTGTTTCTAATACAGCAAGAACTTGTAAATCAGAAAGACTGCCCATACATGTGTGCATACAAACTGGTTACTGTCAAGTTCAAGTGGTGGGGCCTGCAGAACAAAGTGGAAAACTTTATACATAAGGTAAGTGGCCAGGGTGGGAGGCCTTCCAGTGTGTTGGTGGGGGGTGTTTTGCCCAAGAGAAGATCATATAACCCATGTGGCTTGTATCCTAGGTTGGCCAGCATCAGGATATTTAGGTCTGATTTCCCAGACCCCCACTTCCTCTTGCACCAGACTCTTAGAGATTAACGCTGTTCATCCAGGGGAACCACATGCAAATGGGAAGGAAACTGAGGCAAAAGAAGGAAATAGGAGGGGGCTTGTTATGATTAAATGGCAAATAAAACTCAGGATCTTTGCTTGACATCAAAAGGCAAAAAGTACTATGGACCAAATTCTCCAGTACCCTGAGTTACTGAACTAGACAAATCTAAGGCTTTTTTTCTTTTTTCTTTTAGCAAGAGAATATCAGACAAAAGTAACAACATGTGTAAATGGGAGACCCAGGAAAACTGAGTAACTTGCCCCAGTGCCACCTAAGAAGTTTCTATAGCCTTCTCTCTGATGTGTGAGAGTCTGGTAGAATTGAGTAACATTTCATAGCTGCTGGCCAGTTTTATTTACTCATTTTTGGCCATGCCACGCAGCACGCATGATCTTAGTTCCCTGACCAGGGATCGAACCCAAGCCCTTGGCAGTTGAAGCACAGAGTCCTAACCACTGGACTGCCAGGGAATCCTCCTGCTGCTGCTGGTCTGTTTTAACCTGGTCTTTAGGCTCCAGAGACAAGGAGAAAACTTGGCACAGTCATTTGGGGATCTTGGCTCATGGATTGCCTGTCTTGGCCTGACAAGGCACTTGCCTTCTCTTGGGGCAAGCTAGGCACCACCCTCTCTCCAGGGGCTTGTCTGGCTTGAGGCCATACCCATCAGAAATGTGGAGGCAAGGGTCACTGACCTGAGGGATTGGAGGACTGATCCAGATCAGCCAGTGGGGTACCTACAACTCCTCCCCCAACCTTCCCAGTACAGTGTGGGTACTGGCATGGAGGGCGTGGGCAAGAGGGCTGCCACAGCGGCCCACACCTTCCGGTTCTAACTTGGGTCCCTCCTTTTTATAGCAAGAGAGGCGTCTGTTTACAAACTTCCACCGGCAGCTGTTCTGTTGGCTGGACAAGTGGGTGGACCTGACGATGGATGACATTCGAAGGATGGAAGACGAGACGAAGAGACAGCTGGATGAGGTACGTGGGAGGCCCGAGGAGACCGCGGGGCTGTCCGCTAGGAGACTTGTCGCGCCGGCAGCTCACTGAGGGCACCGTCCTGTGGTTCTAGGAGCATGTCAGCGTCCACTGTGGGTAAGGTCTAATGCCAGGCGATATGGGAACTACAAGGAAGAAAGCAGCCTGTGCTCTTGAACTTGCAGTCTAGTCGAGGTCTTGGCATATCCAGAGAGAAAGATATGGCGGGCTGTGCTGAATGCCAAGTGAGTAATAATACAGTTGCCGCAACGGCCCTCCAGAGCCGGGTGGGGGAACCGTGCTGGGCTGCAGAGGTGGAGGTGGCCCCGGGGGGCGGAGGCAGGCCGGGCTGGTCCACAAATAGCACACACGTAACCCACAGAGGACAGCGGCGGAACGCACACCACAACCCCTTTTTAACGGTGTTGGAGCTATTTTAGAGTTTGGAGCCTTTGCCCCCGCCTTTTTTTTTTTTTCTTTCTGGCTTGGCATGGTTCCCAGAAGGAGAGCTATCTGCTGCTCCATGGGAGCCTGAAGACCTAGCACCCCTCTTGCCTCCTTTGAGGAATTTGGGGCTGCTTGCCTGCAAGACTCCCTCTGAAGAGACTGTTAGTAAATAGCACTCAGGCACCCACCAGTGTGAGGCATCATTCGGAGGGCTTCTCCAGGTCTCGGCCCATCTCCTGTGGTTCTCACAACCCCTGTGAGGAGGTGCCACTGTTACCCCACACTCAGGTGAGGAGGTAGAGGCGCTGAGAGTCCAAGGCCGGGCCCAGGGTCACAGAGCCTGCAGGTGACACAGTCAAGGGAGGAGGAGCCGTAGCGCTCAGTCACTCGGCCGCTTCTCCTCCCTCTAAATGCCATCGGGGTCTCCCTCCTGCCTCTTGGGACTAAAAATAAGGCAGGAAGCTCTGTTTCATAGGAACTGCCATCCATCTCTCCCTCTTTGCCCTGGGAGGGTTGGCACGGAGCCTGGTGTCTGGCAGACAGAGCTTTGCACAGCTGTGCCTGGCTCTCCAGCGGGCCCTCAGGTGAGACGCAGACCCAGGTCCAAGGTGCCCCCACTACACTGGTGCTCCCGCTCACTGTGCTGGTCTTGGTGGAAAGTGGGCCCACGAGCTCTTCCTTAGCGGGGGAGCCCCGTGGGGAATGGATGCTACCCTCCAGGATGACACTTTGGGGCTGACTCACTGGTTGCAGCGGTTTACTGAGTGAGTTCCTGTTGAAGGCAGATGTTTAAGTTATTCATTCAGTTGCAGTTCCAGGGAAGTGGCAGGATTTTGGACACAAGTCCTGCTTCTGCTAAAGATCTTCAGGAAGCGGTAGGTTTTAATGTCCAGAGCTCTGGCGATTCTAACAGTGCAAGAGAGAAGCCTTGAATCTTGTGGTCACCTGAGTCCTGACCAAAAAAAAAAGAAGTTACCAAATGGAGGAATAGGGACAGAGCTGCTGAGCCTTTAGTCTGAGTGCCAGTTGCCTGTTGCTGCCAAGCCGGCCAGCATACCCTAGGGTCATGGGAACGGTGGCCAACAGCCAACATTTAAAAACTCTTGGGGTATAAAGAGTATAAAACTCTTGAGGTCGAATTCAAATTCTTGGTGCTGGGCAGGCTGTCCAGGGGATCTGCTGAGCTGCCTCCCTTAGGTCCACAGCTCACGGGCACTCATCCTCACAGAGTTGTTTTTCAGTCCCCAGCCCTCGTCTTTGTTTCTCCATTCTGTGGATAATTGTGCTAAAAGTTTGGATGACCTGTATTGTCCAAGATAACTGCAGATGCAGAAATCCTGCTTTGGAACTGGAATTGTTTAAATAGTTGGCGGTGGAAAAGAAAGCAAAACCACTGGGGGAGACGTGTTCTGACCCCGTTCGCAACTGCATGGGACCTTTGTGCTGACTGTACTTCTGGCTCATGTGTCGCTTTCCTTTCTTATTTTTCCTCTTTCTAAAAATATTTTTATCAAAGTTTTACTTTCAGAGTTGTTTTTTTTTCCCCATTTTTAAAAAAAGCCACTTTACTGAGGTCTGACTAACATACAGAGAGCTGCACCTATTTAATGTGCCCATCTTGAGGAGTTTGCAGATAAACAGACATTCGTGAAACTCGCCGCAGTACTACCATCACCCCACAAGTATTTCTGTTGGTTTGACACTCAGGTAGTATCCCACACTTAGGAGGAAGACACTGGCTGCTTCTGCCCCATCCCCAAGGTTGCGCCCCCAGAAGTAGCCCCTTGCAATCCTTTTTTTTTTAACTTCTTGTGTTGGGGTATACATACATTAGCTCAGTCATGTCCAACTCTGCGATTGCATGGACTGTATCCTGCCAGCCTCTTCTGTCTATGGAATTTTCCAGGCAAAAATACTGGAGTGGGTTGCCATTTCCTTCTCTAGTATTGGGATACAGCCAATTAATCCATACTGTGATAACTTCAGGTGAACAGTGAAAGGACTCAGCCATACATATACATATATATATGAACCCTGTCATCTCTGATTTTCATTTCTTCCGTGGATAATTTTCTGGTTTTCGTAGGAGGTTAGTAAACGCGACCCTTGTTGCTAGCTTATTTTTGTGTCTGTATCATTAAGTTGTGTCTCTGAGTCTCGCGGGAGTGGGTGGTTGGGCTGGTTGCCACAGTGTCAGTAGTTGAGGTTGGTTCATTCTCATTCATTTTGCTCCCACTTGGTAGACATTTTAATCTGAAGAGCTGTTCAGTTCTGGAAAATGTTTCTGTGTCCCCTGTTTCATCGTTTTCTCCCCTCTGTCTTTGTTCTCTTTCGGGAATTTTTTGTTGTTGTTAGAAGTTGGGCTTCATGAATCGACCTTCTAATTTTCTTGTGTTTTGTCTCCTTATTTGTGTGCTTTCTAGGAGAGGTTTTCTGAAGTCAACTTTTGTCTCCTCTATTGAACTGAAGACATTCTTAAGCACTGCTCGTTCTGGTCTTGGCATCAGTTTCCTTTTCTGAAGCATGGGGTTTGGTTCTTGCGTTTGGTTTTGAGGTCTGTTCCCCCTGAACATCGTTTCCACCGAGCTCCTCCTCCCATTGGACTTTGTGTTTCCTCTTAGGGGCTTCCCTCCAGTGACTGGGGGTCCTGGGCTGTCCATTCACAGTGAAGAGTGAAGCTCCAAAGAGTGGACGAAGCTCTCTGAGCCAGTCGTTATTTTGCTGTTTAGTCGCTCGGTTGTGTCCAGCTCTGTGCGACCCCAAGGACTGCAGCACGCCAGGCCTCCCTGTCCCTCACCATCTCCCGGAGTTCTCCCACGTTCTGAATCAGTGGCTGGGCTTACAGAAGGGTGGTCAGATGGTTCCACTGGGGCTTCCCACTTCCGGCTCCTGAGTCTGTTTTTCTTGGGCTGCTCATTTTGCTTCAAGAGGACACCCAGCCTTTTTTTTCATGGGGCTGGTCAAGGCCAGCATTCTGGGAGCTGATCTAGGGAAAGGTCCTAGGGGCAGACTGAACCAGGGGAGGGAACACCAGGGCACGCCAGAGCCACGCTCTTCTTGATTTCCACTTGCAGAGATGTCACCCGTTTCTCACCCAGCCGCACTCCCTCCACGTAGAGGCGCTTGGTGCTGCTGGCTCCCAAGCTGCTGGAGAACCTGCGGCAGTAGTGGGTCCGCTCCCTGTGGGCTGCCCTCCTCACCCGCAGTGCCTACTGCTCTGCAGATTAGTCACCGCTCCTCCGTCCTCCTTCCGTCTTCCAGAATGCTGTTTCCATCTCTTACCTGCTGCTGTCTCCTCTGTTCTTGTTGTCTTTGTAGTTTTCCATCTTTCCATCTTTCTTTCTTTCTTTTTTTAAAAATTCCCTTACTGTCATCATGCTAAGCTTTGGGGGAGAAATAGCAGTAAATGCTTGTACTGCATCCAGCCTGCCATGATTAACTGCAAGTTTGTGATAGAAATTATGACTGTTATTCTTTAAACCAAGGCATAGCAGTCTGGTGTGGGTGGGTTGTTTTGTGAGTTACAAGAGGTCACTATAAGGCCACAGTCACCCCTGTCATAACTCTTGTCCTCTGGGAGGTGAACCCGCCACTCTTGGATGAGGCTCAAGGATTTGAGAAACAGGGATCAAGAGATTAGTCCTTTGCCCTAAAAACAAAAATGTCAGGAAATGAGTGCCTGTGGGGGAGCAGTGGCTCTCCGTCCCCCTCCTTCCTCTCCTGCTCTTAAGAAACTCCTAATCTCAAAAGTGGAAGAAAGTACCTTAAAGGTCATTTAGTCTAATTATGTGGCCAGCGCTTGAGTCTCCTCTGCCCTTTCCCGTTAGCCTGTGCTTGAGCGCCTGCTGTAATGGGGAACTCCCTGTCTTATGAACATGGCAGTCATAAACATAGCTATCTATCCATATTTTTTAATTGAAGTATATAGTTGATTTGCAATAAGTTGCTTTTTTGTGGCTTATGGGATCTTAGTTCCCTGTCCAGGGATTCAACCCAGGGCCATGGCAATGAGAGTACCAAGTCCTAACCACTGGACTGCCAGGGAATTCCCACACAGTAACATACTTTATTATTAATAGAAGCTGAGGTCTTCCCATGTGCCTGTCACATATGGTAAGCCGACATCTGACACACACTGTCACAACATCCTCTCAACTACCTGTGCCATGGGTATTCTTTGCAGAGAAGTTAAGGATACCTTCTAGTTCAGAGAACAGGTACCTCCTGGACCTTGGTCATTAACTCAAGATAATAAGATGGGGAGAAGAGGACTCATTTTTAAAATTGTAAAAAAAAAAAAAAAACTGTTTCCCTGTTTACAGGACTCTAGAACATTTGCTGAAAAACAGCAAAGAACACATGATTGAAGATCCTGTGGCATTTCGTCGTCTTCCCCCATGGGTCTTCCTCTCTAACTCTTTTGGCTTCTCTGATCCCTCCATTGTCCATCCCTTCTGGACTCTGTACTTTGGGGTGGAGCTCAGAGGCTTCGTGGCACTCTTTGCTCTGTGGGCTCACCTGGCGGGCTTGTCTCTGAGCATCTCTGTAGCTGCTGCTGCTGCTAAGTCGCTTCAGTCGTGTCCGACTCTGTGCGACCCCATAGACGGCAGCCCACCAGGCTCCTCCGTCCCTGGGATTCTCCAGGCAAGAACACTGGACTGGGTTGCCATTTCTTTCTCCAATGCAGGAAAGTGAAAAGTGAAAATGAAGTCGCTCGGTCATGTCTGACTCGTAGCGACCCCATGGACTGCAGCCTACCAGGCTCCTCTGCCCATGGGGTTTTCCAGGCATGAGTGCTGGAGTGGGTTGCCATTGCCTTCTCCGGAGCATCTCTGTAGACAATCTCCCTTTCCTTTTGCTTGAATCTGAATGTGCCTGTCTCTTTTTCATCCCTTTAGTATGGATGAAGAGGGCCCTTGCTCCATCCTCGGGCTTTTTGACTGATGATTCACCATTACTTCTAGATTTTAAGTCTTAAACACTGGACCAGTTACCTATCAATTACCTAAACATCCCTGTGCAGTGAGGTGCCTGACACGATACTACATCCAGAGTTCCTCGTTTGGGATTGTGATAGACAAGGGTCTTCAGATTAAAACACTCAGTGCCTGGTTCACGTGCTGGGCTGTGGAAGATCGCATCTGAGATTCCCGTAGTGCCTGCAGAGGGCAGAGCGAGTTCTTCTGAGGCCGAGGGATCCCTGTCTTGAGGCTGATGCTGTCCTTGGAGTCTTAATTCCCTCCGCCCTGCCCAGCAGCGCAGACCACCTGGAACATTGACCGGCATCTTGAAATAGGAGAGCAGCTTTATTTTCTTTATAAATACTTAAATTTTTCAATATTAAGGTAATGTATAAGCATTAAACAGTTTTCGGGAAAGTAAACAAATAGAAAAAAATCACTTGTACTCGTATTTAAAAACCACCACTGAAAACATTTTAAGGATTCTTACACACTTTTACTTAGTTTTGATGGTACTGTACGAGCCTGGGTGGTCCTCTCACTTTTCTCTGACATGATAACAGCATTCAAACCAGGAAGAAAGTTCCTTCACACAGACGTTTCTCATAGTAGCTGCATCTTGCTCTGTACTCTCTTGCCCGTGCTGGATTTTCCCTCATGTTGTTTGCAGGTTTTCATTGTTTATGAATAATGCCATGATGAGAAATTTCTATGCACTCCATTGTTTGGGTAATTAGGATTATTTACTTAGAATAAATTCCTACAAGCAGAATTAGAGGATTTAAAATTCTTGGTACTTATTGCCAGATTTCTTCCCCAAAAGGCTGAGCCTGTTTATAGAGCAGGTTTCTCTTTAGAAGCTTCTTTAAGCTCTAAAAACAGTTCCACATTTGCCTTGTATTTGTGTGCTTTCAGAACAGGCTTGTGGTTACTATTCAGTGTCATAAATGATTTTTTTTTTTTACTGGCTTAATTTTTTCCTTAATTTTTGTTGGAGTATAATTGCTTCACAGTGTTGTGTTTGTTTCTGCTGTAAGCAGAGTGAATCGGCTGTCTGTACATAAATCCCCTCCTTTTTAGACTTCCTTCTAGCTTAATTTTTTTACTGAACTTTTTATTTTGAGATGATTGTGAGATTCACATGCAGGGGTAAGAAATAATACAGAGAGGAGATCTGTTTCTCCCAGTGACTACGTCTTGCAAAATGATAGTATATCACACCCAGGAAGTTGACACTGATACTTTTACAAGTTCCTTTAAGTCAAAGGTGTATTTCATACTTACAGGAAAAGCAATTTTCAAAAGATGGAGAAAAATATTAAAAAAAAAAAGACCAAATAAATAAAAATAAGTAGATGAATAAAAGTCCCTTTCTTCCGACCCCTGGCCTCATTCCCTAGAGCAAAGCACTGCTAAAAAGAAACCCTCCATAAAAATAAAAATTAAAAAAAAAAAGAAACCCTCCAGGACTGGAGCTTCTATTTTCACATTCCTCGACTGTATGTACATAGATAGCCGGTAACGGCTTGATCCGAGGAACACTACAAATGTTAGATAAAATCTCTCATTTTAGGCCCCAGGAAACAGGAAATAAGCATTCTTAAAAACATTTCATTATAAGAATGAAATAATGCATTTTTATTTCAGTGCACCCTCTGTGGGGGGACCTTGTCTTTGAGAGTAAAGGAAGCTATTGTGTTTCCTGATAGGAAGTTGCATCTTATTTCAAGCAATAGGAGAACAGGACCTGGCTTTGTATTAGTAAATTCAAGTCAGGCAGTGAGCTCTCAGGGTCTACAGGTATCTGCTTGAGACCCAAAGAGCTTTGCTCCCGTGATAGTAAACCTTAGCCCCTTTGATTATTGAAAATGTACGTGAATGGTCATTAGCTAGCAGACATGTAATGAGCGCATTTCTGTCTTTCACATTTATTTATTTGGCCGGCTGCGCTGGGTCTTAAGTTGTGGGCACTCCACATCTTTAGCTGTGGCATGTGGGATCTAGCTTCCTGACCAAGGATCGAACCCAGGTCCCCTGCATGGAGTCCTAGTCACTCCACCACCAGGGACGTTCCCATTTTTGATTTGGGGGGTGGGGTGGGGCATTTTGTAATTATTTTGAAGGAGTTTCTTTTTTGTTGTTTTCTGAAAGAGTTTCAAACTTAATGAAAATGACAAGAATACAAAGGAAAGGGTAAGACAGCATCCACCAGAGCACCCTCCTTGTCTCAGTCTGATGCAGCCTCTGTTTTCTGGGAGTTCCATGACCTTGACATTCGTGGAGGTGACAGGCTAGTCATCTTGTAGAGGGTGTTTCAGTTGGGGTTAGTCCAGTGCTTCTGTGTGATTAGATCCAGCGTCTGTATTTCAGACCAAAAGGTCACAGAGTTGGTGTTCTTTTCCTTGTATTCTGCCTGTCCTTCTTGTCCAGTCCCAGTGAAGTTACCTTTGTTCACCTGGGTGTGGTCATCACTCTTGGGGTGCTGCTGATCCCAGACCTCCTCGTAGGAGGAGGGATTTTAAATCTCTCTGATGTATTATGTTCACACAAATACTTCCAATTCCGACCTCACACCACAAGGGTAACTTTCTGTCTTTTAAAAAATTTGACTCAAGGAAAATCTTGAGTTTGTTAAGCTCTTATAAAGTAATGTATTAATTACTGTGGATAACTGAAGTTATAGGAGCAATACAAATTTAAAGCTGCCATTCAGGAAAGTGAGTTCTGAGCAAAATCTACAGGGAAGAGGCGTTCCAAGAGGGAGCTAGACTGTCACTGCTGTGGCTTTGGGTCCTGCCCAAGGAACTAAGATCCCACAAGCGGTTCAGCACGGCCAAGGGAAGAAAAAGATTTGGAGAGAACTCTAGCCTGAAAGACCAAGCTACGAGCTTAGATATAATCACAGTAATCAGTATCAGTAAGGAGTGACTATGGGAGGATGTTTTTCTCATGTTCAGGTTCACGTGGGCTCAGTGATTTATAATAGTTGGGGCGCGGGGCGGGGGGGCGGTCAATGGTCGTGGGTTTGAAATGTGGCAGGAAGTATATTCAAAGATGTTTCCCAGTGGAGAGCTACTACTGATGAGATAGAGTCTCTGAATAATGTGGCTGAAAGTCTAGTGAATAAAGCACAACTGAGGAGGCTGTAGCTTAAACGTGCAGCTTCTTGAGTGTTAAACAGGGCTGATAACAGGTACAGCATTCCAAACACTCCGCTGTGCTAAGTACTCTCCCTGAATATCTTAACCTTCACTACAACCCTATGACATATGTAGTGTCTATTATTATCTCTATTTTTATTATTACAGAAATTGAGGCTTAGAGAGCAGTGAAGTAACTTGTTCAAGGTCACAATTTAGTGATGAAGCCAGAATGCGATCCAGGCAGTCTGATTCCAGCGCTTATGCTCTGAGGGGCTCAAAAGTTGTTGAATGAGTAAAGATTGAACCTGGCACAGAAAATTCATGGACAGTGAAGACATGTCTAATGGGAAGTTATAATAGACATGTTATAGACATCCTGCAATTAGAACCTGTTTTCAAGTTGGAAAGGATTTGAGAGCAATCACCTGCACGGTGTTCCCAGCAAGAAGCTGTGTCCACTGCTGTTGAAAGGTGCGGGGGACAGGGATCACTCAGTGCTCCCAGAAAAGACCCTGTCCTGTTCTCCAGCAGCCTCGCGCTTCTGCCAAGCTGAGATCTGCCGCCTGCACTCTCCATCCCTGTGCCTACTTGGCCGACTGGCAGACTGGCCAGAGCTTCCTTTTTTTTTTGTGGCCATGTCACATAGCATGTGGGGTCCTCCCCAACCAGGGATGGAACCTGCATGCACATACACACACACCTGCTCTGGAAACATGCAAGTCCCAGGCAAAGCCTCTAAGCAGAGCCCAGGAAAGGGAACTGCTGTTCCCTCTGCCTGAAATGTTCCCTGCCCCACCCCACCCCACCCCACCCCACCNTCCCTGTGCCTACTTGGCCGACTGGCAGACTGGCCAGAGCTTCCTTTTTTTTTTGTGGCCATGTCACATAGCATGTGGGGTCCTCCCCAACCAGGGATGGAACCTGCATGCACATACACACACACCTGCTCTGGAAACATGCAAGTCCCAGGCAAAGCCTCTAAGCAGAGCCCAGGAAAGGGAACTGCTGTTCCCTCTGCCTGAAATGTTCCCTGCCCCACCCCACCCCACCCCACCCCACCCCACCCCACCCGCCACTGCCGCCCCGGCTACCCACAGGATTTCCTGCCTCACTTCCTTCAGGTCTCAGCTCAGACGTCACTTATCAGAGAGGCCTTCCCCAGGCAGCTCATAAAACAGCACCTCCCCAGAGCTATTCTCCACCCCAGCAACCTACAGGCCCATCTGACGTGGACTAGTTTCTCTGTCCTCCCCTTACTTTGTCCCAGAATGTAAGCTCCCTGAGAAGAAACTTGGTCTGTTTTGGTTCATGGCTGAATCTTCAGGCTGGGATCCGTGCCTTGCCAAAAAAAAAGATGCTTCATAAATATTTGTTGAATGAAAGAAAGAAAGAGAGGAGCTTAAGAACTAAACCCCAACACTGAGACGCAGGGGAGAGAACTAGAAATCATGGGCGGTGGGACCAGTGACAGAGCTGTAAATTGTGTGGCATTGGCCCTGTGTACGCAGAATTCAGTTCTTCTGATTTGCTTTGTGCGCAAAATACATGCTCTACTATCCGCTGGCGGGCTTGAGGAGAAGGAGGAATTTGTACCTGTGGTGGAGTTCCAGCAGCAGCAAACACCTCCCATTTCTCCTGTTTTCTTCTGTTGCAGATGAGACAAAAGGACCCAGTGAAAGGCATGACGGCAGATGACTAAAGCCACTCCTCCCCCTCCTGCACCGTATGTACCAAGTTTCTCACTGAGCGCATCACAGACGCCAAAATCAGTCATCAGTCTGGGTCCTCGCCTCTTTGCTCATCCTGCCCTCTAGTCGTAATGGTGGTTGTGGTGCCGGAGAGCTCTCGGGCTTCCACTGAAGGAGATGATGGCTTTCAAGACATTTCAGGGATCCATGCGATTGGATACAAATCCACTAGAGACAGGGGCAGGATGGTGGGATGTGGGGCTGGAGAGGGGGCAGCGGATGAGAATCAAAGCTTATCTGCACCTAATTACTCTTCCTCCCGTGAGGGGAGCCATTTCAAGTGGAAGCTGGTCTTCTGGTTGCTCCTTTACCCCCTGGACCAGAGCCGTTCCCTGCCCCGCCCTTGGAAAATTTGCTGGCCAGACAGCTTTTCCTAGTAGTTCTCATTGGGTCTGGTGCTTCATTTCCTTCCTCTCTGTACCCTCTGATCCCAGACTGTCCCCATTGGAGACAGCACCTTTCAGGTACTGGGAGAGTATTTCTGCCCAGGCCATAGGACCAGGTTAGGATGTCCCTTGTGCAACAAGTTACCCCTTCCCAAGATCCTTCCTTCTGTCAGCTCCCAGAGCCTCCAGACTTGCTTTTACTCCAGCACAGGGGCTTAGGCACGGAACGAAAGGCCTGGCTGGCCCTGCTCCCCATCTGGCTCTGAGAAAAAATGTTATCCAATAAAACCTGCTGCCTAGCACGGGGGTCGGGGCGGGACTCAGCCACTGTGCCTCGAACCTCTGCTTGTTTCCTGCCCCACACGCTTGAGGAGAACTTGCGGGAGATGAAAATGTAGGACAGGATGGGTGTTGGCCTCACCCCCCGCCCTCCGCCGGCGTCCTTCCTCCTTTTGAAATTCCCCCATCCATGGTTTAGTGTTTCTGTTTTCTTTCTCTTCCAGTTTTGCAAGACAGTGGTCAACAGGAAGGCCCAGCAGCTCCATGCTCCCGAGTGACAGGCCATCTCCGGACGCAGCCTTCTGTGCCCATTCTTCAGGCAACTCTGACCCCTTACCGTAGCTAATTCTAGATGCCCTTTACTGTTGTGAACAAATAGACCGTCTGGTATTATGCAGCCCGTGTGAGCGGGAACCTGCCCCTCTGAGATGTGTGGCGTTGTAGGCGGCTGTATTTACAGCGCCTCCCTCTCCAACCATTGTGTTCTTGACCCATTTCTGTGTGCCCTCCCCCACCCCTTTATTTCCAAGTGACATTTTTAGTCTTTGAAAATAGCTACCTTTTGTGATGTGGTGATTTAAATGATTTACTTTGTTTTCAACCTTGGGATAAACTGAAGCGTTTGGCTTCCTGGGCAGTTCTTTGCAATTTTGAGTGCTCACAGGGGTAGAGGGGATGAGGCAGAAATAGATTTGTTTCCCCCCAAGTTCCACAGAACATCAGTGTGGCTTCTTAATTCTGATCTCTGCTCCCAGGAACCCACTGTTAAGAGTGCTCAAGGCACCATGGAAGTACCCAAGGCCCAGCCAGTCTGTTTTGAAAATTAAACAACAGATAACCCCTGCCCCAGGCATCGCACCTCTGGTCACTCATCTTAGAAATACCTATGGCTCCTTGGCCCTCCTCTTGCCCACTCTGTCTGAATCTCTGCAGAGCCTGTAATATGCCTGGGTCAATTCTACCTGGAGGGGACTGTCCAGCGTGGCCCTTAGAATTGAGTCTGCCCCTATATACCTAATAGTGTGCCCACCCCTCACCCTTGTCCCCAGGAGCTCTGTGTCCATACTCTTCTTCCCTTTTGGGCTGGTGCTGCCACTCAGCAATAACCCCCTCCTCTCTGCTTTCTTAGATTCCTCTGTCTGAGGCTGGTCAGGACCAAGGGGTCTTGATCTTTTCATGCTGCACAAAACAAGCATGCAGAAAGCTTTTTCCCAGAACATGTTCCCCCCTCCTCTCCAGTGGCCGGAAAGGAATTTGGGGATCAAGAGCTCAGCTTGCCCTGTCCCCACGCAGAGTTCTGCCCTGGACAATCGAGAGCCAGGAGTAATCGCAGTGGCGAATTCTACCAAAGTTGGCTGGTGTGAAAGTCCAGGCCTGCAGGGGAGCAGAGGCTGCTGAGGGCTTCCTAGTTGTCTGTGACTTGGCAGCGCTGGAGTACGCCTTCCCGGTGGGAGAATCTGAGATAGCCGTGGTGTCACCTGACATCTCCCAAGCCTCGCGAAGTTTGTTGGCCAAATGTGCAGTGACTCAAGCTAATGAGAGACCAAATCTCTGTTGGGGAAGCGAGAAGCAGAATGGGATGATCTGTCCTTAGGTTTCTGTCAGTTTGTTTTGCCTTACTGATTTCTAAGTGCAATAAGGGAGTGTCACGCCTGGGACTTCCTGATGGCTGCATCCCTGTGGCCCCCCTGGGGCAAGGAGTGGGGGGACAGGTTCAGCATGGTTAGCTCCTGCCTTCACTGAGTCCCCTCTGGGACCACGAGATACCCCAACACACCTTCCTTTTAGTCTCCACACCTTGTGGGGTCTATAGTAATGGGTCTGGGGCAATTCAGTTGGTTATTAGCAGCCCAACTGCTGGTCGTATTTGACAGGGAAAGTTGAAGTGGCATTCCTACTGGAGAAAAATGTAAATGTTTTCCTACAAGTTCTGTAATAGCTGTAATTATATTTGTGCTTAAAGCTTTCCCTTCTTTCATTCATCAACTAAGTGAAGTCCAGATGTGCGTTAGCCTGGGAGAAACAAGCAGTGATAGTGTAAACAGACTGCTGTTTACGTGGTTTGAGGGTCAGCAGATGTTGGTCTCCTTCTTTCAGTTCTTCTCTGAGATTCATACATATCACTCCAACTTGGGGAGCAGCGGGGCTTGCTCTCTGTGGGCCTTTTCTCTAGCTCCACCCGCCTCCACCAGTTGCCCCAGGTCAGCATCCATGTGAGCTGAACTAGAATTTTCAGAGGTCAGCTGGATCTGGGGCTCCAGTCCACATCAGCATAAGGAGGGATGAGCCTGGTCTATTCTGTCCCCGTGGAGAGTGTCGCTGCTAGGCAATGATACCTTTTAAGTACCTCCCTTCCCTTCTTACCCTGCCCAAACTGACTAGTACTCAAAGGGGCTTCAGATGCAAGGCTTAGCTCCAAGGGTAGTCTTCGAGGATGTGCCATGCCCCTTCAGACCAGCTGCTTCGATCGGATTTCCAGGGCCGCAGGCCCAGTTGGAGGTAGCCGTGCCTCTGGGGGAGGAGGGGTGCTGGGCTCTGGCCTTCTCACAGAGAGGCGTAGGGGACAGGGTCAGTATTGTGGGCACGTGTATATCTTCCCCAGTTCTCTTACAGTCCCTGCTGGGACTCCTGACTTATTTTGGTTGGTTCCCAGTGCTACTTCTTTTACAAAATACACTTTGTAGACCTGATTAGATTACCTTGTTTATTTAATGTGAGTTTGTGCCTTTTTGTCTCAATCTTCCAATACCGGTATATTGGGGGAAAAAAAGCAGTCTAATAAAATCCTAGACAGAGCTGTCTGGAGTCCAGCTTATTGGTGATGTTCTCATGTCCATTTTACAACTTAGATATCCTCAAACTCTTGCTGACATCCCCCATTTTACCAGGGAAGGATTAGAAAGATCCAAGATACCTCTAGAAATTGTGGCACATGGATTTCTGTAAACTAAGACAATCGCTCATCATTTTACTCAGACAAACATCACATACCTGAAAGTATTTGGGACATGTTCTACTGGTAGTGTTTGCGTCTTGCTTTTGTCTCCCCGACTCCACATCTCCCTTTATCCTTCCTACCAAGCAAAACATTTAAGGGAATTCTTACCCTGGCTTCTGAGTCCGAACCTTACGAAGCTTGTTTGTAAAACTGTCGTGCATTTCTCTTGGGAGAGTCATGGTTCTCATCAGATCTTCAAAGAAGACCCTGATGCTGGGAAAGATTGAAGGTGGGAGGAGAAGGGGACTACAGAGGATGAGATGGTTGGATGCCATCACTAACTCTATGGATATGAGTTTGAGCAAGCTCTGGGAGTTGGTGATGGACAGGGAAGCCTGGGGTACTGCAGTCCATGGGGTCACAAAGAGTCGGACGTGACTGAGTGACTGAACTGAACTGAATCCAGGATGGTTCTTGTCTCAATGCCTGGGAAGCATTTACGATGTGTCACTCTTACTTTCGGCCAGGCTGTCCTATAGGTAATGATCACTCTGCTGTATCATCCACGGTGAATCTGGAGAATGTGGCCTCAAAGAGCTGTGGAAACCACAACAGACTACAGCATAGGAGAGGTTGGTGGCAGTGGTCACTGAGTCAGAACTGCCAGCGCTTACCAAGAAATGTTTAACCTGCTCCCGTGGGAGCCACCACCGTGGTAAAGAACATGAACTTTGAATCAGACAGACACGAGTATAAGTCATGGTGCTGCCAGTTCCTTTCCTGCGACTTTGGACAAGTCATTTCATGTCTCTAAGCCTTAGAAAGTGACAGCATGAGTGCCAAATTTATAGTGTCATTGTAAGGATTAAAGGGGATAAATGCAGAGTATGGGTTAACACAGGGTCTGGGATATGGAAAACATGCCATAAAGGTAGCAATCATTCAAACTGTAATTTGAATTCAATCAAGCAATCAAGCAATTGCTTTGAATTCAATCAAGCAATCATTCAAACTGTAATTTGAAGCCCCCACCAAGGGGCTTCCTTGGTGGTCCAGGGGTTAAGAAACCACCTTGTGATGCAAGCCACACTGGTTTGATCCCTGGCCCGGGAAGAACCTGCATGCCATGGGGCAGCTGAGCCAGTGTGCCACAACTCATGAGCCTGTGCTTCGGAGCCCAGGAACTGCAATTGCTGAAGCCCCTGCTCCCCAGAGCCCATGCCCTGCAATAAGGGAACCCACTGCAGTGGGAAGCCTGTGCACCACACGTAAGAGCAGCCCCCACTTGGTGCCACTAGAGAAAGACTGTGCCCAGCAATGAAGACACAATGCAGTCAAAAATACGTAAATAAATATTTTTTTAAAATCATAATTTCATGTTAAAGTAACTACAGCCAAGGTCCACTCTTGAAACAAAGATGGCACTGAGGGTTTCAATTGGCTTCCAAAGATCTGCTACTTATCCATTCCTTTTGGTCAGCTGATACACATGGAAGCTAAGATCAGAACAATACTACGAAGAAACAAGACCTTGGCCTGCCACAGAAAACACTCCCTCCCTCAGACCACCTTCCCAAGGCAGCAGTGAGAGCACCATCCATATTCCCCCCACCTCTGCTTCAAGCTTCACCTTCACTAAACCTCATGGCTTCTGGAAAAAGGGAAGGGAGTAAAACCCTGCATGATATTTCATCGAAGGTGAAAACAGGTTCCTGGGATGAAACCAGTAAGACAAGCTGTTTTTCATCATAGGTTAAATTCTTTTCAGATTCAAGGTAGAATAAATTTAGATCATAGCATTCAATAGCTAAACAGCTACACAGCCACTAAATTGAATAAAAATCTAACATCAGGGCACTGCTGACGAATGCAGCCTTTGTGCAAGCCACTTTTCATCATTTACTTGCTCATTTTTTTAAGTGCCGAATTGCCTTCAGGTTGAGTCTTGAATTATTTTCTTCTCCCATGTATGAATGTTTCAAAAGCAAAACCTTGGATCAGAAGGATACAGATGGAGAGAGGATTTGCTTGAGGGAGGCTGCTTAAGAAATGGTAGAAAGAACCTGGCCAAACTAGACTTCTGTCTAAGTGCTCAGAAAAAAATAATGTATATGTTAGAACACCAACTTACCAACTTGCAGGGAAATGAGAAATTCTAAGATGATTACACATGTTCTTCCTATGACTCACACTCCTCTCCCTACACACCCTCTTGACATGTGAAGGCCAATAATAATCAGAAAGTGTCTCCTAATCAGGGGATCAGAACAACATATTCATTCAGTAAATGCTTACTGAACAGCTGCTATGAGACTGGCTCTGTGCAAGGCACTGTAAATGATAAAACAAATCACACTTCACTTCTCCCATTGTATAATCCATGGTCTAATAAAGGACATAAACAGGTAGAGAAGTGAGTATGAAATAAGGTGGAACTTGCATAATGTGATAATATGCTATGGGAAAGTATATGATGCTATGGGAGCCCGGGGGAACAGGCCTCTCTCTCACTCAGAGGGGCTGAAGTGGTTCATCTTAAAAGTGGCAGATGAACACAGGAGAAGGCTGGTAAGGAGAGGGAGGCAGGGAACAGTGTCCAAGTCCTAGTTATCTTGGCTTGTTAACCACAGACCTTTTGCTCTGCTGGGTTTTTTGAAGACGGACACTATTTCCACAGTAGACATATAGTTTCCTCAAAGTCTAGACCAGTGCTGGGTACCTTTACCTCTGGACATCACTCAGAAGGCTAATTTCAGTGTCTCCCTTGGTGAGTATTCCACTGAGTAACATCCTCTTGTTGAAAAAAATCAAGCTAACCTCACTGGCCTAGAATATTTCTATCTTTGACTTTGTATACATCTACTCCGGTCTATTATGTTTTAGTGTTTTGCTCATTTCTCAGAAGACAATTAGATATTTCTTATGGCCAAGCTGTTTGTCCAGGGGGCATTATCCCTTGAGGTACATCTATGTATTAACTATATGATGACTCTTGCAAGTTACAAGGAAGATTGTTCTAGATCTGACAACCACTGAAACATAACAGGCTGAGAGTACATTGTAAGCACTTCTCTTATATTCTAGTGGCTACACAGCTCTGGAAAATGCTTATTCTTCATTTTCTCATTGGTAAATTGATTATATAGGTGTCCTGTCCCATAGAGTAGAGGTAAGATGTTGAGCAAAAAGCAAATACAGTCAAGGTCTCTAACTGTGAATTCCTTCACAGTCCAGGAGAGGAGACAAAGAATAATCAAGTAATTAAGGACTTATATGTAAATTTAAAACTGTGATAATGCTATATATATATATATATATATATAAGAGTGATGTTGGCAAGAGAGAAGCTAAAATACGAGTGTAGTCATCTTCCATGGGATAGGAAAGGAGTTAATTCCAGTCCACGTGGTCCAATAGAACCAACTCAAATCAGCCAGCACAATTGTGAAAGAGGGTGCAGTTTACTAAGAACTAGGAAAGGCACAGAGTCTGACTACAAAATAGGGCTCAGCTTCTAAATCTGAGGCTCAGGGAGAATTATTCTGGACATGTAGCCAAATCCATCAATATCCTGTGTCCTAGCCCAGCAACCTCAGTTGACCAGAGATAGCAAATCGTCTCTCTTTATTTGGGTAAGTGTCTTAGCATTCTGAGAGGTCTAGAAATGAGTCAAGAGGTGGAGAAGTATGTAAAATACACCCATAAGTATTAACACTTCAGTACCTGGCTTTGACAGGTTTTGCAATCATCAAAACATATGTATTTATTTGTTCTCTGTGGCAATGCTTCCCAACCTGGCCCATGCCATGAGGCAAATCATATTTTAAAAGAATACTGGGTTTGCTATGCTGACTAGAGGGATTTGGAACCCTATCTGTGGCCGTTCTTTGCAGGATGCAATCAGGCCACAGACTCTGGACAACTCAAGCCTCACATTCTTGCCTCATAGTTGAGGGCATCAATTCTTGACACACCCTGGGCAAACCGAGGGATAAACAGCAATTTACATTGTATGAAGTGGGCAAGCTGACTGACCCACGGGGCTTGTTATTCTGATCTTAAATGGTTAACGGGTAACTTGTGATTTTAACTTCAAATGCATAGGATAACTTGATTGATTATATTTGTAAACTGTTTATTTGATAATTGGATCCCTTACATCCAAAAGTTGACATTTATTAGCTTTGAAAGCAGAGTTCAAGTGTCTAAGAAAATTATGGTTGAGTTTAGGTCTGCCTAAAACTGTGCCCTGTGAGAATCAGATCCATTACATTTATGATTGCAATTTGAAACATCTAAGAAGATATGATTAATTAGGTAAGTTAGATTAAATGTTATGGAAAACAGAATCTGTTAAATTTACAACTAACATCACTATTAATCAAATTATATTAATTACATAACAAATTAAACATTTATTATTTTATGACTAAAGATTTATAAATTTAAAAAGTTACTCATTCTTGAGATTAAAATTTAAAGCTAGCTTTAAAAAATGTAAATTTCTGTAATTTAGTGTTATTAAAACATAAGGAACAGTAAATATATATTCTTGCCTGGAAAATCCCATGGACAGAGGAGCCTGGTGGGCTACAGTTCATGGGGTTGCAAAAGAGCCAGACACAACTTAGTGACAAAACAACAGTCCCAGAAAGAAAGACCATTAAGAAAGGGACAATTTAAGAAGGAAATATTATGTGCAGAGTGGATGTTGAAAATACTGGCTTTACCGTAACTGTGTGTGTATTTTAGAGAGTGACTGCTTCTTCATCCTTGATAGAATAGGTTCAATTAGATCACAGCAAGTCTTGAAAGCTAGACAGAAAAGTTTGCACTTGATGTAGTGGGCAATAGGGAATTGCAGATTATTGAACAGGAAACAATAGCAATGCTTTTGGCAGATAAAAGCAGTGATAAGAATAGGAACTTTTGAGAAAGAAGATTCTGGAAAAGCAAACAGATATAGCATATTGAAAACATAATAGATGGGTTGATGTTGTGGAGAAATAATGGGCATATATCATGTCCAGGAGGGTTATGTCACTGCTCAAAAACCAGTTAGCATTGGGAGAGAAAGAAAATTAAAAGCTTTTCATTCCTCTTTGACTTTTTACAAAATTGAAGAACTCTTTAATGTGGTTATAGTAGGAATGAAAAGAACACTTGAATAAAGCTTGATGGAAATGTTAAAAACCAAAGAATTCAGGACTGGGTTTCCTGAGACCACGGGAATTAATGAGTTTAGAATACTGATGTGGAAAAAAAAAAGAGAGAGAACTAAGTAAAAATGAGAAACTAGACTTAAGAACAATGCTCTTTAAGAGTCTATTAAATAGAAATTTCTAGTTATAATAATTACTGATTTTTAAATGGTAACCCAGAGCACTAAAATATCATGAGTTGCTTTCTAAATCTTTAATGATTAAGTTGCACTCAAATTAGATTTAGTGGATACTGATATATGCTAATATTATGAAAATAGGCAAGGTGCATATATGCAAACTCTAGAGCAACCAGACTATATAAACATTGTAAACACCTCTTTTTAAAATAAGAATGAATAATAGAGTTCACTTTTCATTGTTCATGCCAAATAAGCACTAGAAATTATGTAATTTATTAACATAATTTTGAAGTGTTTTCTTCAATTTTCTTTGTTGTAAAAGCAATCTTTGAAACCTTAACTTGTGAAAATATTTTGGTCTTACATACTTGGGAGAATATCTTCTTTTGTAGTAAACTTTAAAATGTTAAAAAAAAAAAAAGCAAACAAACAAAAAAACTTACTTAATGGGCCTGAAAAGACAATTCAGAATGCCACTGGCTTATATTCTCTGTTTGAGTTCCATCATAGTTTATGCAATTAAAGCCGTGTCAGTATTAATGCTAATAAATAAATGCATTTTTTTAGGAACAGGGCAGATTATTATCAGATTTATTTCTTAAGTGAAATTACTTTAAGAGAAATAATCACTTATTAATGAAAAAGGAGTGCTTCTCTAAAACCTGCTTCCTATATGAAAATGTGATATGTGCAATTTAAATATCTGTAACATGGGAAATAGATGGGGAAACAGTGGAAATAGTGTCAGATTATATTTTGGGGGGCTTCAAAATCACTGCAGATGGTGATTGCAGCCATGAAATTAAAAGATGCTTACTCCTTGGAAGAAAAGTTTTGATCAACCTAGATAGCATATTCAAAAGCAGAGACATTACTTTGCCGACTAAGGTCTGTCTAGTCAAGGCTCTGGTTTTTCCTGTGGTCATGTATGGATGTGAGAGTTGNCTTACTCCTTGGAAGACAGGTTATGACCAACCTAGATAGTATATTCAAAAGCAGAGACATTACTTTGCCGACTAAGGTCCGCCTAGTCAAGGCTATGGTTTTTTCCTGTGGTCATGTATGGATGTGAGAGTTGGACTGTGAAGAAGGCTGAGCACTGAAGAACTGATGCTTTTGAACTGTGGTGTTGGAGAAGACTCTTGAGAGTCCCTTGGACTGCAAGGAGATCCAACCAGTCCATTCTGAAAGAGATCAGCCCTGGGATTTCTTTGGAGGGAATGATGCGAAAGCTGAAACTCCAGTACTTTGGCCACCTCATGCGAAGAGTTGACTCATTGAAAAAGACTGTGATGCTGGGAGGGATTGGGGGCAGGAGGGGAAGAGGATGACAGAGGATGAGATGGCTGGATGGCATCACTGACTTGATGGACGTGAGTCTGAGTGAACTCCAGGAGATGGTGATGGACAGGGAGGCCTGGCGTGCTGCGATTCATGGGGTTGCAAAGAGTCGGACACGACTGAGCGACTGAACTGAACTGAAGTGAAGCTTTGGGAAAAATAAACACTATCAGCCAGTCTACAGCACAAACAGGAGAGAGCAGAAAGCTAGAACCTTGTGTGTGCTCACCTCCTTTAGTGCTCTGTGTGGGAGGCCCCTCTCTAAAGAGGCTTCTCTCACCACCTTTCTAAAATTACTCCTGGCTGGTTACTCTGTAATCCCTGCACTACTTAATATTTCTTCATAGTCCTTATCACCCCTGAAAATAAGTCTCTACTTTTTATACTTTTTAATTGTTAATCTCCCCCACTAGAATATATATTTCATGGCTCCATGATGAGGACAGGAGCTTCATTTGTTTTGTTTATCACTGTTTCCTTGGTGCTTTGAAAAGTGCATGGGCCTCCCAGGTGGCGCTAGTGGTAAAGAACCCGTCTGCCAATGCAGGAGACGTAAGAGATGCGGGTTCGATCCCCGGGTCAGGAAGATCCTCTGGAGGAGGGCATGGCAACCCACTCCAGTTTTCTTACCTGGAGAATCCCATGGACAGAGGAGCCTGGAGGGCTACAGTTCACAGGGTCACCAAGAGTCAGACATGACTCAGTGACTTAGCATGCATGTTTCCATGGTACTTTGAACAGGGTGTGTATTCAAAACACCTTCTTAAAGCAATGAGTCAAGCAATGCAAGAATAAACATAAGAAGGGCCTTGTAGACCATACTAAAGATTTTGGTCTTCCAGCTAAGAGTAGGCAGGAGGTCTGGTCAGTTTGCATTTAAAAAACACTTGGCTAACCATACAGTAAACACAAGTGAAAAATGGTGGCTACTTTGGCTAAGATGTGACAGCGGAAAGAGATATGTACAGATTTGGAAGTTGGGAGAGCCTGTTGACAGATTGGATATGCAGAGATGAAAGAGGAGGTCAAGTATGGCTCCCGTGATTCAGGCTTATGGAACTGGACATATGGGGATGCTATTCACTGAGACAGAGGATGATGAAAAAGGACTAAACTTGACATTGTGGATATGCTGAGATCAAGGTACCTAGAAAGCATTCAAGTGTACATGCCAGATAGACAGGTCTATGTTCTGGAAGCTAAGCTGAAGATTTATATCAGTGGTTCATCATATGTAAGTAATAACTGAATCTAGGTAATCAATGAAACCAAGGCAGAAAGTAGAGTTAAAAATACAGAGTGCAAAGTACAGGGGTCCTATGACTAAGTCTCCACTAACTAATATTTAATGACCTAAATAGGGATTGAACAGAGATGTAAGAGGAACATCAGGAAGGTATCATGTCACAAAAGCCAAAGAGAGAGTGTAATTCAAGAGGGTGGGGAGTGATCAGTTAATATGAAGAAATACTCCAGAGATGTTAAGTAATGGAGAGCTGAAAGATGGTCATTGGATTTAGAAACATGGTGGTTACTGGTCACCTTAGCAACCAGTGGCTTGTTGTCATCCTAAGGCATTTTGGACTTGGTGAGCAGGAAGTGGTGAGGAAATGGAGACATGAGTAAAGGTAACCCTTGCAGAAGGACAGGCTGTAAAGGGAAGGGAAGTGGAGGGAGACAAAGTATCAGGAAAGGAATTTTTAAGGAGAGGATTGGTTTCACTTGTTTCATTTTTAATAACAGGGACTTGAGCATGTTTAGATGCTGGTGGTTTCAAGAAAAAGGCTGAAAGGAGAAAGAAGACAATCTATAGTCCACATGTAGTCCCAGAGAAAAGGGAAAATGGAGAGAAGGAAGGAAGAGAGAGAGAAAGCAGAAAAAAGTCTGTAGATTTAGGGTTTGGAGCATTTCCCATATGATAGCTGTACAGCATTGATTATTCTCCAGTGATGTTACATGTGTAATTCCTGTCACCTCCTCTAGGAAGTCTTCTATGATATCCCTTATAACTCCTTAACCAGGTAATCTCTGTGCTTCCCTGGTATCTTGTGTCTTTCTACTGGAGCAAGTAATACTGATTTAAATCTTAATTTACATGGAAATACCTATTCTATTGTACCATATCTTCCTGGGTCTTCTTGAAGGCAGAAGAAGATGCCTTACTCATACCTTGATTCCCAGGACTGGCACAGAACAGGTGTTAATGAACCGAGCTGGCCCATACTCATACTATAAATGCTTAGGATGTAGGTATCCCCTTTTTACTATCTTTTGACTACTCTCGAGTAAGGCTGAGTGTCCAGGTGATAGTGCTTTCTGCTTACAGATACCTCTTCCACTAGCCATCCTACTCATGTGATAACCATTAGAACAGGTAAGGTGCAAGATAATAAGTAGAACGGGAAACAAAGTTTCCATTATCAAAACCAGTTTAATAGACTAGGACTTTCCTGGTGGCTCAGCTGGTAAAGAATCTGCCTGCAACGCGGGAGACCCCAGTTCGATTCCTGGGCTGGGAAGATCCCCTGGAGAAGGGATAGGCTACCCACGCCAGTATTGTGGGTTTTCCTGGTGGCTCAGTCAGTAAAGAATCTGCCTGTAATGCAGAAAGAAAGAAAGGGAAAGGGGAGTTGCTCAGTCATGCCCGACTCTTTGTGACCCCATGGACAGTAGCCTGCACCAAGCTCCTCCGTCCATGGAATTTTCTAGGCAAGAGTACTGGAGTGGGTTGCCGTTTTCTTCTCCAGGGAATCTTCCCAACCCAGGGATTGAACCCAAGTCTCCAATGCAGAAGACCAGGGTAAATTTCGAGAATCTTTCATACAGTAATACTGGTTATGAGTCTTCAAGAAGAGGGCATAATTGAAATGCAGTAGTATTCTTTTTCTATTGTGGGAGTGGGGAGTGGTTGTTTTCACATCACATTCTTTCAGGAACACTGCAAAGACCCACATGGCCATAGCCCATCAGTGAAACAATGCTGGGTTGTTAGAGGTTCCTGACCTTTAAAATTCACATGGCTCTAATTTGTATATTCCATTGAACTGGAGTTGTGATACTTGTAAAGGCTATGGTTTACACACACATACTCTATCTCTTGCTTGTTTCAGAATTCCTATTGCTCCTAACATCTCTCCCTTCCCCCTTCTCCCCTTTCTTTCTAATTTCCTTTCTTTGTAGTCTTTGCCTTCTTCCTTTTCTCCCTCTCTCCTCTTTCTCCCTCCTCTTTCTCTCTCTCCCTTCTTCTACCTCCTTCCGTCTCTCTTTCTTTTTGTTAATTCATTCACTGTGGTTCCCCCTGCAACATACCTACCATGAGAGAAGGGAGTTTATCTGTCCCTTTACGACCAAAATCCCAGGGCCTACAACATCACCTAGTGTAAACTGAGGCCTTAATAAACTTTTAGAAATAAAAGAACTATTTCTCTGTGATTGTGCAAAGTTTAAATAAATGCTGATCCAACATCAGTCCTAAGATCTGTTTGTTGAAATGACTTTGACTTATTTGACTTTAAAGAAAATCACCAAGTTGTTTATGCACACAGCGTAACAATAGAGTAAATCTCAAACTGAAACACTAAATCAATTCCTAGACAAATTATATTTGCAAGAAAGGGAAATCCCTGAGGCCATGCATGGGGATGAAGCACAGGCTTGGTGAAGCCAGGCCTTGGGAAATGAGCCAGTTGCCCATCTTGGAGAGAAAGAAAAAGATGTACCCATTAGCAGAGACACAAAGATGTGACTGATGGGCCCATGAGCACCATGAGGAATCTATTTTGCTTAAATTTCTTTTCCTAGTTTCAGATTGCATTTGGGGTTTTTTATAAGATGATCTATAGCAATCCCTTTTCATTTTGTCAGTAAGTCATTGATTATTTGTATTGGTCACAATCACTTAAGACAAAAGACCTAGTCAATCAATGGATGGACACAAAATATGTGATACTGTTCATATTCCATCAGGTTATAATAAAACAGATAAAGTCTCAGGGACAGATTCCCCTGTGCTTTAAAGAGATTTCTCCTCAACTATGGCTGTAAATGATAGCATCTATCCTAACATCTCAGGAAACCTGCCAAAGTAATTTCTTTTTGTGTCTCTTGTTACAAAAGCTTGAATGGTTACAGATACTGAAACATATATGACTTAGATTAAAGGCAACAGCAGTATTAGATCACAATGCCAGGGAAGCAATTATTGTAAACAAGGACATTTACTAGAAAATGCCTATCTTAGAACTCACCTTGGCAGGAAAAACGATGCAAAACCTTCTGCCAGAGCCTATTCTTTTTTTAATATCACAAAGGGAAAAAAAGCTTCTAGAGCTCACCAAGAAAGCATATTTCTAAACAATACCTCTAGGAAATTTGTCTCTTCACCTAATAATATGTGTATTTTACCTTTGGGCCTCTTAAAGTCTCTCTAACATTTCTGAATTCTTTCATTAGTTCTGTATCATAAGATTTCCACTGTCAGTACTTAATTTATGGCAATAGCAGGGGAGAAGGTTTGGAGAAGGCCTAAAATTTGGTATATTGTAAAAAAAAAAGGGGGGGTGATTTAGTCATTTGAAGCTGAGGACTATGAGGGTTGGAAAAAATCTGAAATCCAGGTAATATGCATTATTGATTAGAAGCATGGTGTCTATTGGGTGATGATTTTCAACAGAAATATGTCAGAACTAATACTCTACCCCCTACATTCCCTCAGTGCCTCGCACAGGGTTATAGTGAAGGTGTCTGCAGATTATTTTGAATTTTGTTTGTAACAATAAGTTTGTGAGTGAATGAATAAATGAATGAAGTATGCAGCAAAGTATAAAATGAAGTGTCTTTAGGCTATATTGAAAAGCAGAGATATTACTTTGCCAACAAAGGTCCATCTAGTCAAGGCTATGGTTTTTCCAGTAGTCATGTATGGATGTGAGAGTTGGACTGTGAAGAAGGCTGAGCGCCAAAGAATTGATGCTTTTGAACTGTGGTGTTGGAGNAAGATGCTTATTCCTTGGAAGGAAAGTTATGACCAACCTAGATAGCATATTCAAAAGCAGAGACATTACTTTGCCGACTAAGGTCCATCTAGTCAAGGCTATGGTTTTTCCTGTGGTCATGTATGGATGTGCGAGTTGGACTGTGAAGAAAGCTGAGCTCTGGAGAATTGATGCTTTTGAACTGTGGTGTTGGAGAAGACTCTTGAGAGTCCCTTGGACTGCAAGGAGATCCAACCAGTCCATTCTGAAGGAGATCAACCCTGGGTGTTCATTGGAAGGACTGATGCTGAAGCTGAAACTCCAGTATTTTGGCCACCTCATGCAAAGAGTTCTCATTGGAAAAGATCCTGATGCTGGGAGGGGTTGGGGGCAGGAGGAAAAGGGGACGACAGGATGAGATGGCTGGATGTCATCACTGACTTGATGGACATGAGTTTGAGTAAACCCTGGGAGCTGGTGACGGACAGGGAGGCCTGGTGTGCTGCGATTCATGGGTTCACAAAAAGTCGGACACGACTGAGTGAACTGGACTACATGTAGACCACCATGCTTCTCTGTCCATGGGATTGAACCTGTGTATCCTGCACTAGCAGGTGGATGGATTCTTTACCACTGTGCCATGTGGGAAGCCCAAGAGTGTATTTATCTTTTTTAAAAGAGATGATATTCTCCTGTTACTTTCTATATGCTAATAGGAAGTAGAAGGCCAAGCATCCATGCTATCATATTTATTACAGGCATTTTCAGACACAATGACTAGTATTTCCTTTTATTATTACTGTTAATAGACTGGTCATATTACCAGTCCTGGTAGCAACTGTATATACAGTGTACTAAACCTGAACTAAAAATCTGACAGATTTCTAAAAACTCCTTCCTGCATTTCATTTTCCTTTTAGGATGTGAGAAAATAAAATGTGCTTTGATTTCAAAGCAAAACACATCAAGAGTGGCAAGAAAAACACTAACTTACTTCACTGGTAATGGCTGCAGGATCATCTACTGCCATCATTAAGTCCGAAGCTAAGAAGTTGAAAATGAGATTAGTGATATCAGTACACACTGTTTTCAGCAGGTGTTTGGTAAGAGCAGCCTGGGTATCATCTGGAAAATAAAGATGCTTTATTAAAACAAATGTCCAAGAACAACTGAGAATCAATGAAAAAGCACTATTAAGTACAATACCTGTAAAGAACTTCATCCCTTTTTCAAATAATCGAATATTATTGTAAAGGTTTGAAACCTCTTCTTGCAATTCCTTGATTGTGCGCTTTCTACCAGTTCCAGAGGCCGAAGAAGTTGAAGACATGTAAACTGAATGTACCACCTCGAGGTAAGTTTTATTTAATGGTCTATGAATAAGATAAATATATTTAGTTTATTAAAATGCACTGGGTTTATGTAGATAGGAAATTTTGCTTCTATGGAAATAAGGCGTTAAAAAGATCTCTATTTTTAGAAAAATAAAATTTGGAGAATGGTTCACAAGAATTTTTCCTCTAATTCCAGAAATTAAAATTGAGAATAATTAATTTGAAGTTATAAAGTAATCAAATTTATTGCACTAAAGACAACAAGAAAAACAGTTTTAACAAAAGCTTCAGTTCAAATTCAGTTCAAAGCAGCTTTTTAAAATTAGGTAATCTGGTATAAATAGAGCAGATTATAAATTTGTTTCCCAGCCTCAGGAATAATAAGTTATAACTTAAACTCTCAATTTCTAAAGTACTATAAAAAATCCATATTTTAAAAAATCCTTATGCTAAACACAGAATAGACTTTTAAAAAATGGTTAATAGTAACTTTTGACTTTTCATATATGAAAAATATAACTATGTAATGTATTTATGCACAAGAGCATTCATTTAAATTTTTAAAGATTTGACTACAAAAGCTCTATTTCTAAATTCAAAATGTTAGGTACACTGGGCTCCTGGATTGCATTGAGAGAAGCTTATACACACAGACTAACTTGTGGGAAAACTTCATGGTAGTTGGGGATAGTCGTTATATACAATTTATTTCTGTATAAAAATAAATTTAGCCTGGCTCATTTACAAGGTAGTGCTGTCTAAATTTATTCTCTCTGAGGGCAGTTGGTTACTTTATTCTCTCTCTAAAAGTGCACTGTTTATCTTCTGTTTGACAGAGAATAATCTTTTCATTTTAGATGTTAGTTTTCATGCACTGTTGTTTTTCTTCCAACTAGGACTGGAAGAGAGAAGGAGAAGAGACTGCCTCCACATTCCTGCCCTGTATTTTTGGCACTGCCTTGCCCAGCACACTTAAATATTTGTTGAACTACTTCTATAACCAAACAAAATCTGGAATTTAGTGACTGTTCAAATTTGAAGTTTTGAAAACAAAACACCAATATTATATGTTTTCAATGAGGTTGTGAAATTTTTAATAACTCACTAAATTTCTACCATAAAACAAAAAACATATACTTGCTTTATTAAATACTCTGCAAGCTCAGAAATAAACTCCTCAGGGGCATCTTGTAAGTGTTTTCTTAAAAAATCCTCAATCTCATCCTGGAACATAAAAGTAATCTCTGGTTTCTTCTTTCCTGTAATAAAAATGAGCCACAGGAAAAAACAAAAATAAGCAACCTACAAGCAAATAATATATTTAATAAGATAGTAATTTATTCATTGCTGATCATAGTCTCTAATGTTAACTTTTGTCACCAAAATTGCCCATGTGAAATGGCAATAAGCAATGAAAACACTGTTACAATAGAAAATATAGTGGCATTTCGAGTAATATAATTTTAATGTTTTCTACATGTCAATCAAAAATAGTAACGATGATTCTTCTAATTTGGATGATGCAAATATCTGGAAATCAAAACAACCAAGTGGATTGTTAAAATCTTAGGATAATTTTTTTGTTGAACAATAGTTATGGAGCAGACTATCCTTCTTTATAAATATTTACTAAAATTCAAATCATCCTTATAATCAAGTGAACCACAATTTTAGTAGAATGAAGCTAAAAACTGTCTTTTTGAACAGGCATGGATGAAAAAAACCTACAATTTTATAGCCATAATTATTTTTGCTCTCACAAAAATAATTCTATGCCAAGGAAAATTTTTTGTATGTAATGGAAATAACTGTTAACTGAGGCAATGTCATGCCTACTCACTTACTTGGAAAAGTATGTGTTGCAAAGAAAGCTAACAATATTTCCATAATTAATTGTTAAAGTATAAAAAAGTGATTATTTCCAGCTAAATTAGGTTACTGCCTCAAAAAGTTAAACCTTAGAGATAACAGAATAGCTCAAAAATCAATTTTCAGTATGCATCAAGATCTAAGTACAGCTACTTCTTGTAGCTTTAGAATAGATAGGAAAGTACTATCCTTTTTCTCCCCCTGAGTTCTGCTATTCATTCCTGCTCTCTGACATCAAATAGTATATGACTTCTGTCTGCTTCCTGTAGGTATCTGATTAGTTATTAAACTGTATTATTTCCTTCCAGTGATCTTTTACACAGAGTTGAACAGTATTTTAGCTGAGAATCAAACTGGATCCATTTCTGAGATTACAGCAAAACAATTTTTCAAAAGCACTGAAACTGCCTTTAAAAAAAAATTTTATAGCTCTTCTCCTACTAAACTATACACAAAAGGAGTATCACAATGCCTCAATTAAAGACTACAGATTTTAGAGAAGTATTTTCTTAAATGCCCCTTCACTAACTCCTTGTTTAACCTCTGAGGAACTCACACAGAATAGTCTTAATGCTAATGAAAAATAAGGGTTGAGTTCACAGTTTCTAAGATAATTTTCTGTTAATTAATATTGCTTTATGTATATTGAGAACAGTACCTATTTTGTCTTATTTTAGAATACTTTAGATGGATCTTAAGCAATTGTTCTATTACAAGTAATGGTGTATTAATATCTGAAGCTTGTCACTTGATATTTATATTTCCCAAGCCAATAAATAATAAATTCTGTGGTAGAGGTACAAAAAAAAATCTCAAATCATCATTTCAAGTTTCTCTTTGTGCTGGGGAAAAGGAGAAGGGGAGGTATCATAGTTTCATTAAAACAAACATAAAAAAAATCATATATTTAGATAAGCAAAGTAAGGTGTGTCTTGCTAACTTAACCATACCAAATACTAACTAAAGTCTAGATAAAGAAAGATGCATATATCTAGTTTCCCTGCTTAGATAGAAGCAACCAACCAATTAGGTGTTACCATAAAAATTAAACATGGATAAAATTATTTTTAACTTAAATTTGCAGAGAGTCACTTTTCATAAAATGTTCTAATTTGCTTTGCATGGAAGTTGGGAGACCATAAAAATCTATGCAAGCTGTAACTGCAAAATGTTTCTAATAAACAATGGGAAAATTTATGATGGTTCTGTAACCTTTTAAAAATGTTTGTGAAAATATTCAAAGTTCTTATTGCTGGTTATGAATGTATATGGAAATGGAAAATAAGAGTAATAATTCTAATTTAGTACACTGTAATTTAGTGCATCAGAAACACTGAGAATGAAAATATTTTCTTTGTAAAAAAACTTACCAAGAATAATTTGAACACTGCTTACCTTCTTCTCATCCTATAACTTAAAATACAGAGCAAGCATCTTTTCTATGCCTGAGCAAGATGTCATATTCCCTTTTTAACTCTCAATCAGCTTCCAACATTTTATTCTTTGCCCTCTCAACACTGTGAAACACTTATGAGAATTCCTTTAAGGTGAAGCTTTTTTGTCAATTTCATGCCTCGAAGACATCTTTATCCTTTTTGTCATAATCATTTCGCTTATTTACGTCAAGTGTGCCTTTACCAAGCTCCTCTACACAGCTAAAGTTTCTTGAACAGAGGCAACTTCAACATTCCCACAGTCAGGTATTTCTTCTACAACTCCACTTATTCTTGATTCATATTTCCAGTGTTATCACTTGCCTTTGCCACACATTCATCTTTGTTGGCCAATTTCCTCTTATTATTCATTTTTGTATAAAATCACATGGATTTATCACTGGGGGACAAGGAGGTAACACAACTACATGCTGTGTTTTCAGTGTAAAGCAAGTTAAGAGACGAACAGTGATCAGTCTCTGACAAACTTGGAAATAAGCGATGTGACTGTCACAGATCATTATGCACATCTGTTATTTATGTGATCTGTGGACTAAGGAGCCAGCAGCAAAGTCTGTACCTTATGCAATTAGTTAGTACACTACCCTGGTAACTGAAATATGAATGTATTGTTGGGGTACTGGTGTTATTTGTGAAACTGTGCCCACTGAAACTCTGCAAATCAAGGACTGCCTGCATAATCACAGACACCTCACTGTATGCATCTTAAAAACAAAAATCACACACATACAAAGGAGAAGTGAAATGAGCTACACACCTGTGTGAGACGACTCATCATCACTATCTTCATCTTTTCTTCCTTTCTTCTTGGTTTTTTTAATTTTGTACTCTCTGGCATTGCTGCCACCTCCTCCTCTCACACTTCCACTGCCCTCTGGTGGGAAAACGACATTAGTTAGTATTACCTAATACTGTTTTTAGAAATAATGACACTATATTGCCAAATAAACTTAACTTTTAGCCACTTTTTAATGTTGTGGTTTATTAAAATATTTTTAAAATTCAAACAATAAAAATAAATACATAAGATGAAATATTTGAATTAAAGAAACTCACTTAGATAGCCTATCTACTCTAAATGCAGTCTCCCTCTAATAACATCTTTTCTGAAGCTTTGACTTTTTCCTGGCCAAACCTATCCCTTTACCTTTCTTCTATCTTCCTCAAAAGTACCCTAAGTTGCTTATCTTTGTTACCACAGCCTCACTAACAGCCCCTATTCCAGTACCTCACAAATTTGGTTTTGTCTTCTTGATTGAAAGATTATTCCCCAGGTTTACAGGAGACATGCTGATTCTCCCACCATCCTAAAAAAGAATGAACTTTTTGACAGTAGGGAGCCTCTCTCACTAATGTTCTCATCCTCAGGGTTAAGGCAATGCTGGACAGATAACAGGTGCTCAATAAATACTGACCATAAATTGGTTAAGTGGAAAAATATCAATCATCTACTGGCTAAATAAAGACTAAAAAAATACAAACCAAGAAACAGACTAAGACACTATCAATAAATTAGAGGTATTTCTCTATTATATATCTACATTTAAAATATCTATTCAACAAAATAATGGGGTTATAACATTGAAAAATATTGAAAATGTATTTCTTCATAAGATTCATTTTTACAATAGAATGATATATATATAAACAAAGATTTTTTTTTCTAAACTCTTAAGTAGAATTCCCTTGAAGTCAAAGTGAACTGAAAGTCACACAGTCATGTCCGATTCTTTGCAGCCCCATGGACTATACAGTCCATGGAATTCTCCAGGCCAGAATACTGGAGTGGGTAGCCATTTCCTTCTCCAGGGGATCTTCCCAACCCAGGGATCGAACCCAGGTCTCCCACATTGCAAACAGATTCTTTATCAGCTGAGCCACCTAGATTTCATCATATTCTATAGGTTCTATTGCTTTTATGATAGAAAAACACAACTTTCAAAATAAAGTTTAAAGTGAATGTGTTTTTTACATTTGGTAATAAGTTTCTTATAGTAAATATGTTTGACATTATTCCATGAACTGTAATTAAACTATTATAACAGCAATATCAGAACAAAACACCAGATGACCCTGAATTTTTAAGGATATAAAACAGACTAGTTATACTGATATAAGTACAACTAAGTGGATTTAAATCTTCAATTAACAAAATATGCATTGCTATGAAAATTATGATTACAGTAATTTACCATATAGTTTTCCTAGAATAGAGAAATTTCAAAATACCATTGTTGATTCTGTATAAAAAGATTTTGAAGAGAAAAATAAACTTCCACAGCAAATAAAGTTTTTATAATGCATGTTCAGTATAGCTGTATTTATTGATTAAATACATTGAATATCTAATTTCTTTAACCTTAATATAGCACTAATAAAATTTTTCATACTACAAAAAGTATGGAAAATACATGTTCATTTCCCAATGCAAGTTACTAGTATACCAGTGATACCTAGGATAATTTCTAGTGATTCTAAATTAAAAGAATACATAAAAACAGGCCCTCAGGAAATTTATTCACTCAATCAATACTTATGGAGCACTTAAAATATGCCAAGGAGTGCTCTAAGTATTAGGGAAACAATAATAAATGAGATGGACAAGATTCCAAAATGATAAAAGACATCACAGTGATAAAAGTGATGTAAAAAACTAGGAGAATAATACATGGAGACTGACAATGTTGTCTACTATTCTCAGTAGTGGTTGGGGAGGCCTCTATGAGGAACTGACATTTCAAGGGGAGCTCTTGATGATAAGAAGGAAACAGGTACTTGAATTCATGAGACCACTCCAGGTAGAAGTGAACATAAACTTGCAAAGTCTGAGAATCAAGAAAGAAAAAAGAAAGCTACTAGGGCTGGAACATTAAAGAGCAATGGGAACAGGAGGTCATGAAATTAGCTTAATTCTCACAAAATGAAAGAGTAACCATCAATATTTTCATTTTTATTATCAAGTTAATTCATTAGCAAAAGATGTGGTTAATATCAGCAGGTGAATTAAATAAAAGGCCTTCCTAAAGGTCTGATAAATACAAAGTTCACTGCAATGAATAAAAAACTCATCTTAAATCTTCCATGTTATTAATAATTTGTTACCTGTTGCTTTCCTCCTTCGTTCATCTTTTTTATCCTTTTTACTTGTATTAATGCTTTCTAAAATGGAGATTTGTTTCAGATCTTCTTCAGTGATTAAATGAACAGGATTGTTTTTCATTTCCTGAAATAAAACACTTATTTTTTGTAGGCAAAAATATAAAATATTACAAAATGCATAAAATAAAACTTGTTTATATACTCATATCCTAATTGTCTTTTGTTTGGTTTCACTGCTAAGAATTATAGCGCTTTGTCTCAGCTGCCACTCAGATTGTTAGTCCTTGCTCCAAATCAATCTCCTTCCTTGTCGTCCTTGACTTTTTCTATTTATCACCAGGTAATGAGAAATCCTATGCCTGATCACATAACAACCAACTGGTCACACAGTACTGGATGTAATCCTCTTTAAATGTTATTGGCTAAATTTGCCACTGCCTAACAGGTGACCCTTTCTCCTCTCTTTTCAAGATTCCCATGGTCCAGTACCACTTGGATATCTGAGATGACTAGAAAGATAATGGAATCTCCATTCCCACAATAATGATCACATATGAGCTGCATACTTAGTCATGTAAACTGTTCCCCACTCGACTCATTCTTGATCTCTACTTTTTTAAAATTTATGTTAGAAACCATGAACTATTTCAAAGTTCAGAAAATGGTTCTAAATCTGTAGTGAAAAACATTTTCTTGTTGAAAATATTTCCTTTTCAGTTTTTCAATGAAATGTTATATCATTTTGTTTGAGTGTCATTTTATTTGAAATGACAGTTCAAACAAAGGAATTTTTTTTCCCCTGAATTTATTTTTGTGGTTGGAGGGAGGAAAACAAGAAGAAAGACAGTGTTAAACTGCAGTTTAGTAAAAGATCACAATGAAAATAATAATGTAGTCATTTACTAACTGGTAGCTAACATGTATCAGACATTTTATTTACATCATTCCTTAATTCACATTTATCCTTGTAAGACTAGGCATCATCCTTGTCTTTGAAGATGGAGGAACTGGAGGTCTATTAGTCAAACACCTACAGGGTAAACAAGCTGAAATTAGAACTCAGGTTTACAGATATCAATCCAGTGTACTTTATACTCCTCTCTGCTGGTTTGCTGGCCAAATAGGGAAAAGTTATGTCATTTTTAAGACGACTAAGGACCTTAAAAGGAATACAGATAAACACAAATTATATACTTAATAGGCCCTCATGAATTAACAGTCTGAGATATAAATGGGCTTTTTCTATCTATTTGTGAGCAGGCTTTATTATGGGGGTGCTGTTAACCAGAAACATGAATTCAAGAGTCATTAAAGCAGACATGGTATGACCTCTGCTTCTAAACACTTCCACAATAGTTGCTCTGAGGAACTAACCAATTTGGATAGTAATAATTTCTTTCCTCAGTAAGTTATCTGTTATGGGGGTGCTGTTAACCAGAAACATGAATTCAAGAGTCATTAAAGCAGACATGGTATGACCTCTGCTTCTAAACACTTCCACAATAGTTGCTCTGAGGAACTAACCAATTTGGATAGTAATAATTTCTTTCCTCAGTAAGTTATCTGTTATGGGGGTGCTGTTAACCAGAAACATGAATTCAAGAGTCATTAAAGCAGACATGGTATGACCTCTGCTTCTAAACACTTCCACAATAGTTGCTCTGAGGAACTAACCAATTTGGATAGTAATAATTTCTTTCCTCAGTAAGTTATCTGTTATGGGGGTGCTGTTAACCAGAAACATGAATTCAAGAGTCATTAAAGCAGACATGGTATGACCTCTGCTTCTAAACACTTCCACAATAGTTGCTCTGAGGAACTAACCAATTTGGATAGTAATAATTTCTTTCCTCAGTAAGTTATCTGTTATGGGGGTGCTGTTAACCAGAAACATGAATTCAAGAGTCATTAAAGCAGACATGGTATGACCTCTGCTTCTAAACACTTCCACAATAGTTGCTCTGAGGAACTAACCAATTTGGATAGTAATAATTTCTTTCCTCAGTAAGTTATCTGTTATGGGGGTGCTGTTAACCAGAAACATGAATTCAAGAGTCATTAAAGCAGACATGGTATGACCTCTGCTTCTAAACACTTCCACAATAGTTGCTCTGAGGAACTAACCAATTTGGATAGTAATAATTTCTTTCCTCAGTAAGTTATCTGTTATGGGGGTGCTGTTAACCAGAAACATGAATTCAACAGTCATTAAAGCAGACATGGTATGACCTCTGCTTCTAAACACTTCCACAATAGTTGCTCTGAGGAACTAACCAATTTGGATAGTAATAATTTCTTTCCTCAGTAAGTTATCTGGCTGGTAACTACTAAATAGGTAAAATTATGAGGCTCTGCTAGACATAGTAAATATAATGTGTATTGATAAACAGATACACTCTATATTATGCACTGGTATCATTGTTACGGATTTTAATGTTGGACAAATACTCTCAGGTGATAAGTGTATAATTTCATTGATAAGATCTTGATTTATAAAACCAGCTTCCTATGTTCTAACTTCTATATTCTGATGGGAATGAAGGAGGAGAAAAACAAATCCAGGAGAGGAAATAAAAAGGAATGATGCACTGAAGGAAAATAATGTATGAAACAGTGTTCAGTTTTGGGTATACTGCTTACCTTATTTTCAAAAGTCATCAGATGACTGTAACGTGAAAATACTGTTAAATCAGTAGGTGAAAGGAAATCTGGCATACCTTTTCAGCTTTCTGGTGCATCAGTTCACTGAACTGATCTGTACAATCATTTATAAATTTTTCACTGACTACAATAGTATCGCTAAAGACTACAGCTGAAGCCTGTTTGCTGAGTGCTCTCATTACATGTTGAAGCAATATCGCAGCGTCTTCAACTGATAAGGAACTGGGTAGCAGAGGCTAGAATTACAAACAAAATGAAAACAAAGTATAAATGCAATATAATACAGATCAACCATTTGTTATATATATGCTCTCCCTAAGTGATCTCATTAAGTTCAGTGGTTTTGGAGCCATCTATAGAGGAGAGTGAAAAAGTTGGCTTAAAGCTCAACATTCAGAAAAGGAAGATCATGGCATCTGGTCCCTTCACTTCGTGGGAAATAGATGGGGAAACAGTGGAAACAAGTGTCAGACTTTATTTTTGGGGGCTCCAAAATCACTGCAGATGGTAATTGCAGCCATGAAATTAAAAGACGCTTACTCCTTGGAAGGAAAGTTATGACCAACCTAGATAGCATATTCAAAAGCGGAGACATTACTTTGCCAAACAAAGTAATTAATTCAAAAGCAGAGACATTACTTTGCCAAACAAAGTAATTAATTCAAAAGTAGAGACATTACTTTGCCAACTAGTCCATCTAGTCAAGGCGATGGTTTTTCCTGTGGTCATGTATGGATGTGAGAGTTGGACTGTGAAGAAAGCTGAGCGCTGAAGAATTGATGCTTTTGAACTGTGGTGTTGGAGAAGACTCTTGAGAGTCCCTTGGACTGCAAGGAGATCCAACCAGTCCATTCTGAAGATCAGCCCTGGGATTTCTTTGGAGGGAATGATGCTGAAGCTGAAACTACAGTACTTTGGCCATCTCATGCGAAGAGTTGACTCACTGGAAAAGACTCTGATGCTGGAAGGGATTGGGGGCAGGAGAAGAAGGGGACGACAGAGGATGAGATGGCTGGATGCCATCACTGACTCGATGGACTTGGGTCTGAGTGAACTCCGGGAGTTGGTGATGGACAGGGAGGCCTGGAGTGCTGCGATTCATGGGGTCGCAAAGAGTCGGACA
>SJYX01011054.1:0-12730 GCA_006410675.1 Oreotragus oreotragus | reverse complement strand
AAAAAAAAAAAAAAAGGATGAAAGAGTTTTATGGATTGTGTTGAGGGGGCTGAGAACTGCTTATCCATTCTGCTGTGGCAGCAGACACCACAGCGACTGGCCTAACGGCCCGTGCTGGCTAATCAGAATGTTCCAGCCTAAATGGAGTCTGATTCAAAGTACTGTTTTACCATGGTCCAGATAGTGGGCTGGAAGAGCATGCATCCC
Organism: Oreotragus oreotragus; assembly: GCA_006410675.1. Lineage (NCBI taxonomy): Eukaryota > Metazoa > Chordata > Mammalia > Artiodactyla > Bovidae > Oreotragus > Oreotragus oreotragus. The sequence continues at coordinate 12,523 of SJYX01011054.1, read as the reverse complement.
CAGCATCATCTATAGTAACAGCAGGTTTGTGTCGGGGCGTCATAGAGCCGACGGAACCTGGTCCTGGGCTACTTTGTTCATCCAGGAGGGGTAGGACACAGCAATCCCTCCCAGGCAGGATACAGAGCAGAGGGCTCACCAGATATCAGAAAGCCCTAACCAGGCATGCGGCTTTTGAAAACTCATTATTAAGTCCAAGTCTTTCACGTTTGTAAAATGAAGAGTGTGAAGGATTTCAAACTGTCCACACAGATCCCCTAGGGATTTGTTACTCAGATTACGTCAGTGTATCATGTAACACCTCCAGAGTTAATTTTTAAAAAATGCAGAGTCTCAAACCCTTCCCTGGACTTACAGAATCATAATCTGCATGCAAAAGTTTCCCAGGTGATTCCTTGCCCCAGGGGTCGACTCAAAGAGAAGCTGTTCTGGAAGAGAAGTGCCAAAGCCAACAGATTCCAGTACCCCTACATTCTCCAGTTTTATTCACAGTAAGATATGTACAGATAGACAGACCAATATGTGTGTGTATAGACAGATACACAGCACTCCCCCATGAATTTAGTTCTGAAGATAAGCTCTCTGTTTAAGAAAAATCTGAAACCACTGGATAAAATTATCTACAAGGTTCTTCATAACTGCAGAGTTTCAGCTGAGTTCAGTCCATGAGTTTCAGCTCAGTCGCTCAGTTCTGTCTGACTCTTTGAGATCCCATGGACTGCAGCACGCCAGACCTCCCTGTCCATCACCAACTCCTGGAGTTCACTCAAACTCATGTCCATTGAGTTGGTGATGCCATCCANGCAGAGTTTCAGCTGAGTTCAGTCCATGAGTTTCAGCTCAGTCGCTCAGTTCTGTCTGACTCTTTGAGATCCCATGGACTGCAGCACGCCAGACCTCCCTGTCCATCACCAACTCCTGGAGTTCACTCAAACTCATGTCCATTGAGTTGGTGATGCCATCCAGCCATGTCTTCCTCTGTCGTCCCCTTCTCCTCCTGCCCCCAATCACTCCCAGCATCAGAGTCTTTTCCAGTGAGTCAGCTCTTCACATCAGGTAGCCAAAGGATTGGAGTTTCAGCTTCAATTATCAGTCCTTCCAACGAACATCCACAACTGGTCTCCTTTAGGATGGACTGGTTGGATCTCCTTGTATTCCAAGGGACTCTCAAGAGTCTTCTCCAACACCACAGTTCAAAAGCATCAACTCTTTAGCACTCAGCTTTCTTTATAGTCCAACTCTCACATCCATACATGACCACTGGAAAAACCATAGCCTGGACTAGATGGACCTCTGTTGACAAAGTAATGTCTCTGATTTTTAATGTGCTGTCTAGGTTGGTCATAACTTTCCTTCCAAAGAATAAGCGTCTTTTAATTTCAGGGCTGCAATCACCACCTACAGTGATTTTGGAGCCCCAAAAAATAAAGTCAGCCACTGTTTCCCCATCTATTTCCCATAAAGTGATGGGACCAGATGCCATGATCTCAGTTTTCTGAATGTTGAGCTTTAAGCCAACTTTTCACTCTCCTCTTTCACTTTCGTTAAGAGGCTCTAGTTTTTCTTCACTTTCTGCCATAAGGGTGGTGTCATCTGCATATCTGAGGTTATTGATATTTCTCCCGGCAATCTTGATTCCAGCTTGTGCTTCTTCCAGCTCAGCATTTCTCATGATGTACTCTGCATATAAGCTAAATAAGCAGGGTGACAATATACAGCCTTGATGTACTTCTTTTCCTATTTGGAACCAGTCTGTTGTTCCATGCCCAGTTCTAACTGTTGCTTTCTGACTTGCATACAGGTTTCTAAAGAGGCAGGTTAGGTGGTCTGGTATTCCCAGAATTTTGGTATTCCCAAAATTCTTTCAGAATTTTGCACAGTTTATTGTGATCCACACAGTCAAAGGCTTTGGCATAGTCGATAAAGCAGAAATAGATGTTTTTCTGGAACTCTCTTGTTTTTCCGATGATCCAGTGGATGTTGGCAATTTGATCTCTGGTTCCTCTGCCTTTTCTAAAACCAGCTTGAACATCTGGAAGTTCACGGTTCACGTATTGCTGAAGCCTGACTTGGAGAATTTTGAGCATTATTTTACTAGTGTGTGAGATGAGTCCAACTGTGCAGTAGTTTGAGCATTCTCTGGCATTGCCTTTCTTTGGGATTGGAATGAAAACTGACCTTTTCCAGTCCTGTGGCCACTGCTGAGTTTTCCAGATTTGCTGACATACTGAGTGCACTTTCACAGCATCATCTTTTAGGATCTGAAATAGCTCAACTGGAATTCCATCACCTCCACTAGCTTTGTTTGTAGTGATGCTTCCTTCCTAAGGCCCACTTGACTTGACATTCTAGGATGTCTGGCTCATATGCTTAAGGGGCTTCCCTGGTGGTTCTGATGGTAAAGAATTTACCTGCAATGTGGGAGACCTAGGTTCGTTCCCTGGGTCAGGAAGATCCCCTGGAGAAGGGAATGACTACCACTTTAGTATCCTTGCCTAGAAAATTCCATGGACGGAGGAGCCTGGCAGGCTATAGTCCATGGGGGTCACAAAGAGTCAGTCATGACTGAGCGACTAACACTTTCACACTCATATGCACTGTACGTATATATTTATTCCTATATTGCTCACACATATACATATATGCCACGTGGAACTAGTGGTAAAGAACCTGCCAGCTAATGCAGGAGATGTAAAGAAATACGGGTTCAATCCCTAGGTCAGGAAGATCCCCTGGAGGAAGGCATAGCAACCCACTTCAGTATTCTTACCTAAAGAACCCCTTGGACAAAGGAACCTGGGGGGCTACAGTCCATAGGGTCGCAAAGAATCAGACTTAGCATGCACGCATGCATACACATGTATATCTATATGCACATAGAAAGAGGGGCTCAAGCTACTCTGCATCTCACCCTCCTATCTGCTCTACTTTTGACAGAGTCTCCAAGTCCTTTCCTCACCGCTCAGCTGCCAGCTAACACCTCTGGAGGCTGGTTTTGCTTTTCTGTAATTTTCAGATGTGTTTCCTAATATAAAAACAAACAAATAAACAAACTCTAAAACTGCAAGTATGTGAAGTCTAACTGTAAGTGACTCTATGACAATCACGTATTGTACTCTCGGTTCTCACGTCACGCCTATCTACCCTTCGCAAATAGACTGCAGTCGCCTTTGTGAAAGTGCTCAAAAACTCCAAAGAAAGGTGTTTAAGGTGGCGCTGGGTTAGGCTGGCAACCATCGGGGCAGCAGGAGAGCAAAGAGGAGGATGGACCAGAACTCCTGGGTCTATACTCCGTCTCAATCAGGTTTCACGGGGCCCTGAAGCAGCCCCAAAGCTGGGAATAGCTAAAAAGGCATAGGTCAGTGCAGCAATATTCTCTTCTGACCTCTAGAAAGGTAAAGCTTAATCCCCAGGTGTTCGTCCCACCTTTCCAGTCTCAGTGACCCCCGTGGGATAACCCCGAACTCTTCTTTGAGCCTATGAGACATGAGATCACACAAAATTTAGCCTGGAAATCCACATTTCTAGCAAGTTCCCAAGGGATGCTGATGCTGCTGGTCTTGAGACCACACTTGAGAGGTCCGCTAATCCAGGTCAAGCCCTTATTTTAAAGATGAGACAGTGAGGGACCTGCAGGGTGAACCTGATGTGGCCAAAGGCAGCACAGAGTAGATGTGAGGGAAGAAAGGATTCCAGGCCCTCTCACAATTCAGGGCGCTTCCCATCACAGAGCAGCTCACACTGATTTAAGGAAAGGTATTCCAAGAATGTCTTTATCTATAAACAAAGATCCTTGATGTCTTCTAACTTATGCAGCCTTTTAAAATTTCATCTACATTATCTCATTTGATTCTCATAACAATCTGATGAGGCAGGGAGAGTAAAAATTAACCTCCCTATTTTAGAGATTAGGAAGCAGAGAGGTAGAGTCATTATATGGTGTATCCAAAACCACAAAGTTAGTTAAGTGCTCTAACGGATCGGCTCCTTCGCATTCAAGGTGTTGTCTGGGGTCCAGCATGGACATCCCAGGGAGCTTGTTAGACTCTTGCAGAGAAACTTGCAGAATCTCAGGGGGCACCACTGACTCTCAGGGTGCCCACTGACTGAATCTGCAATTTAACAATCTCCCCAGCTGGTTTCATACACACATTAAACTTTGAAAAGCCCTAGTATAGACAGGCCTAGAAACCAGGTCATCTAATTCCAAGATCGATGCCTTTTCTCCCCTTTTCTCTCCCTTTCTGAAAGTACTGGTCAGTGTCCTATTTTGACTTGTTTTCCAACAGAGCCAAATTAAGAAGCTAACTCTCACCAGGGAAAGGACACTTAAGAGTGTGTCCCTTAAAAATATATATTATACCAGGTTAAATTACCTTTATTACCAGTCTTGGTAATTCCTCTGTAGTCATTTTCTTGACTGATGTATAGACCCCTATGAAATGAATCCTCTGAGAAGAAGATGGAAAAAAAACAAGACAGTGATCAATGGATTCAATTAGTTACAGTAGAATTCTACCCAGATGATCAAGATGCAATGCAACTACTCCAGGGTGGCTAAAATACTTTACCCAGGGAGTATACCACTTATTTCCCACATTCTTCAACTATTAAGTTCAGAAAAGCACAATAGAGCTGCTCCTAAGGCACCTGGGAAAATAACCACAATAAACGCAAGACTCCTCACAACTGGAAGTATTTAAATACTGTTTTAATGGCCCAGGCAAGATGACAACTGCATATCTTCACATACAGGAAGTGTTATACAGACCAATTTCTCTAATGACAGCAAAGAAACCCCTCTCGCGACACTCCATCAACCAAGGATTAACTCAGTGGTTACTGTAAGACCACAGTTCTGAAACACGTATGCCAGTTTTTCCCTTCAACTTTTCAAATCAATTATTTCAACTGAGATTCCTTGTGGAACAGAAACCAGACTGTGGATATAGTGTACCTGTGAAAAACTGTTTAATTCAGCATGGCAAAATGTAAATGCACATGATTTCTTTTAAAATACATCAATCCTAGGAATTGGGAAGAGTAAAAACACACGAGGGTGTTCTGGTTTTGTTTTTGTTTGTTTGGTCATTTCAGAGTGGCTATGTGCAAACACACGATGAGTTAATCAGGGCAGTGAGATTCCAATCATTAAAATGAACGCTGAGGACACAGAAACAACCGTTTATAATCCCTGAGCAGGTCAGCATAATAAATAACACCTCTGCAATGCACAAATGATTATTTTAGAAAGATGCACATCTACTAACAGGAAGCTTTCTCACCTAGTTGAAAAACAATCTGATGAATTAATAAAGCTGATCAAGTGATTTAACAGAATCCACAATCTTCGTCTTATTATTTTCAAAGATTAAAAGGCTTTTCCACCAAGAGCCAATTGTCTCCATTTGTCCAGGAACAATAAAATCTGATTGACTGTGATCTACCTACGCTGAGATAATTTGGCATAGGCCTATCTTTAATTCTCCTTGCGTTTCTTCTTCAAGATACACAAAGCTGTTAGTGGTTTATCCCTCTGAAACCTGGGGGCTCATGTAAATAACTTTTAACAGTGAGATCGCACATAACAATTTACAGAGCAGTGTGGCATAATGCAATTCAAAGTTGTTCTTGATTTAAAATGTTTCAAGTCCAACTACAGTGTCAGCCTGCCCAGAGAAATCTCTTATAAAAGTTTTCACACTCTGTTGGGTTAAGAGACAGTGGGTATTAATCCTATGGCTTCTACGCCAAGCTTCCTTTTTGTGGTCAGCAGAGAAGCTCTGTGGTTGGTCTGAAGGAGTCCAAAGTCTTTTTTCTGTGTTAAAACAAGGGAAAGTGGGCCGGTTACAGAGTAAAAGAAAAACCACAGCCAGCTCACTCTGCTGTAGCTTTTCCCTTAAATGTGGCCTAGAGCAAATCTGCTTTCCAAAAAAAGGTTTAATTTAAACCATACACAGTGCTGCAGGCTGCCACGTTTCCAAACTCAACATTCCTTTCTAATCTATGCACTCAGAACCAACATACTCCGTTTCCAATGGTACTCAGACGAGCTTTAATAAATAAAATATCACTGCCCATCCATTACTTAATTTGATAATAATATGCCCTCCCCCCCATTGACATTATTCTAAGTGCTTATTCGAGTGTGTTGGACCGCTATAAACATCACCTCTGAAAAATCGGCTCTGCTCTCTTTGTAAAGGGAAGGAAAAGGGAATTACTAACTGAGAGAACTTACAAATGATAGCAAGTGGTCCAGAGCTTTAGGAAACCACCACTCTGTGAAGAGGTTGCATGTGCCAAAAACAGCTTATTATCTTTACGTTGAAAAAAAAACTAAAACAAAAAATACATATTTATCCCTTAGCAATGACACTAGATCTGTGCTGTTATTCAAAGTATCACTAGGAAAGACTACAGTCAGCCTAGCTCAGGACTACCAAACAGCCACATGACCAACACAGGTGTCTTTGGCCACTGGCGTAGCTGGTGCCGATCACCACGCTGGCCAGAGTGAACAGCATGAATAGCGCTCAGTCGGGGCGCTTTAATTTTTTGCCTCAGTGTATTCACTGGTATGTTCATTAAGAACTCCAACCCCAGCAGGAAGCCCAGCCCGTGGTTTTCTATGTGAGTTGCCATGCTCTATTACACATGACACTTGTCCATTAAAGAGGAAGCCCTTTTAAAGCAAACTGAAGTTAAGCTGGTACTTTCTTCAACATCTGACTTACCGCTGCTGTTATCGTCCAAAAGGAAGTTTGTTTTAGAACAATGATAGCAGTAGTAATCCTCCTATTTCAGCAGTGAGGGATTTAAACACATTCAGGGCACTGGGGACCAGTCAAAAGGTTTCTTTCAGCAGAACTATGTATTTTCAGGAGTAAAAGGAAGGTCGTGCCGATGGGATAACTGCCAAGACTGGACAATTTTTCAGCTTCCCAGTTTGGAGGATATCATTTTAAACTACCAGGTATAATACAAATGTGGCACAATGAATCAATGCAATGAATTCTCTCTAGTCAGTAAAACGCTCTCCCAAATAATGGAATCCATTAATAATGATTACTGCCCCCATGCCTTTGCCACAGAAGTAATGCCCAATGCTACATCTCAATGGCCTCTAATAAATACATACAATTCCCACAATAAGAACATAATCATAACATGCCAAATGAGTGCAGATTCCAGGGAGAGTACAAATTAAAAAGCCATTAGGTAGGATAGTCCCTGTTCAAAACCTATTTTACCTTGTAAAGTACACTTTCCTTATCTGTAGAATGGGGCTTAGAGGAGATGATGGCTTAGGTCCCTTCCAGCTCTGTCAGTCCATGAGGGCTTAAAGTTTTCTCAAGGGTTTTAAATCTTAATGCACTCACTTTAGGACTCTCACCAGCACACCAACAATAATTAATGTTAATAAGAGTCCATGAAACTCCTGCAATGAAACTTTAATTTGGATTGATCTGGAGGGAGAAGAAAATGCCACAGAGAAGATGTCAGCCTTAGACTTTTAAAGTTGAACATCAACTGTTTCCTGAAAACACTGAAGCACCACACCTACAAAAGGACAGCTGAAACGCACGATTTCCTGGAGATGTAGGCAGCTGACCCAGCACGCGTGAACACACTCAAGAAAGCATCCTCTTTAGGGACTTCCCCAGTAGTCAGTGCTTAAGACTCCATGCTCCCAGTGCAGGGGGCTTGGGTTCAATCCCTGCTCAGGTAACTAGACCCCTGTATGCTGCAATTAAAAAAAATAAGTAAAAGAGTTTGCTATGATTAAAACCCTACATGCTGCAACTAAGATCTGGTGCAGACCAGTTTTTAAAAAAGCAATACTTCAACCTGTTTAAAAAAAATAACTCAAAGCTCAGAAACATATTTCAATTATGTCTTATCATAATGATAATTAGCATTATTTATTCTGTGACCTGGAGAAGGCAATGGCACTTCACTCCTGTACTCTTGCCTGGAAAATCCCATGGACGGAGGAGCCTGGTGGGCTGCAGTCCATGGGGTCACTTAGAGTCGGACACAACTGAGCGACTTCACTTTCACTTTTCACTTTCATGCATTGGAGAAGGCAATGGCAACCCACTCCAATGTTCTTGCCTGGAGAATCCCAGAGATGGGGGAGCCTGGTGGGCTGCCGTCTATGGGGTCAGAAAGAGTCGGACTCAACTGAAGCGACTTAGCAGCAGTAGCAGCAGCAGCATTCTGTGACCAACAGGATAAATCCTTTGTGTGAACCACTCTCATTCACTCTTCACAACAAGCTATCCCCATTTTACACGTGAGGAGACTGAGGCTGATGAACAGTTAAGTAACCTCTCCAAAGTGAGACTCGATAAGGAACCAAGAGAGAACCATACCTAAATTAGTGGAACTCCAGAGCCTAAGCTCTTAGCCACAATGCAGACACCACCTCCTCTTATTAATAGTATCCACATGATGATCTGTTTAAACCCAGTTGCTACCTTCAAAAGCCCCTTATTTTTGTGAGATGTTGACAACTTCAAGCACCAAAGGTCAAGCCTCAAGACTGGTTTTTATGCAGGTTATTTCTGTGCTATAGATCTTTAATTTGCTCTATTTAAATGTGTGCTTTTAAATTCTCGACCTTCCATATCCAACAGTGCCTCAGCTGAGATGAAAGAAAGGCTTTTCCTTAGCTTGGGAGTCAAGTATCAAACTGTCTCCCTCTCTTGCTGACAAATCTTCCAAAATGCTCTTGACTAAAGGGAGAAAATGCAAATGAAGGCATTTGGGTAAACTCATATTAGGACGCTCTTTTCCTCTTATGGAAAATAAAAACCAGGTTTTATAGAGACTTCTCTAGGCTGACCTGTAGTGAGACAATTAAGATGCGGACTGCATATGGAGACAAACAAGTTACTCTGAGGACAACAGTAGCCCAGCAACTCACAGAAGAAAAAGCCAAGTGCTCAGGACTCACCCGTGGATCCTTGGGTGTTTAAAATGGCAGGAAGGCTTAGGAGCTGTTTTTAGTATATCAAAACCTCGAAGAGAAACTACATACTTATCCACAACTGCACAAGCTTGCTAAAACGTCATCCAATTCATCACACGAAAACTATTTCATACGCTCCACTCCTTTGTATCTGCGTGCTCAGTTACAGATGTCCATCTGCTTCAGAAATGGGAAAGCAAATTAATTGCTAACCAATGCAGTCTGTCTGGAAAACAGAAGTTTTCCAAAATGAAACAAAAAGTAGTATTTGAGCTTTTTGTTGATAAAAAGAAGTTAGAGAAGTAAAATTACAGTCAAAGGCATCCTCAGCTTCCCTGCATCTCAGATTTCGAACCTCACTGTAACAACAAAAGATCACATTATAACTTTGTAACTACAAGGAATCTTAAACACTTACAGACCTAGCAGGCAGGTTAAAGCAGGCTGCTGATACAGGATAATACAACAGGGAACGGTGGGGATTATGGCAAATTAGAAACATCAGATTTCACCTAAAGGATTCAAATGTTTTGAAAACTGGGCTGGCACCATTCAACTCACAGAACCCTGATTTACCAGCCCTAAACTCAATGCACCCATTTCATTGATCAGAAAACTTGTTTTCAGAGAAGTCAAGTGACTTGCCTAAATTCACTGCTGGAATCTACTCCCCACCCTGACCAACTGTCAGCACTGGAAGGGAAGTTTCCTGATTCCCATCCTTCAAGGCAGTTACTTAACAAACCCAGCTCATCCAGCTAGGCTCTCTGATAAATAGGCTAGAAAGACCAATGACTTTAAGATCACCCTGCCCTCACTCTCCTAGAGGAGGAGACAGACCAGGAAACAAAAGTGACAATATAGAAGAAATAGGACAATGATGCTCTGTCCTCATCAACTGCAAATGAGAATACAGGGAAGGGGACGAGTAGCCACTTTAGAGGGGGCCGTCCTCAAGTTTTAAAGAGTTCGATCTTTGCAGATACAGACTGCTATGGCATAATGTTCCCGGGCTTTATTATTAATATCTTTAAAGAAACATATTCCACAAAACAGAGGGGGAGAAAAAGGTCTCACATCATGATACTCATGGAAAGTCTTAGCCCAAGCAAAGTTTTATGGTCTAGTTATAAATCTTCCAAAATGAGAATTTCTAATAGAAATACTGACAGACCTCTAATTATGGCAGCACTATGGGGCTTTGTATAAGAAAGCCCACATATTTTCAGTTTAGGTGGTTATTTATAGGATGCCTTGCAAAGGGTTTTATTTACAAGTGCCTGACTGAATCAATGAAGTAAACTTTTACACAGGAAAGGAAGTGCAAAGTACACTGTTTGAAAAAGCAGGGATTTACCTCCTGGGGTTCAGGAGGCCCAGGGACCAGGGGCTTCAGGCAGTGAATGATGATTTGACTCCTCCAGTTTGTATAAAAGGTTGAAGTTCAGTCTGGCGCAGTGCAGCATTCCACAAGACCTGCTGCCTCTTTGAGCAGGCGATTAATCTCATGATCGATAGACCATATGATTAGGCACTAATAGCTGATAGGAGGAGAGAATAAACAACCATAAATTTGCTTTGTACTGAGTAATCCAAGTGTAAGCAGGGTCATTTAATGGCCACACTGGGTCATGTTACCTAAGGGGCCATATGAAATAAAAATGGAAGAGGATCCTTACACTTTTTAAGATCTTCTCTTGTTATCTCAGGGGACTGACCAGGGTGGGGGCTCTGAGCAACGCCGTATCAGTTTTGTTCTCCTGGTGACAGATGCGAAGGTTTGCATGTGCTGAGCGTGAAGGGCTGATTACAGAAAGAATAATGGAAAAGTCCCACTGTTAAAATAACTCCTCTCTAGACCATCGTCAACCATGCCCGGTATATCGTGAGTGGCCCTGGGTGGCCTGTCTCGTAACTCCATGGAACAGCTGAATCCGAGCAGAGAGAACAGACTAAAGAAAAGCAGCACTGAGGATCCAGAGCGGGCCCGTCTGTGACTCTCAGTCAAGACACTCGCTGGAGTGTTTAATGTCGCCTTTGCATGCAGATCACTGCGCCGAGTTCCAGGGTTTCTCAGGGTGTCATGAACTTCCAGTATTGGGAATGGTTGCGAGACATAAAAGCAGGGGTCCACAAGGTCATAAATCTCAGTCTTTCTTTTCTCCTTTTCCTGGCTTCTTCCCTTCCTAAGACACTAACCTCCTCCATCAGCCCCATGAAAGAAAGCAATCAGTCACCCCGAGCCGAAAATGAAAACCCGAACCGTCACTATGCACTAGAAGGTTTTTCCTTGTCTGTGCCAAAATTCACGAGATTTTGCAAAATGTCAATTCCCTCTTATGTAAGTCCTTCTCTCTACCCTACCCTGAGCCCTGGGAAGCAAAAAGCCCTGAAGTTCTTACTTATCAATGACCAGGCAGAAGGAAGGAAGACACTTTGTTAGCCTAAAAGGAAGATGCCAGAGAAAGTAACTGTTGGACAAAAAAGAACATCAACGGGTTTTGCACTGCATTCTCAGTCCCACAGCAAACTACACAAATCTTTTCTTTTGAAAACTATCTGGGAAACAAACCCCTCCAATCACCCTCTCCACTTGTGAATTGTTCCTCCTAGCCCCCATTCTTTTCAACTCCTCCCCCCGGGACCTACTAATATGGCCTTTGTTAATTTCTAAGCCTTTAGGGAACAACTGTTCACAACCCTTCCTTCCAGTCTAATTGTTCAATACCGCTGATAGCTCTTGAGCCCACAGAAGAGTATTCGATCGGCTCTTCCAGAAGAAAGCAGGCGCTTCAGGACACCCTGGGGTTTGTTGGAGGAATTGCTGTTGTTGTTCCTAGGAAGCTGGGAAATTCATGCCCCATTCAAAGACAAGCATTATCAATACCCCGAAGAAGTCCAGTGGCATAAGCAGTTGCTATAGCCCAACCAGATGAGAATTTTTAAAATTTATGCTGAAGATCCCTTCTTGGCTTTAGGTTTATTCAAAGTGTTTCCACTCACAAAATTTCTCAGCTGGAAGACTTTGGGGCCAGATACTCTGGATAATAGAAGGATTCCTCAAAATGTTAAAATCACAAAGGACACTCCAACATCCAGCCATTTCTCTGCTGACACTTTTTGGAACAATAACACCAGCCCAGCTGGGGCCACCCATGCCAACTCCTGGTCAGGAAGAAGCACCTGCCTGGAAAGGAGACACACGAGAGGGCAGGGATAATTGTCTGCTCGACTGCCAGGGAGGAGATGAAGGGACCCCGCAGAGGGCACGGAGCTGAGCCCCAGGGAGCACAGGTCAGCGCTTGTGCCCTGACGCCCCCAGTCCTCTCACATCCATATTTTTCAAGTTCTTCCTTAGCAACTAGTACCGATGTTTAGCCATCTCTGAAACACCCAGAATATAAGGAAGACACTGTCAGCTCCATTCTTAAACCAACCTGAATTCTCCTCGGAGGAAAAAAAAAGAAAATCTCCATCACACACACACAGAGAATATGTAAATCTAACCCAGCTGTCCCACCCTGATCGTGTGTGTGTGTGTGTGTG
>SJYX01011052.1:0-11212 GCA_006410675.1 Oreotragus oreotragus | reverse complement strand
ATTGTGATCCACACAGTCAAAGGCTTTGGCTTAGTCAATGAAGCAGAAATAGATGTTTTTCTGGAACTGTCTTGCTTTTTCAGTGATCAAATGGACGTTGGCAGTTTGATCTCTGGTTCCTCTGCATGCTCTAAATCTACCTTGAACATCTGGAAGTTCACAGTTCACATACTGTTGAGGCCTGGCTTGGAGAATTTTGAGCATTACTTTGCTAGCATGCGAGATCAGTGCAATTGTGCGGTAGTTTGAGCATTCTTTGGCTTTGCCTTTCTTAAGGATTGGAATGAAAACTGACCATTTCCAGTCCTGTGGCCACAGCTGAGTTTTCCAAATTTGCTAGCATATTGAGTGTAGCACATTCACAGCATCATCTTTTAGGATTTGAAGTAGCTCAGCTGGAATGCCATCACCTCCACTAACTTTGTTCTTAGTGATGCTTCTTAAGGCCCACTTGACATCACATTCCAGGATGTCTGGCTCTGGGTGAGTGATCCCACCATCGTGATTATCTGGGTCATGAAGATCTTTTTTGCACAGTTCTTCTGTGTATTCTTGCAACCTCTTCTTAATATATTCTGCTTCTGTTAGATCCATACAATTTCTGTCCTTTATTGTGCACACCTTGGNTTCCAGGATGTCTGGCTCTGGGTGAGTGATCCCACCATCGTGATTATCTGGGTCATGAAGATCTTTTTTGCACAGTTCTTCTGTGTATTCTTGCAACCTCTTCTTAATATATTCTGCTTCTGTTAGATCCATACAATTTCTGTCCTTTATTGTGCACACCTTGGCATAAAATATCCCCTTGGTATCTAACTTTCTTGAAGAGATCTCTAGTCTTTCCCATTCTATTGTTTTCATCTATTTCTTTGTACTGATTACTGATAAAGGCTTTCTTATCTCTCCTTGCTATTCTTTGGAACTCTACATTCAAATTGGTATATCTTTTCTTTTCTCCTTCGCTTTTAGCTTCTCTTCTCAGCTATTTGTAAGGCCTCCTCAGACATGCATTTTGCCTTTTTGCATTTCTTTTTCTCAGGGATGGTTTTGATCACTGCCTGCTGTACAATGTCACAGACCTCTGTCCATAGTTCTTCAGGCACTCTGTCTATCAGGTCTACTCTTTTGAATCTATTTGTCACTTCTAGTGGATATCATAAGGGATTTGATTTAAGTCATACCTGAATGGTCTAGTGGTTTTCCCTACTTTCTTCAATTTAAGTCTGAATTTAGCAATAAGCAGTTCATGGTCTAAGCCACAGTCAGCCCCCCAGTCTTGTTTTTGCTGACTGTATAGATCTTCTCCATCTTTGGCTGCAAAGAATGTAATCAGTCTGAATTCGGTATTGACCATCTGGTGATGTCCATGTGTAGAGTCTTTTCTTGTGTAGTTGGAAGAGGGTGTTTGCTATGACCAGTGCGTTTTCTTGGCAAAACTCTTTAGCCTTTGCCCTACTTCATTCTCTACTCCAAGGCCAAATTTGCCTGTTACTCCAGGTATTTCTTGACTACCTACTTTGTCATTCCAGTCCCCTATAATGAAAAGGACATCTTTTGGGGGTGTTAATTCTAGAAGGTCTTATTGATCTTCATAGAACCTTTCACCTTCAGCTCCTTTAGCACTACTGATCGGGGCATAGACTTGGATTACCGTGATATTGAATGATTTGCCTTGGAAACGAACAGAGATCCTGTCGTTTTTGAGATTGCATCCGTACTGCATTTTGGACTCTTGTTGACTATGAGGGCTACTCCATTTCTTCTAAGGGATAGCTTTAAGTAGGTAGATATCCACAGTAGTAGATATAATGTTCATCTGAGTTAAATTCACCCATTCCAGTCCATTTTAGGTCACTGATTCCTAAAATGTCGATTTTCACTCTTGCCATCTCCTGTTTGACCACTTGCAATTTACCTCAATTCATAGACCTGACACTCCAGGTTCCTGTGCAACATTGCTCTTTACAGCATCAGACTTTACTTCCATCACCAGTCGTATCCACAAGTGGGTGTTGTTTTTGCTTTGGCTCCGTCTCTTCATTCTTTCTGTAGTTAGTTCTCCACTGATCTCCAGTGGCATATTGGGCACCTACTGACCTGGGGAGTTGATCTTTCAGTGTCCTATTTTTTTGCCTTTTCATGCTGTTCATGGGGTTCTCAAGGCAAGAATACTGAAGTGGTTTGCCATTCCCTTCTCCAGTGGACCATGTTTTGTCAGAACTCTCCACCATGACCTGTCTGTCTTGGGTGTCCCTACTCGGAACGGCTCATAGTTTGATTGAGTTAGACAAGGCTGTGGTCCATGTGATCAGATTGGTTAGTTTTCTGAGATTGCAGTTCTCAGTCTGTCTGCCCTCTGATGAAGAAGGATAAGAAGCTTATGGAAGCTTCCTGATGGGAGAGACTGACTGAGGGGGAAACTGGGTCTTGTTCTGATGGGCAGAGCCATGCTCAGTAAATATTTAATCCAGATTTCTGTTGATGAGCAGGGCTATATTCCCCCTTTTATTTGTCTTGGCAGAGGTAATGAAGATAGTGGTGACCTCCTTCAAAAGGTCCCATGCATCCACTGCTCACTCAGTTCCCCCAACCCTGCAGTGGGCTACCTCCGACCCACTTATTTTTCAAATAAGAACAAAAGATTACTAGTCAACAACCAGGATTCTAATTCAATTCTGCTGTTAACTGTCACACCCAGTGCAACATAGCTGTGGGCATATATGGACACTGAGAACATGAGAGATCAGTACCAAAAAACTAAAAGTCTGGAAATTTATGTCAGTAATCTACCAGGTAGGATTTTTGATGGCTAGGCAAGGGCCTATACTAGAAAGCCAACTCTATGAATCCAAGTGTAGAAAGGAGATATTTGACAGTCCTAAGTCTTTGAGGGTAACATACTATGAGTAACTGGAAAGCATCGTCAGCATTGTGGAAACAGTTGTATCAAACCATGTCTTTCTCAACTGATTTTAATTGGTGACACTCATCTCCACGTATAGATAACTGTTCTTACTCTTTAACATCTTTCAAGTGCTATTCAGTATATGATATTAATAAACTTTGTTATTAAGATTAAGAATGCCTGTACTGTAAAGTTGATGGCATATAAAGCTCTGATATCATAAGTGGCTACAAATAGACATAGTGCTAACCTGTGAACTAGTTGCAAAGAAATCCAACAAAATTCTTATTTTTCTCATGAAAATAACTTTTATGTTATTCTTAAACTAAGAAAAAAAAGTAATAGCTTTATTTTGTTGAGTAAGTTTTGGCTGCTCAGTGAATTAAACCGAAAGCTTCAGATTCCTAACAATCCATTTCTTATTTTCTTAAATCCAGGAATCAAAAGACATTATATGTAATCCAATATATGCAACTCCCTTAGAAAGCATTTACTTTAGAAATGTCAAGGGCAAAAATGTAAATGACAGTGTCACTATATTGTTTGGTAAGCTTGGGCGCCAGCATATTCTGTTTCTTTTTTGATACTAAGCTGAATAAAACATAAGTGTAAAATTGTACCTGGATAAAAACAGAAAAACAGATCAAACCCTTTAAATCTTGGCTAAAAGTTGATTTTATTATTAATAAGGTACCTTAAAAACTGAATGCAGATTCCTTTACAGCCTCTTTTATTAGTCTTTCTCTTCTACTTCAAGTGTCACAAATGTCACTTTTATATTTTTGAATTTATGTGATGCTTACTTCCTTGGTGCCTAAGAGCATAACAGAAAAATGAAAACCTGAACTAATCAAAAGCTTCCCATTGTGGTGAACATACAAGTGGTTTCATGGCTTCCTTCTTAGTGGTTTATGGTATGAAAATGGAGCTAGTACAACTCTTGTTTCTGTTGACTTCATTGAAATGTCAGCAAAAATAAATCCTTATTTTCCTCAGAATTAATTTGTGAAATTACTTTTACCTGGAAATTACTGAAAAGGGTTAGTATAGATATTATTTTATACATGGATTATATTCGTTAATTTTTTTCCTGACACAGTTCTGCTTTGCCATAATCTTGGCTGTACTTTCATGACTGAATATTGAGTTCAGTCATTTATCAAGTTTAAGAACATCCTTGTAACATCAACTAAAAAACTACATGTGGTGGTTAAGAGCACACGTTTGAGAGTGAGAGAACTGGGTTCAAATCATAGTTCGGTTCCTTGTTACCTCTTTACCTTAAGAAATTATTCAGGTGAGCTTGAATTCTCTCAGTTGTAAAGTAAATACAATAAAATCCACTGTATTAGTTAATACTTTTGTGAAGATTAAGGAACATAGTATAATCAAAATGCCTGGAACTAAGCACAGTGCTTGGCATGTGGGATGTAATCGTCACCCATTATGGTAGCAGGATAGTATTTATATTTTTTAGTACCTCTTGAGTGAGATATTCTTAGAATCCTTGCTCTGAGTTTAGATATCATGGCATAAAATAGTTCCTTGATTTCAAATAATAGTCACTGTTCAAATATTAAATTGTCCTTCAATTGCTGTAATTTTCTGAACAGTTTACCTATTTAAAATCAATATCTAGACAAGGTCTACACATTGGGATTTTTTGGTACATCCTTTTTTTTTTCACTTCTTGAAATTTATTTGTTGAAGAAATTGCCGAAGTGTGTAGAATTTCCTAGACTGGATTTGCTGTGTAGTTAAACATATACTTCTCACCCTGTTTTTCCTGTGAAGTCATAGTAATTAAGTCTAGTATATATTTGATTTCCCTTTGTGAGAGGGCAAGACTAATTTATAGGTGATGAATTGAATCTCCATCAGGAGACTTATGTCTGTCTAGCTGTCTCTCTTTTTGGTTGTTGGCAACCATTCAAGTTCAATACTTTGATTTATTCATCAAGTATTGAAAAATTCTGATACGTTAACTTTTAGATTCCTTCTTGGATGTATTAACTGTATTGTTTCTATAAAGAGAGCTTTCATCTGTTATTTGGATAGCTTAATGTTTGGTTTAGCTGATAGTCCATGAGAAAAATCCATAGAGGTATCATCACACAACTAATATTTTTAAATATCTGCCAACTTTATGGTCATTATAGTTAAGAAATGGTGATTTTAAATATATATCTATTTATATGTTTATACATATATATAGAAATCCCTGTATTTAAAGTTGAATTTATTACAAATATAAAAAATGTGCCAAGTCCATGAATGATTCTAAACATAAATTTATTTAAAAAGTAAAATCCCTAAAGGTTGTAATAGCTCTATAAATTTCAAAATATCTGCGAATTTTCCTAGAATTATTTCTGACATGTTAGCCACTTGTGTTTATTTTGCTTATAATATATTATTTCTATAAAATGTTAATTAAAAGGGAATGCAGTGGTGTCTTTTGAAAGAAGAGGATGTCATTCCCCGTATCAGGGCAATGGAAGGTCGTAGAGGAAGACCACCAAATCCAGATAGACAGCGAGCAAGAGAGGAATCCAGGATGCGACGTCGGAAAGGTCGGCCTCCAAATGTTGGCAGCACTGAATTTCTAGATAACACAGATGCCAAATTGCTAAGAAAACTGCAAGCTCAGGGTAAGAAACATAATGTATTTGACATTGTAATAATCACATTACAAAGTATAAATATTTCTTATATTTTTAACTTATGGATGATTGACACTGCTCTCAGTTTCTGAAAAGAAGATATTTGTCTTAGAATAAAACTCAGAAAATAAGAAGTCCCACTGATAACTGGAGTTCTTTGATTAGGTAAGCTCCTTCGAAGAGCCATACTCATAAACACAATCAATGTACCCTGTGTGTTTAGAATTACAAAGGTGGGTGATAAGCTTTTAGGTGCTGTGCTTAGTCGCCCAGTCATGTCTGACTCTACGACCCCATGGACTGTAGGCTCCTCTGTCCATGGGGATTCACCAGGCAAGAATACTGGAGTGGGCAGCCTACCCTTCTCCAGGTGATCTTCCTGACCCAGGGATCCCATTCAGATCTCCTGTATTGCTGGCGGATTCTTTCCCAGCTGAGCTACCCGGGAAGCCCAAGCTTTTAAGGCTTGCACTGAAAAGGAATCTACCAGCAGTTGGCACATGCCTTAAGGTTGTGCCAACCTTCTGGGGATTCTCATTTTATCAGCCCCAATTCCTTGAGGTGGTACAAGGGAATAACTCCAAGATATGTGGATCTGTGGAGTAAATTTTCAGTCAGAGGACTCCAATTACTGGTATGTAACCCCAGTCTTTGGGTTCTTCTGTAGTGCACACATATTACATACATTTTCAAAATGCCCAAGTAGTAGTTTTAATTCAAAAATATTTACTTTAAGACCACCAGAAAGTATCACAATCAAGCACAAAGTACTCATAATAACCTCAGATGTACTTATGAGTCAAAATTGTACATAAATTATTAACATTAAGTTCCCAGGCCATGTCTGACACAGAAAAAGCTGACTAAAAGAAAATTGTCCTGCTATGAGTTTAAGTTACTAGTTACAACTGGGAAGCCTCTTCTTGTGAAGATTATCTGAATGTACATCAGCATACATGGTGGTGTCTCATATTCACAAGCATATATATACACATACGTCAATGTAAAATAAAGGTTCGGTAATAAGAACTGACTTAAAAGACATGCAGGATTTTATTTCTTATGGGTTTTCTCTGGGGGGAAAGCATGACATTTGTTTATTGTAAACAGCATAATAATATTGACTTCTTTGTAGCTCTTTTGTTTTTATTACAAAATAAATGTCTCTGACAAAAACTCATAAAACAGAATGGCTTCTATAAAAAATATTAATGAGTGGAATCATTATTAACAACTATTTTGCTAGTCTATCCAGTAATATGTACATACACTCCTACACACACATGTCTTCAAATACTCATATATGTACATATGCATATAAAATATGTTGTTTTACATATATTGGTCTTCCCCGGTGGTGTGGCAGTAAAGAATCCACTTGTACTGCAGGAGATGCAGGTTCAATCCCAGGGAAGATCCCCTGAAGAAGGAAATGGCAACCCACTCCACTATTATTGCCTCAGAAATCACGTGGACAGAGGAGCCTGGTGGGCTACAGTCCACGGGGTTCCCAAGAGTCAGACATGATTTACTGACTAAACAACAACAATTACATATATATCCTTTTTGATCTTTAAGATAAATGGCTTATAGTGTATATACTATTCATCTTGTCTTTTTTCCAGTTAGTTTATCTTGAACATCTTTCTGTATCAGCACTTAAAAATCAACCATATTCTTTTAATGGCTGGATAATAAGTGATAGTATGTATGATTCTACCATACTTCATTTAAGTAGTCTTCTTCTGATGACTGCTGTGGCTCCTTCCTAATCTTTGCCATCACAAACAATCCTGCAGTAAGAACATATTACACGTATCTTAATTCTAGAAATAGAATCTCTGAATCAAAACATATATTAATTTTCACTTTGGATAAACAGACAAATATTATCTCCAAAAAGATTGCACTAATTCATACTTCCGCCAATGGCATGTAGGTTGCTGCTGCTGCTAAGTCACTTCAGTCGTGTCCAACTCTGTGTGACCCCATAGACGGCAGCCCACCAGGCTCCCCCATCCCTGGGATTCTCCAGGCAAGAATACTGGAGTGGGTTGCCATTTCCTTCTCCAATGCATGAAAGAGAAAAGTGAAAGTGAAGTCGCTCAGTCTGTCCGACTGTTAGCAACCCCATGGACTGCAGCCCACCAGGCTACTCCGTCCATTGGATTTTCTAGGCAAGAGTACTGGGGTGGGGTGCCATTGCCTTCCCCGGCATGTAGGTTAACTGCCTGGTATTTAACTTAATGTTGTATAAGTTTTTATCTGCCATATAGTATGTTCATTAAATATTTTTCATGTTACTCTGCTTGGTTCCTTTTAAGACTTATCTCCCCTGAAAGATTGCTAGTGAAGGTTAAAAGGGAAGTTAATATGTTAACTGATAGAGCCATACATGATGAGTTTTTAAAATTAGTGTTGTCAGTAAACCACTGTCTTTTCTGAAGAATGTGCAACACTGGGGAATGTGTATTGTTTTTTGTGTGTAAAATGAGAAAGCTTGAAATTAACTGATATCCAAAATGGGCCCTTCATGCGTGTTTTGCATATCTTATACAAGGAGTATTAATACTTAGTATCCAAAATGGCAACTTTATATTTGTAAAATTAACTAAATTTTTTCAAATTGGAAGTTAATTATTCAGCTTTTACTCAGATGTTTTTTCTCCCTCAATATTTCAAATTGGTTTGTATTCTATTACAGTTTTTCCCTTGTTGTATTACATTGCATTTTGCAAATTCTTTTATATTTGACCTTATTGTGTATGTATGTTCTTTCTTGCATGCATATATAAATGTTAAATATTTAGCAGTAAATAAATCATTATTAATATATACAAGTAAATGTGGTATAATATGCATGCTTTTTCCTTGGGAAGAAAGGAAAATAGCAAAGAATCTCTATCCCCCTTTTATTTCTAAAAGGTTTCTATATCAACAGTTTGAGGGGGTGACCTGAAGGGATTCTGTAAGATTCTGTTTCATACAAGGATTCAACTAGGCTAAACAACTGGACTTAATTTGAAGAAAGATTCAAAACAGTAAAAACAAAAATACAAACTTTGTACTTTTAAGCACTGTGAAATGAGAAGTCTTCTAATTTCTCAGAGAATATATATGGGAATCTGACAAAATCTGAATATAAAAAAAAAACTTTCAACCTGTCTAAATAAACCTGCTTCTTAATTGGTCAATACCATTCATATCTCAAATTTTCTAAGATATCTAGTAACATCTGTCCATTTCATAGATTATGGAATCCAAGATGCCCTAATCTATACAAAGTCCTGTTTATTTCAGATGTTCCACTAAGAAAGCAAAATGCTGCCAATTTTTAGACACATTGTGATTTTAGACATGTTTAAAAATGTATCTCAGAATCAAAGAAATGTAGTATATGTAGAATAGCCCTAATTCAAAGTGAAAATAAACTTTATTTCAAAATAAATTTTTTATTTGAAATTTACAAATTCTTCATCCATGAAAGATATTTTTCAAATTAATATTTCAAGTGTTCATTACAATAGATAATATATTCAACAACCATAAACCAAATAAATAAGAAGATATTGGAAGCTGTTTATTCCACAGAGCCTGAGTGAATTTTCTAGGTCTCTAACTCATTCTCCCTCCCCCATAGTGTCTGTAATTAACTTCTTTTTTCTTTTTTTTGTATTCTTTTTTGATATTTTCTCTAACTGTTCGTAATATAAAAGTTAAGCTGCATAAATTTTAAATGATTAATCCAAATTGTATCTTCCTTGCTAAAATGAAAAAAAATCAGTTGTGCTTTCTGTTTTAAAAAATTACTGTGAACGTGTGTGGAGTTTGAAATTGAATGATACATTCATATACGAAAATACACCTATATATGTGATAAATTTTTCCTTATTATAAGCCAAACTGCTATTAGAGAGCATCAGTTTAGCTGGGAACAAAGCATCATACTTATGCCACATTTTCTAGAAAATACATTTTTTTAACCACTTGGCTTCCCTGGAGGCTTAGATGGTAAAGAGTCTACCTGCAATGCAGGAGACCTGGGTTCGATCCCTGGATTGTGAAGATCCCCTGGAGAAGGAAATGGCAACCCACTCCATATTCTTGCCTGGAAAATCCCATGGATGGAGAAGTCTGGCAGGCTACAGTCCATAAGCATGGAGCAGGACACAACTGAGCAACTAATATGCTTTGCAACACGCCTTTACATTTTATGGCAGATTTTGGTCTTTATAGAGTTTAGTGAAAACTTTTAATTCTTAAATGTTAAAAAAAAATGTTTATCTGGATCTATCCTAGATGAAAGCAGTGTCCTTCATATGTATTATTATCAGAGTTTGGTAATTCTTTAGCACAGTTTATACATACCGATTTCCAAGAGTATTTCATGAACAGGAGACTCCTTTTTATGTGGCTCAGAAATTCTTGATGATGGCCAAAACTACTTCATATTAAAACTTATTCAAAGGTTGGCGGTATATGCTAGCATCAGCTTCTATCCTTCAAGTCTCCTAGATAAAATCAAACCCTCTTATGTCTTGCCTCCTTTTTTAAGTGTTATTGATAGATAATCAGCCATAGTAAGCAACTTCATCTTAGCTGTTACAGGGACATAGAGTTGTGTTTCTTTCAAAAATCTCAAGATACTCAAATTTCTTTAAAGGTTTTAGAAGTAGTAACATACTTCTAAAGTTTAGAAGTAGTAACATGGACTATGAAGTCAGAAAGGCCAGGGTATGTATCTTAACTCTGCTCTGTAACTTCTGTGACCCTTAGTTTTATTTTATAAACTGGGCATAATGTTGACTGTCTCATAGAGTTGTTTTGAAGATTAAACAAAATCATGTAAATTTGATACAATAGTTCAATAAATGGTAGAAGTTATTAGTAGAGCTCAAGTAATTCAGATGTTACCTGATCATATTCATTATTGGAAAATATATAAGTTTCTTAAAATTAATCATCTGCTACAAGGTTGAAGACAGTGTCTAATGTAAAATGATATTTTCTAAAATGATTTTATGAAAGATATTATGATACACCACTTTTATAATTAGAAATATTCTGATCAAGTTTGCCAGCAGAATAAAGCGTGACATTACATACCATCTGTATCAGTTACCTCTTGCAACAGTAATGCTGGGAAAGAACCATTGACAAAACTTCAGTGGCATACAACACTAGGTGTTAATTGTTTGTGCAGATGGAATCAGCTGGTGTTACGTTAGGCAGTTAGGCATCTCTGCTGATCCTAACTGGACTTTTTAAAACTTGTGGAATGAACTAGCTCCCAATCTCCAGCAGCCTAGTCTGAATATGTCCTCACAATAAAGGGCAAGGCATAGGAGTAATGGTATAAAGAGTTAAAGTATACTTTCAGACTTATGCTTGCATCACATTGCTAACATTTTATTGGCCCAAGCAGATCACATGGCTGAACTCAAAATCAAGGGCCAAGAAAATATGTTCCTCACACATCTTGATGAGTGGAACCCAAAGCCACATTGCAAGTGGCACAGAGAGAGGAAGAGATGAAGAATTGGGACCATTAATTACGTAACTCTATCCCAGTCTCATACATTTGTCCTTAAAAAGTATGAGAACTAGCTTGTCCTGAGAAATCAACATTCTCTTTTTTTTTTTT
>SJYX01011051.1:0-14882 GCA_006410675.1 Oreotragus oreotragus | reverse complement strand
GCCCAAATACTCAGCAAAATGCTAGCAAATTGAATTCAGCAGTATTAAAAACCAACTATACAACATGACCAAGAGGGATTATCTCAGGAATGCAAAGTTGGTTTAATATCTGAAATCAATGAATTGTAGTATAGAATAAAGAACAAAACCCACTAATCATCTCACTAGATGGGGAAAAACAATTCGACAAAATCCAGTACTCTTTAATGATTAAAAAAAAAAAAACCTCTTAGAAAAATAGGATTAAAGGTGAGTTTTTCCGTAGCCAGATAAAGGACAACCATGAAGAGCTCACAGCTAACTTCATATGTAATGGCAAAATGCTGACTAATTTCTCATTAAGGTAAGCAAGACAAGAATGTGTCTTGTTCCACTTCACTTTGACATTGGACTGAAAGTTCTAGGCAGGGTAATTAAGCAGAAATAAAAGACACCTAGCCTTTTGGTCAGAACCGCCATCTAGTAATTTGCCAAAATAACCAATACAGAGAGAAAGAGGAGAGGACCTACTCTATGTTCTCTAGGTTTTTCAGAAAGCATAGTGTTGATCCTTCGGCCATGTTCATGTTACTCCATAAGAAAAGTGATGTTATCAAGGGGATGGGCACTGTTTGAAAAGAGATGCCCCCACAGATGTTATCATGGCAAAACCAGAAGAATCTACAATGTTCTAGATTGTTCTAGATTTAGAACAATCCCATAATTGTTCTAAACAAAAAAATTAAGGACAAGATTCTTGTCAACAGAATTAATGTATATATTGTGCATATTAAGCACTTTTAAGAGGTGAGATGAATTCCTGAAATATGTGAAGGAAAATGATCAGAAGAAGAAATGAAAGATAAAGTTACTTGGGTTCAACTGAAGCACCAGCCTGCTCCACCTAGAGAAGCAGACATTATGCAGCTTGTGAGATCTTAGTTCTCTGACCAGGGATTGAACCTGGATCCTAGGCAGTGAAAGTTCTGAGTGCTAACCGCAGGACCGTCAGGGAATTCTCTAGGAAGCACACTTGTAAGAAGCAGTGGAAAGGCTAAGGGAAAGGACCTGAGCTGCTGAAGCACATTTCCTATGAATTCATGGCATGAAATGAAGTGAAAGTCACCCAGTCATGTCCTGCTGTTTGTGACACCATAGACCATACAGTCCATGGAGTTCTCCAGGCCAGAATACCAGAGTGGGTAGTCTTCCCTTTCTCCAGGGCATCTTCCCAACCCAGGGATCAAACCCAGGTCTCCCACATTGCAGGCAGATTCTTTACCAGCTGACCCAGAAGGGAAGCCCGAGAATACTGGGGTGAGTAGCCTATCCCTTCTACAGCAGATTTTCCCAACCGAGGAATTGAACTGGGGTCTCCTGCATTGCAGGCAGTTTCTTTACCAACTGAGCTATCAGGGAAGCCCATTCATGGCATGCTGCTGCTACTGCTGCTAAGTCACTTCAGTCATGTCCGACTCTCTGTGACCCCATAGACGGCAGCCTACCAGGCTCCCCTGTCCCTGGGATTCTCCAGGCAAGAACACTGGAGTGGGTTGCCATTTCCTTCTTCAATGCATGAAAGTGAAAAGTGAAGTCACTCCGGCATGTCTGACCCTTCACGACCCCATGGACTCTAGCCTACCAGGCTCCTCCGCCCATGGGATTTTCCAGGCAAGAGTACTGGAGTGGAGTGCCATTGCCTTCTCCATTCATGGCATCAGTTCAGTTCAGTTCAGTCGCTCAGTCATGTCCGACTCTTTGTGACCCCATGAATCGCTGCAAACCAGGCCTCCCTGTCCATCACCAACTCCCGGAGTTCACTCAGACTCACCTCCATCAAGTCAGTGATGGCATCCAGCCATCTCATCCTCTGTCATCCCCTTCTCCTCCTGCCCCCAATCCCTCCTAGCACCAGAGTCTTTTACAATGAGTCAGTTCTTCACATGAGGTGGCCAAAGTACTAGAGTTGGTGATGGACAGGGAGGCCTGGTTTGCAGCGATTCATGGGGTCACAAAGAGTCGGACATGACTGAGCGACTGAACTGAACTGAACTGATGCCATGAATGGAGAAGGCAATGGCACTCCACTCCAGTACTCTTGCCTGGAAAATCCCATGGGCGGAGGAGCCTGGTAGGCTAGAGTCCATGGGGTCGTGAAGGGTCAGACATGCCTGAGTGACTTCACTTTTCACTTTCATGCATTGAAGAAGGAAATGGCAACCCACTCCAGTGTTCTTGCCTGGAGAATCCCAGGGACAGGGGAGCCTGGTAGGCTGCCGTCTATGGGGTCACAGAGAGTCGGACATGACTGAAGTGACTTAGCAGCAGTAGCAGCAGCATGCCATGAATGGGCTTCCCTGATAGCTCAGTTGGTAAAGAAACTGCCTGCAATGCAGGAGACCCCAGTTCAATTCCTCGGTTGGGAAAATCTGCTGTAGAAGGGATAGGCTACTCACCCCAGTATTCTCGGGCTTCCCTTCTGGGTCAGCTGGTAAAGAATCTGCCTGCAATGTGGGAGACCTGGGTTTGATCCCTGGGTTGGGAAGATGCCCTGGAGAAAGGGAAGACTACCCACTCTGGTATTCTGGCCTGGAGAACTCCATGGACTGTATGGTCTATGGTGTCACAAACAGCAGGACATGACTGGGTGACTTTCACTTCATTTCATGCCATGAATTCATAGGAAATGTGCTTCAGCAGCTCAGGTCCTTTCCCTTAGCCTTTCCACTGCTTCTTACAAGTGTGCTTCCTAGAGAATTCCCTGACGGTCCTGCGGTTAGCACTCAGAACTTTCACTGCCTAGGATCCAGGTTCAATCCCTGGTCAGAGAACTAAGATCTCACAAGCTGCATAATGTCTGCTTCTCTAGGTGGAGCAGGCTGGTGCTTCAGTTGAACCCAAGTAACTTTATCTTTCATTTCTTCTTCTGATCATTTTCCTTCACATATTTCAGGAATTCATCTCACCTCTTAAAAGTGCTTAATATGCACAATATATACATTAATTCTGTTGACAAGAATCTTGTCCTTAATTTTTTTGTTTAGAACAATTATGGGATTGTTCTAAATCTAGAACAATCTAGAACATTGTAGATTCTTCTGGTTTTGCCATGATAACATCTGTGGGGGCATCTCTTTTCAAACAGTGCCCATCCCCTTGATAACATCACTTTTCTTATGGAGTAACATGAACATGGCCGAAGGATCAACACTATGCTTTCTGAAAAACCTAGAGAACATAGAGTAGGTCCTCTCCTCTTTCTCTCTGTATTGGTTATTTTGGCAAATTACTAGATGGCGGTTCTGACCAAAAGGCTAGGTGTCTTTTATTTCTGCTTAATTACCCTGCCTAGAACTTTCAGTCCAATGTCAAAGTGAAGTGGAACAAGACACATTCTTGTCTTGCTTACCTTAATGAGAAATTAGTCAGCATTTTGCCATTACATATGAAGTTAG
Source organism: Oreotragus oreotragus (assembly GCA_006410675.1). NCBI lineage: Eukaryota > Metazoa > Chordata > Mammalia > Artiodactyla > Bovidae > Oreotragus > Oreotragus oreotragus. Next base: position 11,448 of record SJYX01011051.1, on the reverse strand, counting down.
CTGTGAGCTCTTCATGGTTGTCCTTTATCTGGCTACGGAAAAACTCACCTTTAATCCTATTTTTCTAAGAGGTTTTTTTTTTTTTAATCATTAAAGAGTACTGGATTTTGTCGAATTGTTTTTCCCCATCTAGTGAGATGATTAGTGGGTTTTGTTCTTTATTCTATACTACAATTCATTGATTTCAGATATTAAACCAACTTTGCATTCCTGAGATAATCCCTCTTGGTCATGTTGTATAGTTGGTTTTTAATACTGCTGAATTCAATTTGCTAGCATTTTGCTGAGTATTTGGGCATCTATATTCACACACGGTATCAGTCTTTGTTTTCTTTTTTTTCCTGTGTCTTTGTACAGTTTTAGCATCAGAATAATACCAGTTTCACAAAGTGAGTTGTTAAGTGTACTGGTTTCCTATAGCTTCTATTAAAAACTACCAAAACACAGGTGGCTTAAAACAACAAAAATTTATTCTCTTAAACTTCTGGAGACCAACTATAGCTTCTATTAAAAACTACCAAAACACAGGTGGCTTAAAACAACAAAAATTTATTCTCTTAAACTTCTGGAGACCAACTATAGCTTCTATTAAAAACTACCAAAACACAGGTGGCTTAAAACAACAAAAATTTATTCTCTTAAACTTCTGGAGACCAACTATAGCTTCTATTAAAAACTACCAAAACACAGGTGGCTTAAAACAACAAAAATTTATTCTCTTAAACTTCTGGAGACCAACTATAGCTTCTATTAAAAACTACCAAAACACAGGTGGCTTAAAACAACAAAAATTTATTCTCTTAAACTTCTGGAGACCAACTATAGCTTCTATTAAAAACTACCAAAACACAGGTGGCTTAAAACAACAAAAATTTATTCTCTTAAACTTCTGGAGACCAACTATAGCTTCTATTAAAAACTACCAAAACACAGGTGGCTTAAAACAACAAAAATTTATTCTCTTAAACTTCTGGAGACCAACTATAGCTTCTATTAAAAACTACCAAAACACAGGTGGCTTAAAACAACAAAAATTTATTCTCTTAAACTTCTGGAGACCAACTATAGCTTCTATTAAAAACTACCAAAACACAGGTGGCTTAAAACAACAAAAATTTATTCTCTTAAACTTCTGGAGACCAACTATAGCTTCTATTAAAAACTACCAAAACACAGGTGGCTTAAAACAACAAAAATTTATTCTCTTAAACTTCTGGAGACCAACTATAGCTTCTATTAAAAACTACCAAAACACAGGTGGCTTAAAACAACAAAAATTTATTCTCTTAAACTTCTGGAGACCAACTATAGCTTCTATTAAAAACTACCAAAACACAGGTGGCTTAAAACAACAAAAATTTATTCTCTTAAACTTCTGGAGACCAACTATAGCTTCTATTAAAAACTACCAAAACACAGGTGGCTTAAAACAACAAAAATTTATTCTCTTAAACTTCTGGAGACCAACTATAGCTTCTATTAAAAACTACCAAAACACAGGTGGCTTAAAACAACAAAAATTTATTCTCTTAAACTTCTGGAGACCAACTATAGCTTCTATTAAAAACTACCAAAACACAGGTGGCTTAAAACAACAAAAATTTATTCTCTTAAACTTCTGGAGACCAACTATAGCTTCTATTAAAAACTACCAAAACACAGGTGGCTTAAAACAACAAAAATTTATTCTCTTAAACTTCTGGAGACCAACTATAGCTTCTATTAAAAACTACCAAAACACAGGTGGCTTAAAACAACAAAAATTTATTCTCTTAAACTTCTGGAGACCAACTATAGCTTCTATTAAAAACTACCAAAACACAGGTGGCTTAAAACAACAAAAATTTATTCTCTTAAACTTCTGGAGACCAACTATAGCTTCTATTAAAAACTACCAAAACACAGGTGGCTTAAAACAACAAAAATTTATTCTCTTAAACTTCTGGAGACCAACTATAGCTTCTATTAAAAACTACCAAAACACAGGTGGCTTAAAACAACAAAAATTTATTCTCTTAAACTTCTGGAGACCAACTATAGCTTCTATTAAAAACTACCAAAACACAGGTGGCTTAAAACAACAAAAATTTATTCTCTTAAACTTCTGGAGACCAACTATAGCTTCTATTAAAAACTACCAAAACACAGGTGGCTTAAAACAACAAAAATTTATTCTCTTAAACTTCTGGAGACCAACTATAGCTTCTATTAAAAACTACCAAAACACAGGTGGCTTAAAACAACAAAAATTTATTCTCTTAAACTTCTGGAGACCAACTATAGCTTCTATTAAAAACTACCAAAACACAGGTGGCTTAAAACAACAAAAATTTATTCTCTTAAACTTCTGGAGACCAACTATAGCTTCTATTAAAAACTACCAAAACACAGGTGGCTTAAAACAACAAAAATTTATTCTCTTAAACTTCTGGAGACCAACTATAGCTTCTATTAAAAACTACCAAAACACAGGTGGCTTAAAACAACAAAAATTTATTCTCTTAAACTTCTGGAGACCAACTATAGCTTCTATTAAAAACTACCAAAACACAGGTGGCTTAAAACAACAAAAATTTATTCTCTTAAACTTCTGGAGACCAACTATAGCTTCTATTAAAAACTACCAAAACACAGGTGGCTTAAAACAACAAAAATTTATTCTCTTAAACTTCTGGAGACCAACTATAGCTTCTATTAAAAACTACCAAAACACAGGTGGCTTAAAACAACAAAAATTTATTCTCTTAAACTTCTGGAGACCAACTATAGCTTCTATTAAAAACTACCAAAACACAGGTGGCTTAAAACAACAAAAATTTATTCTCTTAAACTTCTGGAGACCAACTATAGCTTCTATTAAAAACTACCAAAACACAGGTGGCTTAAAACAACAAAAATTTATTCTCTTAAACTTCTGGAGACCAACTATAGCTTCTATTAAAAACTACCAAAACACAGGTGGCTTAAAACAACAAAAATTTATTCTCTTAAACTTCTGGAGACCAACTATAGCTTCTATTAAAAACTACCAAAACACAGGTGGCTTAAAACAACAAAAATTTATTCTCTTAAACTTCTGGAGACCAACTATAGCTTCTATTAAAAACTACCAAAACACAGGTGGCTTAAAACAACAAAAATTTATTCTCTTAAACTTCTGGAGACCAACTATAGCTTCTATTAAAAACTACCAAAACACAGGTGGCTTAAAACAACAAAAATTTATTCTCTTAAACTTCTGGAGACCAACTATAGCTTCTATTAAAAACTACCAAAACACAGGTGGCTTAAAACAACAAAAATTTATTCTCTTAAACTTCTGGAGACCAACTATAGCTTCTATTAAAAACTACCAAAACACAGGTGGCTTAAAACAACAAAAATTTATTCTCTTAAACTTCTGGAGACCAACTATAGCTTCTATTAAAAACTACCAAAACACAGGTGGCTTAAAACAACAAAAATTTATTCTCTTAAACTTCTGGAGACCAACTATAGCTTCTATTAAAAACTACCAAAACACAGGTGGCTTAAAACAACAAAAATTTATTCTCTTAAACTTCTGGAGACCAACTATAGCTTCTATTAAAAACTACCAAAACACAGGTGGCTTAAAACAACAAAAATTTATTCTCTTAAACTTCTGGAGACCAACTATAGCTTCTATTAAAAACTACCAAAACACAGGTGGCTTAAAACAACAAAAATTTATTCTCTTAAACTTCTGGAGACCAACTATAGCTTCTATTAAAAACTACCAAAACACAGGTGGCTTAAAACAACAAAAATTTATTCTCTTAAACTTCTGGAGACCAACTATAGCTTCTATTAAAAACTACCAAAACACAGGTGGCTTAAAACAACAAAAATTTATTCTCTTAAACTTCTGGAGACCAACTATAGCTTCTATTAAAAACTACCAAAACACAGGTGGCTTAAAACAACAAAAATTTATTCTCTTAAACTTCTGGAGACCAACTATAGCTTCTATTAAAAACTACCAAAACACAGGTGGCTTAAAACAACAAAAATTTATTCTCTTAAACTTCTGGAGACCAACTATAGCTTCTATTAAAAACTACCAAAACACAGGTGGCTTAAAACAACAAAAATTTATTCTCTTAAACTTCTGGAGACCAACTATAGCTTCTATTAAAAACTACCAAAACACAGGTGGCTTAAAACAACAAAAATTTATTCTCTTAAACTTCTGGAGACCAACTATAGCTTCTATTAAAAACTACCAAAACACAGGTGGCTTAAAACAACAAAAATTTATTCTCTTAAACTTCTGGAGACCAACTATAGCTTCTATTAAAAACTACCAAAACACAGGTGGCTTAAAACAACAAAAATTTATTCTCTTAAACTTCTGGAGACCAACTATAGCTTCTATTAAAAACTACCAAAACACAGGTGGCTTAAAACAACAAAAATTTATTCTCTTAAACTTCTGGAGACCAACTATAGCTTCTATTAAAAACTACCAAAACACAGGTGGCTTAAAACAACAAAAATTTATTCTCTTAAACTTCTGGAGACCAACTATAGCTTCTATTAAAAACTACCAAAACACAGGTGGCTTAAAACAACAAAAATTTATTCTCTTAAACTTCTGGAGACCAACTATAGCTTCTATTAAAAACTACCAAAACACAGGTGGCTTAAAACAACAAAAATTTATTCTCTTAAACTTCTGGAGACCAACTATAGCTTCTATTAAAAACTACCAAAACACAGGTGGCTTAAAACAACAAAAATTTATTCTCTTAAACTTCTGGAGACCAACTATAGCTTCTATTAAAAACTACCAAAACACAGGTGGCTTAAAACAACAAAAATTTATTCTCTTAAACTTCTGGAGACCAACTATAGCTTCTATTAAAAACTACCAAAACACAGGTGGCTTAAAACAACAAAAATTTATTCTCTTAAACTTCTGGAGACCAACTATAGCTTCTATTAAAAACTACCAAAACACAGGTGGCTTAAAACAACAAAAATTTATTCTCTTAAACTTCTGGAGACCAACTATAGCTTCTATTAAAAACTACCAAAACACAGGTGGCTTAAAACAACAAAAATTTATTCTCTTAAACTTCTGGAGACCAACTATAGCTTCTATTAAAAACTACCAAAACACAGGTGGCTTAAAACAACAAAAATTTATTCTCTTAAACTTCTGGAGACCAACTATAGCTTCTATTAAAAACTACCAAAACACAGGTGGCTTAAAACAACAAAAATTTATTCTCTTAAACTTCTGGAGACCAACTATAGCTTCTATTAAAAACTACCAAAACACAGGTGGCTTAAAACAACAAAAATTTATTCTCTTAAACTTCTGGAGACCAACTATAGCTTCTATTAAAAACTACCAAAACACAGGTGGCTTAAAACAACAAAAATTTATTCTCTTAAACTTCTGGAGACCAACTATAGCTTCTATTAAAAACTACCAAAACACAGGTGGCTTAAAACAACAAAAATTTATTCTCTTAAACTTCTGGAGACCAACTATAGCTTCTATTAAAAACTACCAAAACACAGGTGGCTTAAAACAACAAAAATTTATTCTCTTAAACTTCTGGAGACCAACTATAGCTTCTATTAAAAACTACCAAAACACAGGTGGCTTAAAACAACAAAAATTTATTCTCTTAAACTTCTGGAGACCAACTATAGCTTCTATTAAAAACTACCAAAACACAGGTGGCTTAAAACAACAAAAATTTATTCTCTTAAACTTCTGGAGACCAACTATAGCTTCTATTAAAAACTACCAAAACACAGGTGGCTTAAAACAACAAAAATTTATTCTCTTAAACTTCTGGAGACCAACTATAGCTTCTATTAAAAACTACCAAAACACAGGTGGCTTAAAACAACAAAAATTTATTCTCTTAAACTTCTGGAGACCAACTATAGCTTCTATTAAAAACTACCAAAACACAGGTGGCTTAAAACAACAAAAATTTATTCTCTTAAACTTCTGGAGACCAACTATAGCTTCTATTAAAAACTACCAAAACACAGGTGGCTTAAAACAACAAAAATTTATTCTCTTAAACTTCTGGAGACCAACTATAGCTTCTATTAAAAACTACCAAAACACAGGTGGCTTAAAACAACAAAAATTTATTCTCTTAAACTTCTGGAGACCAACTATAGCTTCTATTAAAAACTACCAAAACACAGGTGGCTTAAAACAACAAAAATTTATTCTCTTAAACTTCTGGAGACCAACTATAGCTTCTATTAAAAACTACCAAAACACAGGTGGCTTAAAACAACAAAAATTTATTCTCTTAAACTTCTGGAGACCAACTATAGCTTCTATTAAAAACTACCAAAACACAGGTGGCTTAAAACAACAAAAATTTATTCTCTTAAACTTCTGGAGACCAACTATAGCTTCTATTAAAAACTACCAAAACACAGGTGGCTTAAAACAACAAAAATTTATTCTCTTAAACTTCTGGAGACCAACTATAGCTTCTATTAAAAACTACCAAAACACAGGTGGCTTAAAACAACAAAAATTTATTCTCTTAAACTTCTGGAGACCAACTATAGCTTCTATTAAAAACTACCAAAACACAGGTGGCTTAAAACAACAAAAATTTATTCTCTTAAACTTCTGGAGACCAACTATAGCTTCTATTAAAAACTACCAAAACACAGGTGGCTTAAAACAACAAAAATTTATTCTCTTAAACTTCTGGAGACCAACTATAGCTTCTATTAAAAACTACCAAAACACAGGTGGCTTAAAACAACAAAAATTTATTCTCTTAAACTTCTGGAGACCAACTATAGCTTCTATTAAAAACTACCAAAACACAGGTGGCTTAAAACAACAAAAATTTATTCTCTTAAACTTCTGGAGACCAACTATAGCTTCTATTAAAAACTACCAAAACACAGGTGGCTTAAAACAACAAAAATTTATTCTCTTAAACTTCTGGAGACCAACTATAGCTTCTATTAAAAACTACCAAAACACAGGTGGCTTAAAACAACAAAAATTTATTCTCTTAAACTTCTGGAGACCAACTATAGCTTCTATTAAAAACTACCAAAACACAGGTGGCTTAAAACAACAAAAATTTATTCTCTTAAACTTCTGGAGACCAACTATAGCTTCTATTAAAAACTACCAAAACACAGGTGGCTTAAAACAACAAAAATTTATTCTCTTAAACTTCTGGAGACCAACTATAGCTTCTATTAAAAACTACCAAAACACAGGTGGCTTAAAACAACAAAAATTTATTCTCTTAAACTTCTGGAGACCAACTATAGCTTCTATTAAAAACTACCAAAACACAGGTGGCTTAAAACAACAAAAATTTATTCTCTTAAACTTCTGGAGACCAACTATAGCTTCTATTAAAAACTACCAAAACACAGGTGGCTTAAAACAACAAAAATTTATTCTCTTAAACTTCTGGAGACCAACTATAGCTTCTATTAAAAACTACCAAAACACAGGTGGCTTAAAACAACAAAAATTTATTCTCTTAAACTTCTGGAGACCAACTATAGCTTCTATTAAAAACTACCAAAACACAGGTGGCTTAAAACAACAAAAATTTATTCTCTTAAACTTCTGGAGACCAACTATAGCTTCTATTAAAAACTACCAAAACACAGGTGGCTTAAAACAACAAAAATTTATTCTCTTAAACTTCTGGAGACCAACTATAGCTTCTATTAAAAACTACCAAAACACAGGTGGCTTAAAACAACAAAAATTTATTCTCTTAAACTTCTGGAGACCAACTATAGCTTCTATTAAAAACTACCAAAACACAGGTGGCTTAAAACAACAAAAATTTATTCTCTTAAACTTCTGGAGACCAACTATAGCTTCTATTAAAAACTACCAAAACACAGGTGGCTTAAAACAACAAAAATTTATTCTCTTAAACTTCTGGAGACCAACTATAGCTTCTATTAAAAACTACCAAAACACAGGTGGCTTAAAACAACAAAAATTTATTCTCTTAAACTTCTGGAGACCAACTATAGCTTCTATTAAAAACTACCAAAACACAGGTGGCTTAAAACAACAAAAATTTATTCTCTTAAACTTCTGGAGACCAACTATAGCTTCTATTAAAAACTACCAAAACACAGGTGGCTTAAAACAACAAAAATTTATTCTCTTAAACTTCTGGAGACCAACTATAGCTTCTATTAAAAACTACCAAAACACAGGTGGCTTAAAACAACAAAAATTTATTCTCTTAAACTTCTGGAGACCAACTATAGCTTCTATTAAAAACTACCAAAACACAGGTGGCTTAAAACAACAAAAATTTATTCTCTTAAACTTCTGGAGACCAACTATAGCTTCTATTAAAAACTACCAAAACACAGGTGGCTTAAAACAACAAAAATTTNGGGGGTTCATGTTTGGGAGTTCGTGTAAAAAAATAAATAAATACAAAAAAAAATCATAAAAAAAAAATAAAATAAAAAGAACCATTAATTCTTTCAAATGTCATATCCTAATTTTTCTCCAAAAAAAGTATTATCTATTTTCTGCTAAATGTTCTGTTTTTTCTTCTGGTTGGTTCTTGGTTCATAAATCTCATTTAGTGGTGTCATGAATTTCTTTTTGTTTCTCAGGTGTGGTCTGGCATTGTGTTATAGTTGGAGCCTGGTAAAAACGACTGGGACCTATGCTGAACGTTTTGTTCCTCAGGAGCTAAAATGTATGTCCTCTGTTCCATATTTTTGGATCTTGCTTTACCACTTGGTCCCAGTTTTCCTAAGGAAGCATTCCTAGTGTACTTATTTCCTGCCAGCTTTAGTTCTTATGGTTCTTCTATTGCGGATGAGGGTTTGTTTTCTGAGGCCTCAGTCATAAAGACAGGAGAGTTGTAGATGGATGTTTGAGAACCTTTCTATTAACTGACCATTGATTTCACTCAGATTACATTAGAAAATTCTTTATTACAGCAGGACTCTGTTACAGAAGAAGAAAGATGACAGAGTAAGAATATGCAATATGGGAATCCATGATGATTCAGTGGGTAGTGTTGTAGCCACGGGTTCCAGGAAACAAACTCACTCAGAAAGACAATGCAGATAGTGGAGTGCAGTTTATTATACTGGCGGGCCCAAGGCAGTCTCCTCTTAGCCAAGGACCCCGACCAGCATTTGTGAAAATCTTTTATACCCCATGTGTACGTGTCTGAACCCACCACTCCAAATTCCTAGAGACTTACATAAACCAAGGAAAATACAATCCCAATAACCCCATCATTTACGTGCTATGTGCTCATGCGCTCAAACAGTCAAACAATTAGCCAATAATCAATAAACCCGAGGCTTCCCTGGTGGCTCAGTGGTTAAAGCATCTGCCTCCAATGCGGGAGACCCGGGTTCGATCCCTGGGTTGGGAAGATCCCCTGGAGAAGGAAATGGCAATCCACTCCAGTATTCTTGCCTGGAGAATCCCATGGATGGAGAAGCCTAGTGGGTTACAGTCCACGGGGTTGCAAAGAGTCGGACACGACTGAGCGACTTCACCTTCACCTTCACCTACACTCCGATAGGTACAGAAAAATTTATGGCCTGTCTGGAGGAAGGGGTGATTAGTGTATGTTTTCTCTTAGGCGATGAGTAACCTAGATGCCATCTTCAAGGTTCCTCTGTCTGGAAGGGGTCTTATCCTTCTGTTGTTTTCATAGGCATTAAACACAGAGTTCAGAGTCCATTGGAAAGGTGGCTAAGCATGATCAGCATGAACAGGCCTAAGATGAAGTCCAGGCCCTATGAATTCCTTCTTCAGTAGGACTCTGCTTTTTCACTGCCAAGGGCCTGGGTTCAATCCCTGATTGAGGCACTAAGATCCCATAAGCTGAGTGGAGTGAAAAAAAAGAAAAAGAATATGCAGTAATTGGAGTCACTGGAGAGTGCTATGCTCTATACTCAGTCATGTCTGAATCTTTGCAACGCTATGGACTATGTGTAGCCCTCCAGTCTCCTCTGTCCTTGAGATTTTCCAGGAAAGAATATTGGAGTGGGTTGCCATTTCCTCCTCCAAGGGATCTTCCTGACCCAGGGATTGAACTGGAGTCTTCCACATCTCTTGCCTTGGCAGGTAGATTCTTTACAACTGAGCCACTTGGGAAGCCCAGGAGATGAAGAGTGGTAAATGCCAAATAATCTCTCAGTTTTGGGGAACTGTACTGTCTTTCTTATTTGAGAAAGAGAGAATAGAATTCTCATGGAGAGAACAGATATTCTAGAAATACAAATTATCCAAACGTAGGCTATAAAGTTATGACCAACCTAGAGAGTATATTCAAAAGCAGAGACATTACTTTGCCGACTAAGATCCGTCTAGTCAAGGCAATGGTTTTTCCTGTGGTCATGTATGGATGTGAGAGTTGGACTGTGAAGAAGGCTGAGCGCCAAAAAATTGATGCTTTTGAACGGTGGTGTTGGAGAAGACTCTTGAGAGTCCCTTGGACTGCAAGGAGATCCAACCAGTCCATTCTGAAGGAGATCAACCCTGGGATTTCTTTGGAAGGAATGATGCTAAAGCTAAAACTCCAGTACTTTGGCCACCTCATGTGAGGAGCTGACTCATTGGAAAAGACTGTGATGCTGGGAGGGATTGGGGGCAGGAGGAGAAGGGGACGACCGAGGATGAGATGGCTGGATCACGAACTCGATGGACCTGAGTCTGAGTGAACTCTGAGAGATGGTAATGTACAGGGAGGCCTGGTGTGCTGCGATTCATGGGGTCACAAAGAGTTGGACACGACTGAGCGACTGAACTGAACTGAGGCTGTATATAGATTTTAAAAGACCCCAAAAAACAAACTAGAATTAATAACCTATTTCCTGCACTTAATTCTTATTTTCTTATTATGTTACCATTTGAAATGGACTCATGTAACTGACTAATCTTAGGTAGAATTGATTGCTGATTTCCTAGGATAGTGAAGTGTTTGGATAGTTGTTTTTATCATAGGTTTTATTTTTGCACCTATCTGAAATAAAGTAAACAAAAGTCTAATTTATGTCAACAAAACACTTTTTGAAGCTGACTAAATGACAATGTCAATAAACGCTTGAAAGGAAGATTTGCTTCCAATTCATTGTAAATAATTGAGGTGACAAACATATCAACAGTTCCTTCCTGAACTAAAGCTTTGGATTAAGTAAAATGTATTAGCACACTATCTTCTTGCATCCCTGTCTCACTAGTTTTTTCCTGTAGTAGCAAACTGACATTCAGGCAACACAAAGATTGGTAGCAGTTGGGAAAGGAAAGGCCTCTAGTGTTTGGTTATACAGTTGGATACTTGCCAGCATCTAACATCAGACTACTTTTTACAAACTCACCAGTCAATCAGGCAAGTTATCCAAAGCTGGAGACACAGAGGGGTCACTTAGGTGTGAGCCTTACCTTTAAAGCAAGGT
>SJYX01011050.1:0-28965 GCA_006410675.1 Oreotragus oreotragus | reverse complement strand
CTTTCATCTTCTGCTGTGAACCATGCTGTCCGATCTTCCTGTTCACATGAAATATCATGTTTAGGGATCAATTCAGAGGATTTTGAGGACCAAGAAATCTGGAGTCAAAGATTTGACCTTAGAGTTTGGGGACCATGCTATAGCATCCCATGCAGTTTTCAAATGTATCTTTCCATAGATTGACTGGATCAGAATCACCAAACCAAGAAGAGAGGACATGTGTGAGGAGTCATGAACACCCAGAACCATGGAAATCCACTTTGGAGGAAGGTGTTTGTTGGAGGTGGGGAAGGAGAATAGATCTATGAAATTTCCCACCGTGAAGTATTCTCAGGGCCAACCAGACTGCAGACTAATAAGGTAGCTATTTTTCAACTCATATTTGTTAAATATTTTCCTAATTATTTAGAGGAAAAGGTGAATGCTGTATAGAAAAGAGACAAAAAGAAGACAGCAGACAGATGGCACACATTCTCAATGGTACCAAACAAATTATCTTTGGTCCAGATGGGCTCTTTTATCTTGCAGAACAGAATCTCAGTAGTTAAATGGACTCACCCTTTAAGAATCAGTTAGTAATCTTGAGCATAACTNTCCCTCCCAGGATCAAAGTCTTTTCCAATGAGTCAACTCTTCGCGTGAGGTGGCCAAAGTACTGGAGTTTCAGCTTTAGCATCAGTCCTTCCAAAGAAATCCCAGGGTTGATCTCCTTCAGAATGGACTGGTTGGATCTCCTTGCAGTCCAAGGCTGTCATTACTGGTTATTAATCTTGGCTGCAACAGACAAATGCAGTACACCAGTGACTTTACACAATAAAAGTTTATTTTTCATGTCACCATTAGATACAACCCAGTGATCTTTCTCCATCTTGTAGCTCTGCCATCTGGAACAGGCAACCTCCAAGGTTGCAGCAGGGAGTGAGAGCATGAGGATGCATACTTGTTCTTAACTACCTTGGCCTGAAAGTGACAGAGGCCACTTCTGTTTATATTTCATTGGCAAATATGTAGTTACATGGTCCTAACCCAAATAAATGGGGTGCTGGGGAAGGTAGATGATCCCATGGTATTTGGTGAGGACTAACTTGGATATGGTAAGGCTACATAGCGAGTTCATGACTTAAATAGAACCAGGAATCAGATTTCCTGATTTCCAGTCTTTCATCTTCTGCTGTGAACCATGCTGTCCGATCTTCCTGTTCACATGAAATATCATGTTTAGGGATCAATTCAGAGGATTTTGAGGACCAAGAAATCTGGAGTCAAAGATTTGACCTTAGAGTTTGGGGACCATGCTATAGCATCCCATGCAGTTTTCAAATGTATCTTTCCATAGATTGACTGGATCAGAATCACCAAACCAAGAAGAGAGGACATGTGTGAGGAGTCATAAACACCCAGAACCATGGAAATCCACTTTGGAGGAAGGTGTTTGTTGGAGGTGGGGAAGGAGAATAGATCTATGAAATTTCCCACCGTGAAGTATTCTCAGGGCCAACCAGACTGCAGACTAATAAGGTAGCTATTTTTCAACTCATATTTGTTAAATATTTTCCTAATTATTTAGAGGAAAAGGTGAATGCTGTATAGAAAAGAGACAAAAAGAAGACAGCAGACAGATGGCACACATTCTCAATGGTACCAAACAATTTATCTTTGGTCCAGATGGGCTCTTTTATCTTGCAGAACAGAATCTCAGTAGTTAAATGGACTCACCCTTTAAGAATCAGTTAGTAATCTTGAGCATAACTTTTAAGAGTCACTCCCTCAACCCCAAGGGAATTTATAGAATTTTAAAATTCTGGAAATACAATTTTCTTCATCTTGCTACCTTCCTAAGAATGTTTTAGTGTCCATTATTGTTTGGTGCCTTATGCTTCCTCTGGAGACCAGCTTTGGATCCCCAGATGCATTAATGGAATGGTCTGGACATGGGCATCTGTTGCTTTCTTTCATTTAGAATAGCCATGTCCAATCTCCCTGACTTAGTGTGTATTATCTACAGAAAGAGTCAGCTTTGACTTTTGTTTATTTCATCTTGACCTAAATTCTGTACCTTCAGCTACCATTTCTGCAAGGCTTTGAGACACTCTTTTCTCAGCCAGAGCCACCCCGAGACATCCAGGATGTCTCAAGCATCACCAGGAATCTGCAATGACGATGCTCCGAGTGGGAAACGTTTATGCAAGAAGAGAAGTTAATGTAGTTAGGAGAACTTTGATTTTTGTATTTCTTGACTTATTTAAAGAACTCTACTCAGCAATACATTGTCATAATTTTATATGGAAGGCATTAACACACACACACGGATAGATTTCTGTCTTGGTTACTGAAAGAGAAAGCAGATGAAATGATGGAATATTGTCTTCCATTTGTACATGTCAAAGAATATGAAACAAGAATATGTGCCTTTAAGTAGATTCTTTTCTTGTATAAGTTATGCAATTGGAATTTGGTTTACTCAGGAAAAAATCAGTTACTTGTTTTTATCTCACACAGCTGTGAGAAAATGAGCCTACTAAACTATACAAAATGATTGAGAACATTTGTTTCTCAGCATTTCAGATTGGCTGGTGGCAACAGAATGATATGGCCTTTAGACAGTACTTTTCCAAGCCTTCCTCTTGCTTATAAAGCTTTACATAGAATCTGTAAATGTTTGAGATACACTTATTTGATTTATTCACAGAAAAAGGAATTTACAGAGATTTCCTCAAAAAAAAAAAAAAAAAAAAAAAAAAAGTAAAACATGCTGTTAGAAAACAGAGCCCTTACCCCACTGCAGGACAGAACCATGCTCATAAATAGATGAGTTTTTAATTCCCTTATTAATTTAATTAATTAGCTCATGAATTCCCTATTTCATTATTCAAACAGATGTTGGGTATGTTCTACCACTGCTTTATTTTTTATTCTAAATACCTAATAGTAAAATGTCGAGAGATTTTATTATTAAACACTATACAGCTCATTTTTTTTCTTCTTCTCTTGGTAGTATGGCTTTCCCACACTTTCTAGTATAAAAATTGCATACAGTGAGTTCAAGGACACAATCCCTGCTGTGTGAGTGTGTGCTTGTGAGAGAGAGGGGTTCAAAAGCTCATGCAATCCATTGTGGGAAGTGGCAAAGGAGCTTTCATACTACCCAAGGGCCTGATCACATGTTTGCAACATTAAGCAGTTCTTTTCAGGGGTCATCCCTTTTCTTTTTTGGCCCGTCTTAGGGGGACCCTAGGGAAATTTTGGCATCCCATCCTATTCTCACCCTCCTATTGAAGGTTGGATTACTGTTTTTCTTTCTTATCATTTTGCCCACTCCACCAAACCTAGATTTCTCTGTATTGCTGGCTTTACTCCCCCAAGACCACACATCTCTCTTCCTGTGCACTCTATTGAGTATCTGATTCCCTGTCCATAGTCTTCATCAGAGCCCTGGCTCAGGTCTCTCAGACTCAAGAAACTGTAATACGCTGCCTTGGAAATGAACTCAAAGAAATATTTTTCCAATGTGACTGCCTTCCATGACCAGAAGCAGAGGCAGGCTGAAGAAGGAAAGATGCAAGAATCAGCAAGTATCTAAATGCCATTCACTGATATTTACCCTCTGAGAAATTCAAGACCACTGGAATCTTTGAGATCATCTGGCACAACCATTTTGTTTCACAGAAAAAGATACTGAAGATCATAGAATTGGGAGACTGACCTAAATCCTCACAGCTAAGAAGCACCTAAACAGCCCCCATCTCTTGACTCCTGACCCAGTGCTCTTCTGCCATGCAGAACTGCCTCTATAGCTAATTGCTATCTTGCTGCCCAAGACTGAGGCTTAAAGAGGGGTCTCCTATTTCCACCAAGAGCAAAGCAGCCGTAGCTTTCTACTCTGATAAATTGGCTCCGTGGCCAGTTTATCACCAGTGTAACTCTTTGAAGCTGAATGCAACCCCCACAGAGTCATGGAATCAAGAGGGTTAGAATCAGCAGCGCTAGGCAGCTCTTAGAGGGCTCCTCTCAACCTCTTGAGTTATTGCCCTGGTGGTTCCCAAGAATACCAAAGTCCTCAACATTTTCAGAAGCTTGTTTTTTGAATTTGTACCTGCTGATTAAATAATTGAAAAAAGCTACTGAAGCACAAACATAATCTCACCCTGTGTTAGTCATTCCTGGATGGGGAAGAGGGAATCATGTTAATGTTGGCAATTTCTATTCTGCTCATGTCTCCAGAGCCCATCACTCTGGCCCACAGAGCACGGGCTCATGAGCTCATGGTTTAGTTGGGTTAGAAATTAAATGAATGCTCTTTTTCTTCCAAAGGAGAAGGAGAACCGCCCCATACCAAGGCTAGCAGTTAAAACTGGAAGAAGATACTTGGCAGGAGTGTCAATAGTGAGGCACACTCGCAGTGGAGAGAAACAAAAACTCTCACCTGCAGAATGAGCCAGACAGTTTGAGAGAAGAAAATCCTGTGTCGATAGGCGTGGGGGTTGATATGGATTTACAACAATCTAGATAAACTCAAAGATAGACATATGAGAGAAAAGAGAGACTAAATTATGCTAAAGAATGGAATGATGAGTTGTTGAAATGATTCTAAAATGCCTTCCAAGTCTAAATTCTGTGGTGTCACATGACACTCAAACCTGACCTCATGAGCCTATTGCTTCTGATGGAGTTACACTCTCAAAGTGTCTCCATTATTACTGGGAGTTCCAAGTAAGTGTCTCTTGTGTGCCCCCAACCCAATCTGTCAGCTACAGCCACTGTGAGGTACCTTGTACTTGCCCAAGAGCCCCCTAAAATAGCATCCCTGCTGGCCCTGCTCACTCCTGGATATAGTCGTCATCCTGGGGGTTCTACCTCTTCAAGGTTCCAAGCTGCCAGGCAAATCTGGGGGAAATTTTCTGCTCAGAATCTCAGAAAGCTTCCAAGAAAAAAAATTCTAACTTCAGGCCTTCATCTTTCCATCCCTAAATATTCAGACTCAGTCCAAAGGGACATGTCAACAACTCAATGAGTCGGTCTTTACTGATTGCTTGTTATGTGCCTAGTACTTCTAGAAGCTGCAGTTGTAGTAATGAATACAGAGAATGGGTCCCTACCTGTATCACTGTCCTCCTTTTATTTTTCCTCTGCCCCTAACTCTCACTCCTCAAATCCTATTATCCCACCTTCCCAAGTTACAAAATAAAAGTTCTCATATATATTGATAAATGAAAAAGATCTTGGAGAAAATGATATTGGGGAGAAAGGAAGTCTCTATGGGGCAGTGTTGGAACTTCAGCTCAGCCAGGCAAGGCCCTGAACATCTGAAGATCCCACATACCTAAATTGCTGAGACAATGTAATTGTTAATGTACTGGTCAATGTTAACTCAATTTATCTGACAGTATTAGTATGTGGGAGGAAGGAACGAGTTTGGAAAAACAGTTTAATAATTACAGTGCGTATTTCAGTCTTNAAGATCCCACATACCTAAATTGCTGAGACAATGTAATTGTTAATGTACTGGTCAATGTTAACTCAATTTATCTGACAGTATTAGTATGTGGGAGGAAGGAACGAGTTTGGAAAAACAGTTTAATAATTACAGTGCGTATTTCAGTCTTTTATATTTTGTGCATTTGCAAAATATGGTAGGTTTGTGATAAAATATGCTTCCATCTCTCACACTGATTCATTAATTTAGAAAATATTTTTGGGCATCTATTATATCCCTGACTCTGGTCTAGTCAACTGGAATTGTAGCAAAGGACAATATAGACAAAAATGCCTTCTTTTGGAGAGTCTGTCAATAGAAATGATAAATAAGTAAAAACAAATAGTATGTTAGTTAAATGTGCTTGGGAGAAATATGGAACAAGACAAGGCATGGGAAATACTGAGGGAGGGATGTAGGTGATCAGGGAAGGCCTTCCTCAGAGAATAACATTTGACCCCTGAAAGTGACAAGGGAGCAAGCCATACAGCTATATCCCAAAAAGTATATTCGAAGCTTCAACAAAAGCAAATGCAAAGACCTTGAGGTGAAATGCTGCCTGGAATATTCGTGAAAGGACAGTGTGGCTACAGATCAGAGTCAGGGATAAGGCCAGAGACATTTGGGACCAGATCTTGTAGGGCTTTGTGGATCCTTGAAAGGACCTTGACATCATTCTAGGAAGGAAAGTCACTGAAAGTTTTGAGCAGAGAGTGAGGTGATCTGACTTTTGTTTTCATAGCATTAATTCTAGCCACTCTTTGAAGAGTAGACTGAAAGGCCAAGGGTGGAAGCAGGGAGTCTAATTAGCAAACAACTGAGATAATGGAAGTGGGAGGTGATGGAGTGAGTCTTAAATGGGGAAGGGGAAGGTTTGGCTGAAGGGGTTTGGCAGAGGGAGCAAGAAGAAACATATCATATTTTAAAAAATGATTCAGAATACTAATTTCATTGTGCCATATTATAACATTTGGTATCTCTGGCAATATAAAGTTCCTGTTTTTAATGATGAAGTGAGTTAATACATGTATAAAATCGGCCCTTGGCCTATGGACCATTTGATTAATGCTAGTTATTGCTTCGGAGAAGGCAATGGCACCCCACTCCGGTACTCTTGCCTGAAAAATCCCATGGGTGGAGGAGCCTGGTAGGCCGCAGTCCATGGGGTCGCGAAGAGTCGGACACGACTGAGCGACTTCACTTTCCCTTTTCCCTTTCATGCATTGGGGAAGGAAATGGCAACCCACTCCAATGTTCTTGCCTGGAAAACCCCAGGGACAGGGGAGCCTGGTGGGTGGCCGTCTATGGGGTCGCACAGAGTCGGACACGACTGAAGCGACTTAGCAGCAGCAGTAGCAGNGCGACTTCACTTTCCCTTTTCCCTTTCATGCATTGGGGAAGGAAATGGCAACCCACTCCAATGTTCTTGCCTGGAAAACCCCAGGGACAGGGGAGCCTGGTGGGTGGCCGTCTATGGGGTCGCACAGAGTCGGACACGACTGAAGCGACTTAGCAGCAGCAGTAGCAGCAGCAGTTATTGCTTATTTTCTAAATTTTCTACCATGGCTATTTCTAAAAGGGATTTGATATAGCTAACAACAACACTATATCCATATACATAATTGGTTAAAATGAAAATAAAGATCAGAAAATCATGTATAGGAGGAAAGGATTATAATTGGACCAGAAATTAGATTATTACTGTAATTAAGCACTAATTCAATTTTTGTGTTTCCTGACAGCCAAGACAAGAAATGAAATCCCATAATTTATAAGATTCTGTCTGACAGAGGAAACAGCAGTTTTTAGGAGACCCAGAATTGTTGTTGGCACTAAAATCCCATGGATTCCTAATATAAAGTCTCTGATTATTAGTAGTATATAATGTCCTCAACAGTAATTCAGCAGGTAATACAGAGACATTCTTTGTTTGGGTGTTTTTTTTAATTGATTCACAATAGAACTGTTACATAATAACTCAGTGGAAACATTAGGGAGACAACATGGTGTATTGAAAGACACTAGATGAGTTCTCAGAACTAAGCTTCAGTTCCTCAGTACCTATGTCAGCTTTAGCACACTTAGCCCTTTTGACTTTAGTGTCAACATCCATAAAATGGGCCCTATACTAACTCCTTCTCTGTCTACTTGGCAAAATTCTGAGGCGTGAATGAGGTGATTCATTTGAATGATACCTTCATCATTCAATCAACAAATATTTACTGAGGGTTCTCTATGTGGCAGTCACTGTTAAGAAGTGTTGAGTGAATAAAAAAGTCCAGATCCACCCTTCTGAAACTTTTGTTCCAGTAGGGAAGACAAGCGCATAAAAAACACCTTTACTTTCTGTCTGGCTTACTTCATTTAGAATGATAATCTCTAGGTCCATCCACGAGAGAGAGAGAAATGGAAGGAGAGAAACAGGGAAATATGATATCACTTATATGTAGAACCTTTAAAAAAAGATACAAATGAACTTATTTACAAAACAGAAATAGACCAACAGACATAGAAAACATATTTATAGTTACCAAAGAATAAAGGGGGAGGAGAGGGGTAAATGAAGAGGATGGGGTTAACAGATACACACTACTATATAAAAAATAGATAACAAGGACGTACTCTATAGAACAGGGAACTGTACTCAATATTTTGTAATAAACTATAAGGGAAAAAAATCTAAAAAAGTATTTATGTATATAGATATAATTGAGTCAGTTTGCAGTGTACTTGAAACTAACAACATTGTAAATCAACTATAATTCAATTAAACAATAGCAACATGTTTACTAGGGTTAAGTGATAACAAGGGGCCTACAAAAAATTAAAGGAGAGTAAGGGGACAAGAGCATGACTCTAGAGAAATAGGGTTAACGTGGGCTCTGCTGCCATGCCAAAAAGCACCCGCCATCTGCACTTTTGACTGGGGTCTACTTCATGCATTTATTCATTTTTTTCAATAAAAACTTACAAAGCTACTCCCATGGCCTAGAGTCTGAGCAGTCAGTTGAATAATTGCCAGTTTATTGTCAAATTGATCTCCTCATATCTCCTGACTTGCCACCTTGAGACTCTCTATTCAAGTTGCCTAGGCCTGGTCAGTTCAGTTCAGATCAGTCACTCAGTCGTGTCCAGCTCTTTGGGAACCCATAGACTGCAGCATCCCAGGCTTCCCTGTCTATCAACTTGTTCAAATTCATGTCCATCGAGTTGGTGATGCAATCCAACCATCTCATCCTCTGTTGTTCCCTTCTCTTCCTGCCTTCAATCTTTCCCAGCATCAGGGTCTTTTCCAAAGAGTCAGTTCTTCGCATCAGGTGGCCCAAGTATTGCAGTTTCAGCTTCAGCATCAGTCTTTCCAATGGATATTCAGGACTGATTTTCTTTCGGATGGACTGGTTGGATCTCCTTGCGGTCCAAGGTCTCAAGAGTCTTCTCCAACACCACAGTTCAAAAGCATCAATTCTTTGGCGCTCAGCTTTCTTTATAGTCCAACTCTCACATCCATACATGACCACTGGAAAAACCATAGCCTTGACTAGACTGACCTTTGTCAGCAAAGTAATGTCTCTGCTTTTTAATATGCTGTCTAGGTTGGTCATGACTTTCCTGCCAAGGAGCAAGTGTCTTTTAATTTCATGGCTGCAGTCACCATCTGCAATGATTCTGGAGCGTGTCAAAATAAAGTCTGTCATTGTTTCCATTGTTTCCCCATCTATTTGCCATGAGGTGATGGGACTGGATGCCAAGATCTTAGTTTTCTGAATGTTGAGTTTTTTTTTTTTTTTTAAATTTTTGTTTTTACTTTATTTTGCTTTACAATACTGTATTGGTTTTGCCATACATTGACATGAACCCGCCATGGGTGTACATGAGTTCCCAGTCCTGAACCCCCCTCCCACCTCCGACCCCATATCATCTCTCTGGATCTTCCCCATGCACTTTTTCACTCTCTTTCACTTTCATCAAGAAGCTCTTTAGTTCTTCTTCACTTTCTGCTGTAAGGGTGGGGTCATCTGCATATCTGAGGTTATTGATATTTCTCCTGGCAATCTTGATTTCAGCTTGTGCTTCATCCAGCAAGGCAATTCACATGATGTACTCTGCGTATAAGTTAAATAAGCAGAGTGACAATATACGGCCTTGAAGTATTCCTTTCCCAAATTGGAACCAGGCCTGATATCCAGCTTTAAACCTTGATATGCAGTTGGCCTCAGGTGTTGCTCCCTCTCCTTCCTGGATGAGCAACTGGTGGCCTGGACTGTGGTCGCATGAATGGGGTTTATGTGAAATCCAGCATGGAAAGAAGGACCGTCTGTACCTTTTCTTTTTTTAACACCCAAACCATTCTTAGAAAATAATGGAAGGCCCTTGCTGCTGTTGCTGTGTGCACGCCCATCTGCCATCTGGTAGCTCCCTGGGCCTGTGGGCTGGATTAGTGGATGTCTCTCAAAAGCAGGTCAGTGTCGTGGCTAACAGCCATGGTCTTTAATTCAGCCTGCCTGGGTTGAAAACTCAGCTCTGCCATTTACCAGCTTTGTGGCCTTGAGTAGGTTTGACTTAACCTGTCTGTAAAGTGGGATGAATGACAACACCTTTCTCATAGGATTATTATAAGGAGCTGATAAGTTAGTATATGGAAGAAACTTGGAATGGCACGTGGAACACGTTAGCTATCCACTTAGTGTTAGGTATTAGTTCCTGTACCTTTATGACAAACTTTTGCATTGATTCCAGCTCATGATTTATAAAGGACCAGCTCCTATCATTTTTATGCCTTCAATGCAACTCCACAAGGTGGCCTTCCTTTGCTTACCAAGGAACTTTTTCCAAAATGCTTTTCTCTAAGGCAGTGAGTGAGATTTAAACAGGGAAAGTATAACTTCAAATTGGCCAAATTTGTCTATTTCTCTCCATTTCCTGGGCTCCTTTCACCTTTAGTTTGAACCCTTTCCAGGTCCATGCATCTACTCTGATTTGCCACTCCTAAATTCTGTTCTCTGTTCAACAGGCAAAGGAAGCTCTTTAAAAAGTAAACATGATCAAGTTACTTCTCTGATGAAAATATCCAATTTCTTCCTATTACTCCTGAGATAAAACCCGAAGGGTTTCCTCTGGGCTACAGGGCCCTGCGTAATCTAGCTCGATTATTCTCTCTGATACTCAGTCATGCCAAGCACAGTTTCCACTTCCTTGGTTTTTTCCTGCTGTCCCTTCTGTTTGAGTACTCTCTCCAGATCTTTGCATGGACGAAGCCTTATTATTTGGATCTCAGTTCAAACAGAGAAAGTGCAGGGGAATGGTTACAAGCAAGACTTTAGAGCCAACCTGCTTGGATCTATATATCTTGGGCTTCACCACTTTCTAGCTGTGTGACCTTGGAAAAGGTACTCAGCCTCTCTGTGCCCCAGTTTCCCCATCTGTGATAGGTGTGATAACAACACCTACATCATAGGATTTTTGGAGGTCTAAGTGCATTAGCATTTGCTTAAAAAAAAGTACAATTTAAATGTTTCTTTAAACAATTGAAATGTTATTTCTGCAAAAAATCATTCTTTGGCCTATTCCAAGTTATTACCTTCCCCATTTGGAAGGTGCTCAGTCGTGCCTGACCTTCTTTAACCCTTTGGACTGTAGCCCACCAGGCTCCGCTGTCCATGGGATTTTTCAGGCAAGAATATAGAAGTGGGTTGTTATTTCCTCCTCCAGAGGATCTTCCTGGCCCAGGGATTGAACCTGTATCTCCCACATTGCAGGCGGATTCTTTATCCTCTGAGCCATGAGGGAAGCCCAAGTTTAGTATTCTCTGGCCCAAGAAAACGTAGGGACTTAGTGCCTGGACAGGGGCTTGAACCCTGGGCCCTCAGATTAAAAGTCTGATGCTCTACCAACTGAGCTACCCAGGCTCTAACAATGTGAAGGTGTCTCATTTTTCTTTTCTTTGTGGCACTTGCCATTTTCAGTGATCATTTGTTTGTGAATTGATTAGTTCTCCCACTAGATTTTGTTCATGACAACAAAAATCTTATCTGCCTTATTCCTTAAGGATCTATAATCCTGATTCTCAGAACAGAATTTATGTTCTCAATAAACATTCATCAAATGAAAGAACTGGAGTTCAGATTGCTACCAGTGTAGTGGCTTTTTATCTAGACATTTGACCTCATGCATAATATCTACACCTCCTTGTTGTTTGATATACATGCCAAACGTTAATGCTGATTATCTTTGGGAGATGGGATTACAAGGGATTTATTTTTTCATTTTGTTCATCTATATTACTTTTAAAATAATGAGCATGGATATTTTGTAATTAATATGACTTTAAAATTAAATAATTTATTTATTTAAAGTATTGAATTATTTAAATAAAATATTAAATTTATTTAAATTAAATTTAAATAAATATTTGTGAAACACAGATTCATAGTGAGCATTTAATAAATAGCCAATCTTATTATTACTAAGCTTTTCAATAAGCCTGAAAGGGCCTCCTTCCTCTGTGGCACTGAGCTGCTGACTCCTACCCCAATATGAGGCTTGGGACTCAGTCACTACCAGACCCCAGCTGGAATGACCAGCCCATCTCTCCAGCCAGTTTCAGAAATTAGAATAAAAGTGAGCCGAAGGGCTTTCTCTTTTAGATCAGCTCCTTCTTACCCTTTGGAGCCCACGTTCGCCTCCAGATCCTGGTGGATGAGCTTTCAACATTGCTTAGTATGCACCCCACATCCTGCAGGGTGTAGAGAATATTAATATGGCAAATTCCATTGTTTATTTCCCTCCCAAATCATTTTCAGTGGTGAGGAAAGAGATCGTGCCCAGCTGCTGGAATGTAATCAGGAGCAAATCTGCACAGCCCTGGGAGATGGAGCTGATATAAAGCTGTGATTCTTCAGCTAGTGAATTTCCAGCACGAGGGCTTGCCCACCCCTCCCCAACATGGTGGATGGACCAAATGCTTATTATTTGTAGGCTGGGGGAGGGAAGTGGGACACCCCTGGCACAGAGCCATGCACAGCTTGGTGGCTGATGATGCAGGAGGCAGGGGAGCTGGGATGAGTCCTCATTTTTCATCAGGAATCCTATGACTTCTATTGTCATCAGGCTATCTGTCAGGGTAGCCGGCTCTAGCCGGGGCTTCTGGGTCCTAACGACCTGCTTTCTATTTGGCCCCCACAGACTATCCATGATTATGTCTTTGAAGGTTAGCTTGAAATAATTTGAAAGCCATTGTTGTTCCCAGAGAGCAAAGGAGAAATATAGTCTCTCAGAGCAGGTTAAAGATTCTATGGCTTTCTCAAAGGGCTTCTCAGGTGGCACAGTGGTAAAATGAATCTGCTTGCCAATGCAAGACACACAGGTTCGATCCCTGCATCAGGAAGATCCCCTGGAGTAGGAAATGGCAACCCATTCTAGTATTCTTGCTTGGAGAATTCTATGAACAGAGGAGCCTGGCTTAGTTTTCTCAAAAATGGTGACTTACAGGCTGCGGCTATCCGGTCCATCCTACAAAGCAGCGAGTGTCGTGTTGTGTGTAAGCACAAGAGCACTAGGGTCACGTTCTCTGAGTTCAAAGCCTGATTAGCTGTATGTCCAACGGCAAATTTCTGTGTTTTCACTGATGCATCTGTAAAACAGGGCTGGGATTCTGCCTCATTTTTGAGAAATTCAGGAACCTGCAATTTGAAAGATTCCATGGCGATGACACCCTGCTCCAGTACTCTTGCCTGGAAAACCCCATGGGCGGAGGAGCCTGGTGGGCTGCAGTCCATGGGATTGCGAAGAGTCGGACATGACTGAGCGACTTCACTTTCACTTTTCATTTTCATGCATTGGAGAAGGGAATGGCAACCCACTCCAGTGTTCTTGCCTGGAGAATCCCAGGGGCGGGGGAGCCTGGTGGGCTGCTGTCTACGGGGTCACAAAGAGTCGGACACAACTGAAGTGACTTAGCAGCAGCATGACTGCTATGTGGATTCTCAATCTAAAACTCATGTCACTATAAAATTCCAGAGGACAGGCCAGCAGGCTAATCTGGCATTGTGGGGCCACTACCCCTGTACTAGTGTGCTCAGCCAGGGGAAGATTCCAGGGCAGACCCACGGTCCAAAGTATTGCCTTGGGGCAAGGTGAGTCATTTCAGTCGTGTCCGACTCTTTGAGACCCTATGGACTGTAGCCTGCCAGGCTCCTCTGTCCATGGGGATGCTCTGGAGTGGATTGCCATTCCCTGCTTCAGGGGATCTTCCCCACCCAAGGATCAAACCCATGTCTCTTATGTCTCCTGCATTAGCAAGCAGGATCTTTACCACTAGCACAACCTGGTATTGTTTTAATCATCTAAAATAAAGCCTGAAAAAGGAGAAACCTACCTACCACAGGTTCATGGAGACCAGAGCCAGTGGGGGAGATTCTAAGGATGAATTCTAGATTCCATCTTACAGCAACCTCATTCACTCATTTATTCATCCAGCAAATGAAACAATTTTTAAGAGGCTGCTGCTGTACAGTCCATCCTACAAAGCAGCGAGTGTCGTGTGTAAGCGCAAGAGCACTACGATCACATTCTCTGAGTTCAAAGTCTGATTAGCTGTGTGGCCAAGGGCAAATCTTTGTATTTTCGCTGATGCATCTGTAAAACAGGGCTGGGACTCTGCCTCACAGGGTTTTGTGAAGAGAAGAGAAGGCAATCTATGTTCAGTGTTTAGCATATTTGGCACTTTCTAAATACTCCATGAAAAGTGAAAGTAGCTTTCACTTTCCACTCCTCTGTGCACGGAATTTTCCAGGCAGGAATACTGGGTGGGTTGCCATTTCCTTCTCCAGGGGATCTTCCTGACCCAGGGACTGAACCTGGGTCTCCTGCATTGCAGGCAGATTCTTTACTGTCTGAGCCACCAGGGAATCCCAAATATGCCATAGGTGAAGGTGAAGTCGCTCAGTCGTGTCCGACTCTTTGCGACCCCGTGGACTGTAACCTATTAACTAGGCTTCTCTGTCCATGGGATTCTCCAGGCAAGAACTGGAGTGGATTGCCATTTCCTTCTCCAGGGGATCTTCCCGACCCAGGGATCGAACCTGGGTCTCCCGAATTGGAGGCAGACGCTTTAACCACTGAGCCACCAGGGAAGCCCAAATATGCCATAAGTGATAGATATTATCATTTCTACAGAAGACACAGAGAAGTTCGTCTTGGTCCCTGGCTTTGAGATGCTTGTATGAATGCACACAGCTGGCAGCATGGCACAGATGACCAGTCGGGTTGCCGTATTCCGGGGTAAGTGAGCTTTCCTTGTCACCTTGACATTAAAGTCACAGCAGTGGAGGCTGCTGCTGGCAGTGGCCTGGCCTTGAACTAGATCTGGTGGCTCACCCCTCTGTTCTCATGGGCATTCACTTCCCATACGTCTTGCAATGTTTGCCTTCCGCCACTTCCTACACTTTCCCCCCTTGAAACCTCCTTCTTTTCTTTCTTAAAACAAAGTAAAAATGTGTCACCTGAAACAGAGGTTGAAAAATAGTCCAGTCACTGTGGTTCAAAAACAGACTCCTTTTTGGTGGCGCTTCTTGGTGAGGGGCTCCCTTCATGACCATCAGGCCTTCCTGGCGCAGAGACAAATGAGCCAGTTTGGCTCTTATTTTATGTTTGCACCAAAGTATGTAGGAAATCCTGAATTATAATTTGTTTTTGCGATTATTAACTCATCTAAACATAAATTCCTCACAAACCATGGTGTTGAAGAGAAATTATTAACCAACCCATTATGTTTAATGTGCAGCTCTTAAAAAAAAACAAAAAAAAAAAACAAAAAAAAACCAGCTAGGCCTGCTCTGGTGGTCCAGTGGCTAAGACTCTGAGCTCCCAGTGCAGGGGGCCTGGGTTTGACCTCTGGTGAGGAAACTAGATCTCACATGCTTCAGCTAAAAGTTGGAGTAGCTAGAGAAATAAATAATAAAATAAACAATAAAAAATTTTTAAAAAGCAGCTAATAATTCATCTGAGGGGCCAGTGAAAGTGCTGATAGCAATAATAGCTAGTGTTTACTGAGGACCTTCCTTGTGCCAATCACTCTTCTAAATATTATGTATATATATAACCCACTTCATCCTCACGTCTGCCCTATGAGATAGGTGCTATTATTATCCCTTGGTGGCTCAGAGGTTAAAGCACCTGCCTCCAATGCTGGAGACTCGGGTTCGATCCCTGGGTCAGGAAGACCCCCTGGAGAAGGAAATGGTAACCCACTCCAGTATTCTTGCCNCATCCTCACGTCTGCCCTATGAGATAGGTGCTATTATTATCCCTTGGTGGCTCAGAGGTTAAAGCACCTGCCTCCAATGCTGGAGACTCGGGTTCGATCCCTGGGTCAGGAAGACCCCCTGGAGAAGGAAATGGTAACCCACTCCAGTATTCTTGCCTGGAAAATCCCTTGGACGGAGAAGCCTAGTAGGCTACAGTGCACGGGGTTGCAAAGAGTCGGACACGACTGAGCGACTTCATTTCACTTTACGGATGAAGAAATTGAGTCACAGAGAGGCTAAGAAGCTTGTCCTGTGTCACACGGTCAAAACACACTAGGACCAGGATTCAAACCCAGGCAGACTGGTTCCAGAGTTGATGCTGTTAGCCTCCCAGTTACTCATTCATCACATGTTTGTTGAGAACGCCCTTGGTGCCAGGTACTGTCCTGAGTCCAGAGAGTTCAAAGGAAAACACGATATAGAGCTTTCCTTTGAGGGGTTGAGTCTGGCTTGAGAGTTGAACACATAAACAAACAGAGCTTAGATTCGAACCCAACCATTCTGGATCCAGAGAGGGGTACTAAATGATGAGTAGGGATTTGCCTATCAGACAGAAAGGAATGAACGGGAAGGCTTTTCCTGGAAAACTGAGAGAAGCCAGACCAGGCACGAGTACCTCCAGATTGCTTTGTGCTGGCTTCCTTTCTTCCACCAAATCCTAGGGAGACTTCCCATTCCTAAACCCACACCATGATCCACTCAGGGATAAAACCAACACCACCCAAAAGAGATATATCAAACCACATTAGCTTTTTGAGCAGGTCCTTACCTGACCTGAGCACAACAGTATCCTTGAGGCTCAGGTGCTGTTTGATCCCCTTGATATGTAGTTACCTCTGGAGGGATTTGAGTTTTAATCTGTTTGATTTTTTTCTTTTCCCTGAAGATTAAAATCCTCTCCCTCTTGCTCTTGAAATCTCAGATTACTCAGAGATGTGATCCACAATATTTCGTCTGGAGAAGGGGAGGAAGTGAGCTGTCACCCTGGTGCCAGATGGCATCTGGACTGCACCCCCCACCTCCACACACACCCAGGGGGAATGGCAGGAGGTCAGGTCAGGTCACACTTAGGATGTCCATTTTACTTTGAGGTTTCTCAGGAAGCTGACTTCGCCCTTCTTTCAATCACCTGGTCAGATAGGTAGATCACCCTCCTAGACCTCCCCTGGAAGCAATAATACACATCTATAGTATTGATGTGGCTCATATTGTGAGGTGAATGCAAAAGAGAAGAGACTGGTGGGTGAAAAAATGATCTCTAGAGATCTGGGGAGACTGAAGTTGTCAACTTGGGAACCACATACTATGGAAATCCTTCTTATTCTTTGATGGGTACCAGACTGACTTTATTTTCCTATTTCTATTATCTCTTCATTAAGAGGGCTTTCTAGGTAGCACAGTGGTAAAGAATTTGCCTATAATGCAGGAGACACCAGAAACGCAGTTTCAATCCCTGTGTCAGGAGGCTCCCTTGAAACAGGAAATGGCAACCCACTGCAGTATTCTTGCCTGGAGAATCTCATAGACAGAAGAGCCTGGTGGGCTGAAGTCCATGGAGTCTCACAGCCTCATCCATCTCCTTTACGATGAATAAGTCTTTTGCTGTAGTCCTGTCCTCTTACCCCAGGGTCCAATGCCTGGTGTGAATATCTATTTATAAATCTCACTGTCC
The DNA here is from genome assembly GCA_006410675.1 of Oreotragus oreotragus. Lineage (NCBI taxonomy): Eukaryota > Metazoa > Chordata > Mammalia > Artiodactyla > Bovidae > Oreotragus > Oreotragus oreotragus. Next base: position 11,516 of record SJYX01011050.1, on the reverse strand, counting down.
ATCTAAACCCAACAAGTCTAGCACCCAGCATAAAAAAACAAACAAACAACAAACCACATTCTCTCCCATTTCTGTTCAGTCAATATAGTTATATAACTTGTGAGTTATCTGGAAACCACTGTTGCATAGTGCTCAGCTGTCCTAAACTTCCAGCGGTCTCCTCACAGGAGATGTTTTCTTCCCCTACCCACAGTCTGGTCCCTACCTTGAAATGGGTTACCTCACCGTTTGGCTGGACTTCTGAACAGCTCTTCCTAAGGGTCCTTCCATCTCTGCCTTCTCCATGCCCACCCCCTGCAGTTCACCCAGCAGCATGGTGCCCCAGAGCTTCTTTGAAAAGACTACTATAATCACATAACTCTCTTCTTCACAAGCACTTGATGGCTTCTTTGTTTTCAGAACAGTGCTTCCAGGAAAGCTCAGTTGGTAAAGAATATGCCTGCAATGTAAGAGACCCCGGTTTAATTCCCGGGTGGGGAAGATCCCCTGGAGAAGGGATAGGCTATCCACTCCAGTATTCTTGGGATTCCCTTGTGGCTCAGCTGGTACAGAATCCGCCTGCAATGTGGGAGGCGGATTGGGAAAAGGCGGTTGAGAAAAGCCCTGGAGAAGGGAACAGCTACCCACACCAGTATTCTGGCCTGGAAAATTCCATGGACTCATGGCAAATAGATGGGGAAACAGTGGAAACAGTGCCTGACTTTATTTTTCTGGGCTCCAAAATCACTGCAGATGGTGATTGCAGCCATGAAATTAAAAGACACTTACTCCTTGGAAGGAAAGTTATGACTGACCTAGACAGCATATTGAAAAGTAGAGACATTACTTTGTCAATAAAAGTCTGTCTAGTCAAGGCTATGGTTTTTCCAGTAGTCATGAATGGACGTGAGAGTTGGACTATAAATAAAGCTGAATGCCGAAGAATTGATGCTTTTGAACTGTGGTGTTGGAGAAGACTCTTGAGAGTCCCTTGAACCACAAGGAGATCCAACCAGTCCATCCTAAAGATCAGTCCTGAATAGTCATTGGAAGGACTGATGCTGAAGCTGAAACTCCAATACTTTGGTCACCTGATGCGAAGAGCTGACTCATTTGAAAAGATCCTGATGCTGGGAAAGATTGAGGGCAGGAGGAGAAGGGGACGACAGAGGATGAGATGGGTGGATGGCATTACCAACTCAATGGACATGGGTTTGGGTGAACTCTGGGAGTTGGTGATGGACAGGGAGGCCTGGTGTGCTGCGGTTCATGGGGTCACAAAGAGTCGGACACGACTGAGCGACTGAACTGAACTGATATAGTCCATTGGGTCGCAGAGTTGGGTGAGACTTTCACTTTCACTTTGTTTTCAGAAACACGCCCAAATTCTCCCAAAGGCTTTCAAGGCCTCTGTCCGGTTCCAGCCAAGGCACCCCCTCGTGTCTGCTCTGGGTTTGCATGCGTGCAAAGTCGCGTAGGACTGACTCTGTGGCCCCCCGGACTGTACCCCGCCAAACTCCTCTGTCCACGGGATTCTCCAGGCAAGAACACTGGAGTGGGTAGGCATGCCCTCCTCCAGGGGATCTTCCTGATCCAGGAATCAAACCTAAGTCTGTTATGTCTCCTGCATTGGCAGGTGANATACTTTGGTCACCTGATGCGAAGAGCTGACTCATTTGAAAAGATCCTGATGCTGGGAAAGATTGAGGGCAGGAGGAGAAGGGGACGACAGAGGATGAGATGGGTGGATGGCATTACCAACTCAATGGACATGGGTTTGGGTGAACTCTGGGAGTTGGTGATGGACAGGGAGGCCTGGTGTGCTGCGGTTCATGGGGTCACAAAGAGTCGGACACGACTGAGCGACTGAACTGAACTGATATAGTCCATTGGGTCGCAGAGTTGGGTGAGACTTTCACTTTCACTTTGTTTTCAGAAACACGCCCAAATTCTCCCAAAGGCTTTCAAGGCCTCTGTCCAGTTCCAGCCAAGGCACCCCCTCGTGTCTGCTCTGGGTTTGCATGCGTGCAAAGTCGCGTAGGACTGACTCTGTGGCCCCCCGGACTGTACCCCGCCAAACTCCTCTGTCCACGGGATTCTCCAGGCAAGAACACTGGAGTGGGTAGGCATGCCCTCCTCCAGGGGATCTTCCTGATCCAGGAATCAAACCTAAGTCTGTTATGTCTCCTGCATTGGCAGGTGAATTCTTTACCACTAGTGCCACTTGGGAAGCAGGTTTGAGGATAGCATATTCACAGTCTTCTTGTCATTTGTGTCCCAAGGGGTCCCTTTTGCTGAGATAACCAGGACTGATTACTTTACGAAAATTGAGTGGACAGGAGGGGAAACTCACTAGACACGGCAGGAATGACACATAGGCGACTCCTGTCCTTCAGGACCCGTCTCCTCACCTTGCCTGTTCAGATTACTCCCAGGCAGTGTGTTTCAAATGGAGCTGAAATCCTATCCCATTTATTCTTGTTCGTATTAGCACAGTGTTTGGTGAGCTCTTTATCAAGGGCTGACAGGTTGGTGCCAACCGAAGGAGGCCGAGCACATTTATCACTGCAGCTGGAACGTGCCCCGGCCTAAAAAGACTGCCGACCACTTGTCACTTCCTGGCAGCTCCCTGCTGCTCTCGCACCTAGCCTTCTCATAATTGAAAACCTCCAACTTCTGTAACCTTCAAGAGTTGCGTGAAAAACTTTTGGCCAAGTCCAGCTTCACATGGAAACCGAGAATTGAGGTTTTGCCAGAGTCAGGCTGGGACAGTTGAGCCTGAAGCGTTCCGGGGAGTAAATGAAATAAGAGAATTTTGAAGTCTTATTACCCTTCTTACTTTATAGGCCAGTAGAGTGAGGCTGGAGATGGTAGGGAAGGCCTCAGCTTTAGGACTTCTGTGGAGAAATTTGAGGGTGACATCTTGATTGGAAGAAGGAGCTAGCAGACTTATATTAAAGATGAAATTACACAGAAGGCATTTTAAAAAATTAGATTGCTTATTGGGAGTGGCTGTGGGGGTTGGTGGAGACCATGGGGGTAGTCAGGCCACAGCCCTATACTAGTCATTGATATTTATCATCCAGTGCTTTTCCCCTGCTCGGCTCTGCACCACCGGGGCCAACCCCTGAGAATGACATGTCCCAGGTTCCTTTGTCCTCTGGCTTCTGAGTGAATGAGAGGCACCGGCAGGAGACTGAGGACCAGGAGAATTCAGGAGGCCCAGTTGCCAGCCTGAGCAGGAGAGTCAAGGAGAGTCTGCATCTCTTCTGTGACCTTGGACACCACTGGCAGCTCTGTCTTAGTTCTAGCTCCTCTATCCACAGGATGGTCTTGCCCCTGGGATAAGGTGACATCACGCGCTCCCTCTCTCTGCAGCCCAGGGTTGGTAAGTGCTTCCTACAGCTTGCTTCACCCTCCTTTATGATCCTTTAACTTCCTACAGTATATGGCACTGAGGAGCCAAGTCCAGGAGATGGTGAAGGACGGGGAAGCCTGGTGTGCTGCAAATATGGGGTCACAAAGAGTCAGACATGACTTAGTGACTAAACAATCACAAACAACCTCTCTTTAAGTTATTGAACTTTGTGACATGGATGCATTTTCCTGACTGGACCATCTTTCCTAAACGGTGTCTTGACACAGGCACTAGCAGGAATGGATTTGAAGGCAGCTGTCTGGTGAGAGCCGAGTTTAGAACCATTGCCCTGACCAACAGTTTATAGAATCTTTTGATGCTACCACACAACCTTCTGAAAAACAGGCACACGAGTCACAAATAAAATGGGTCTCTGATTCCAAGTGAAGTCACTCCATCGTGTCCACTCTTTGCTACCCCATGGGCTTCTTCAGGCCAGAATACTGGTGCAGTGGTTGTTCTCTTCTCCAGGGGATCTTCCCAACCCAGGGGCTGAACCCGGATCTCCCACACTGCAGGCTGATTCTTTACCAGCTGAGCCAGGGAAGCCCAGGAATACTGGATTGGGTAGACTATCCCTTCTCCAGTGGATCTTCCTGACCCAGGAATTGAACCAGAGTCTCCTGCATTGCAGGCAGATTCTTTACCAGCTGAGCTACCAGGGACTATTAGGAGGGGTCCTGTTACCCCAGGGATCCTATTGATCATCTACCATGCTGCACAACACAGGCTCTTCTTCCCAAATTATGTTCAACATGCCCTGCCAGGATCTTGGTGAGAGATGGAAGGGAAGGAGGAGAAAGAGATGCTGCTCACCCAGGGAACTCCACACAGAGAAGAGACCTGAAATCAGGCAAACGATGACATATATCAATGAATGCTTGCTTCCAGGCTCTGTTTCTCTGCCTCGCATCCCAACCCCATGCCTCTGGTGCCTGGACTGGTCAGTGAGTACTACGGAAGTGGAAGCTCAGAAAAACACTGCTGAGATGGGACGCTCCCCAAACACAGCCCTCCCTCCCCCAGCATAATGATACCACACCTGCAACCTTCTTTTTGATTCTATGAACATTTATTGAGCTCCCAGAGTGTGCCCTCTTGCGGATTTCAAAGAAATACAGATCATGGCCCCTACCTTCAAAAAGCCTTTATCTGTCTGCAGAGTGGAAGGGAACCTACCTGAACCATCTGAAGAGGGGCACAAGGCAGACCTCCATTCGGTGTCAGGATGAGGGCTCGGGGAGGCAGGTAGTGGGGGCTTCTACTGCTTGTGCTCCAACTAGAGCTTTAGAGGCACTGCTCACTGAACATCTTACATATATCATTCCTTTTCATCATTCCCCAAATAATGAGAACTGAGTATTGTTATTTCCATTTAATAGAAAACAGACTCCAAGAGGTTACGTATCCCAGAATCATAGGGCTCTTTGGGTAAGTATCCCAGGATAACCATGGTAGAGCTGGAATCACTACCTCATTTGTCTGGTTCCAAACTCATGCTTTTCCTACCATTTCACTCACTCTGATCTTACTATAGCCAGGGGCAGAGACTGGACTCAGTCCTGGATACCCTGGATACCAAGCAGTGAAGATGCTGGACTGGGGTGGGACATTAGGTGGGCCGTGTCTGGGGAAGATCACTCTGCCTGGGGTCTGCAGGGTGAACCCAGGAAGAGACTAGGGACAAGGAGATGAGTTAAAGGAGCTGTGCCGAAGATCCCTGTAGATACCCTGAGAATGGAAAGGAATGGGTGCAGAAAGAAACGGCTTGAAGGGAAGGTCACCAGACCTATGTGGCTGATTGACACAGAGAATGAAGGAGAAGGGTTGAGAGAATTAATGAGCCTTCAATGACTCATAATTTGAATATGATTATGATTTTGAAAAAATTTACCTCCTCAATCTGAAACTAAGTGCCAAATATACTCTTTTTCCTCCCTGCAAATTAAAAAAGGGGGGAGTTGTAGTTATTCAATAAAAAACTGTAATGTATACTTGTTGAGCCAAAGCAAAAACAATACCCAGTTGTGCATGTGACTGGTGATAGAAGCAAGATCCGATGCTGTAAAGAGCAATATTGCATAGGAACCTGGAATGTCAGGTCCATGAATCAAGGCAAATTGGAAGTGGTCAAACAAAAGATGGCAAGAGTGAACGTCAACATTCTAGGAATCATCAAACTTAAATGGACTGGAATGGGTGAATTTAACTCAGGTGACCATTATATCTACTACTGCAGGCAGGAATCCCTCAGAAGAAATGGAGTAGCCATCATGGTCAACAAAAGAGTCTGAAATGCAGTACTTGGATGCAGTCTCAAAAATGACAGAATGATCTCTGTTTGTTTCCAAAGCAAACCATTCAATATCACAGTTATCCAAGTCTATGCCCCAACCAGTAATGCTGAAGAAGATGAAGTTGAACGGTTTTATGAAGACCTACAAGACCTTTTAGAACTAACACCCAAAAAAGATGTCCTTTTCATTATAGGGGACTGGATGCAAAAGTAGGAAGTCAAGAAACACCTGGAGTAACGGGCAAATTTGGCCTTGGAATGCAGAATGAAGGAGGGCCAAGAAAATGCACTGGTCATAGCAAACACCCTCTTCCAACAACATAGGAGAAGACTCTACACATGGATATCACCAGATGGTCAACACCGAAATCAGATTGATTATATTCTTGCAGCCAAAGATGGAGAAGCTCTATACAGTCAACAAAAACAAGACCAGGAGCTGACTGTGGCTCAGATCATGAACTCCTTATTTCCAAATTCAGACTTAAATTGAAGAAAGTAGGGAAAACCGCTAGACCATTCAGGTATGACCTAAATCAAATCCCTTATGATTATACAGTGGAAGTGAGAAATAGATTTAAGGGCCTAGATCTGATAGACAGAGTTCCTGATGAACTATGGAATGAGGTTCGTGACATTGTACAGGAGACAGGGATCAAGACCATCCCCATGGAAAAGAAATGCAAAAAAGCAAAATGGCTGTCTGGAGAAGCCTTACAAATAGCACTGAAAAGAAGAGAGGCGAAAAGCAAAGGAGAAAAGAAAAGATATAAGCATCTGAATGCAGAGTTCCAAAGAATAGCAAGAAGAGATAAGAAAGCCTTCTTCAGCAATCAATGCAAAGAGATAGAGGAAAACAACAGAATGGGAAAGACTAGAGATCTCTTCAAGAGAATTGGAGATACCAAGGGAACATTTCATGCAAAGATGGGCTCGATAAAGGATAGAAATGGTATGGACCTAACAGAAGCAGAAGATATTAAGAAGAGGTGGCAAGAATACACAGAAGAACTGTACAGAAAAGATCTTCACGACCCAGATAATCATGAGGATGTGATCACTAATCTAGAGCCAGACATCTTGGAATGTGAAGTCAAGTGGGCCTTAGAAAGCATCACTAAGAACAAAGCTAGTGGAGGTGATGGAATTCCAGTTGAGCTGTTTCAAATCCTGGAAGATGATGCTGTGAAAGTGCTGCACTCAATATGCCAGCAAATTTGGAAAACTCAGCAGTGGCCACAGGACTGGAAAAGGTCAGTTTTCATTCCAATTCCAAAGAAAGGCAATGCCAAAGAATGCTCAAACTACCGCACAATTGCACTCATCTCACACGCTAGTAAAGTAATGCTCAAAATTCTCCAAGCCAGGCTTCAGCAATATGTGAACCGTGAACTCCCTGATGTTCAAGCTGGTTTTAGAAAAGGCAGAGGAACCAGAGATCAAATTGCCAACATCCGCTGGATCATGGAAAAAGCAAGAGAGTTCCAGAAAAACATCTATTTCTGCTTTATTGACTATGCCAAAGCCTTTGACTGTGTGGATCACAATAAACTGTGGAAAATTCTGAAAGAGATGGGAATACCAGACCACCTAACCTGCCTCTTGAGAAATCTGTATGCAGGTCAGGAAGCAACAGTTAGAACTGGACATGGAACAACAGACTGGTTCCAAATAGGAAAAGGAGTACGTCAAGGCTGTATATTGTCACCCTGCTTATTTAACTTCTATGCAGAGTACATCATGAGAAACGCTGGACTGGAAGAAACAGAAGCTGGAATCAAGATTGCCGGGAGGAATATCAATAACCTCAGATATGCAGATGACACCACCCTTATGGCAGAAAATGAAGAGGAACTAAAAAGCCTCTTGATGAAAGTGAAAGAGGAGAGTGAGAAAGTTGGCTTAAAGCTCAACATTCAGAAAACGAAGATCATGGCATCTGGTCCCATCACTTCATGGGAAATAGATGGGGAAACAGTGGAAACAGTGTCAGACTTTATTTTTTTGGGCTCCAAAATCACTGCAGATGGTGACTACAGCTGTGAAATTAGAAGACGCTTACTCCTTGGAAGAAAAGTTATGATATAGCATATTGAAAACCGGAGACATTACTCTGCCGACTAAGGTCCGCCTAGTCAAGGCTATGGTTTTTCCTGTGGTCATGTATGGATGTGAAAGTTGGACTGTGAAGAAGGCTGAGCGCCGAATAATTGATGCTTTTGAACTGTGGTGTTGGAGAAGACTCTTGAGAGTCCCTTGGACCGCAAGGAGATCCAACCAGTCCATTCTGAAGGAGGTCAACCCTGGGATTTCTTTGGAAGGAATGATGCTAAAGCTGAAACTCCAGTACTTTGGCCACCTCATGCGAAGAGTTGACTCATTGGAAAAGACTCTGATGCTGGGAGGGATTGGGGGGAGGAGGAGAAGGACACGACTGAGGATGAGATGGCTGGATGGCATCACGGACTCAATGGACATGAGTCTGAGTGAACTCGGGGAGATGGTGACGAACAGGGAGGCCTGGTGTGCTGCGATTCATGGGGTCGCAGAGTTGGACAGGACTGAATGACTGAACTGAACTGATACTTGTTGATTTAATGATTAGGATGGTTTATTGAGTTATTGATAACTGTAAGACCAAGAAAATAATACTGGTTGTCATTGTTTCCTTTGGGTAAAAAGGGGGTTGATGGGAATTCAAGTTCAGGCAAATGTAGTAGGCCAAGGAGAGGGTCCAGAAAAGACTCACTGAAAAGTTGTAGAGAAGAAAGCTAGAGGATTATTGGCTTGAGGAACAGTTGGTTGCAGAAAGGATCCATTGGGATGAGACTTATCACTCATTAGGAAAGAATTAAATTTTTCAAAGACTGGAGTTGAGTAAATCAGCTACTCCTTGGGCAATAAACAGACCAGAAGGGTAACAAATAAATGTATAAACATAGTCTTATTGCTTAAGCTGTGTCAGATGGATTGATTAAGCTATGGATCTGTAATTTGCCTGCTGAGATGTATGCTGTGACCTGAGGTTTCCTCCCACTGTTGTGTTCTTTATTTTGAAAATCTGAATGAGTAGAAAACTCACCTAGGACTCCAGATAAAGGATCCCAACATAAAAGAAAAAGGATCTGTACGTTCGGATCCTAATGTAAAAGAAAGCTCTGTCCCTTAATTTCTTGGTTAGTGAGAAGAGTAAATGTCATGAACACTGATGCTCTCGGTTTGAAGTTTCAGTAGAATTAGGGCCATCAGGAAGGAGACTCAGTTTGTGAGAGGACACATGGTTTAAATGAGAGGAATTTTATAAGACCAGTCTAAACTTCTCATTTCATGGTCTAAGACACTGAGACTCACAGAAGGAATGTGGTCTTAGGTTGTGGTGCTAATGGAAGGTCCAGACCAAGAGCTGAGAAGAATGGGAATTAAGAAAGTGAGACAGAGCTGATGGTAAAGACCTGAGTCTTAAAGGAAACTGACAGCTAGGAGCAGAAGAGATATACTCCAAAATACAGTAATAAAATGTAGGGGAACAAGAATAGTTTAGTATAATACAAGCCAAGGAGAGGATTTTGTCAGTGTAGCAACGGCCCCAGAATGATCCAGGAGATCTGGTGTAAGCAGTTTTTGAATTTAGAATGTGATCTTTGGAAGTACCGTTGTACTACAGTGATAAGAAGGGAAAAGCAGTCAAGTGAAGGGTGTGTGTGTGTGTGTGTTCACCTGAGTCCTGTTTGAATTCTCCTGCCCCGACTAAAAGTTGGTAAAGCTAAAGTGAGAGGAGGGTTGGCACCATTGATGAGTGAAGCAGAAGCTGAAAGGTGAGATATCTTCTCCGACACTGAGGGAAATGCCCAAATCAGGAGCCAAGAGTCAGGCATGGATCTGACTTCCTAGAGAGGGGTATTGGGATGAGCCCTGATCCCAAAGGGCCAAACACAGACTGGAAGGGAATGAGCCAGAGAATGAACTAGGAGGCACTCAAGGAAGAGGGAAGGGCCCAGGAGCCAGGAGGGATCAGACTGGGGCAGATGAACTAGGGGCGTGTCCAGAGCTGGCGTGGTGTGTCTGCCACCGTGTGACGGGGGTAGGAGCAGGGTCGGTTTTATGAGCTCACAAACTGCCCTCAGAAGGCCCCAGGCTTGGTTTAATGTTCTGTTCTCACCATCTTGAAAGTCTTAATAATTTTATCTTACAGCTTTTTGTAGGTAAAGTCTGATGGGATGATGGAGAGAATGTGTGTGAGAAGAGTAGTGTGTGATGTGTGTCGGCCTCTGTCCCAGTTTCCTATAGCATTTGTGATGTCCCCTGAGCACAGAATTTCCCCGGAGTCACGAGGTGTGAGACACTCAATGAAAACACAAGGTAAATGTGCTATGTATGTGGTTGAGTAATTTGAGGTGGACTTTCCATTTGGACTAGAACTTGCTTCCAAAGCAGACTGCAATGATGTTTTAAGCCCACAAATGGCTAAACCCTATCCTATCCCTACTCATTTTACTTCTCTGAATTAACCAACCACTCATGCTGAAAGCGGTGACATAGAAGGAAAGGGAAAGACAAGACAACCCTTACTCCTTTTCCTTTCAGCCCTTCCTTACTCATCAGTAAGCTGGAGACAGAGAGTATTGATAGAATGTGCACAAACTGAGAAGTCAAATGAAAAGCAAAAAAAGAGCTTAAACAGGTCCAGACACAATTCATGTTAGCACCTCTTCACTAGTTTTTCAATTCAAGCGCAGCTTATAAATACGCATTCACTTGAAGGGAGAAATAACATATTTCGAGAAGAGTGTGGACATTAGAGCTTCCCTGGTGGCTCAGATGGCAAAGAATCTGCCTGCAGTGCGGGAGACCAAGTTCAGTCTCTGGGTCGGGAAGATCCCCCGGAGTAGAAATGGCAACCCACTCCAGTATTCTTGCCTAGAGAATTCTGACAGAGGAGTCTGGTGGGCTACCGTCCATGGGGTCGCAAAGAGTTGGATATGAACGGAGTACTGAGGCAAGCCTGTGCTCTATGACTGTGAAAATAACCACTGATTTCTACTCACACCCATTTTCTTGTTGATGCCACAACTTCTCTTTCAACCAAACAGGACAAATTGGGTGTTTTCTCATTTATTAGGCAGTGATGATGATCGCCCCTCAGCATACTATCTACTTTTATTAAGGATAAAAGTATTTCATGCTGAAGACCAGACTAGATGCTCATTACAGGAGCACAGTCACTGCCCTCACTGAGTTTTCAGTCTGGTGGGAGATTCACAAGTAAATAGGTGGCTGTGATGCCAAGTGATAATTGCTATGGGGATGGACCCACAGGGATGCTGAGGAACACTCAAGAGGGACCCAAACCCAGCTGTGAGGCATTCCCCCAAAAGATGATAGATATGCTGAGTTTTGAAGGACAGAAAGTAATTTACCAGACCATGGAGATAGGGGTAGAGGGAAAACCATTCCTGGAAGAGGGAAGGGCATATTGATGGATCAGAGGAGAGAGCGGGGGTGCATGCGTGCGTAGTATACATGGGGGACTGCAAGGACAGGGCAAGTGATACAGGGAGCTCCAGGATAACAGCAGAGAGATGAGAACAAGAAAAGCCTCCACACCATACTCACGAGTGGGCTTTATCCTGATAACTGTGAAGGGTCATTGAACTGTTTGAGGAAGGAGGATGTCATGATCAGATTTGCATCTTTGGAAAGACGGTCCTGGAAGCAGTGTGGAGAACAAATTGGGAGATGGTAAGGCTGAGGGAAGGAGGTCATTTGGAGATGGTTGCAGCCATTAGGGTAAAGAAATGGGAACAGTGGCTTTCAGTGGGGGGG